>OY747706.1:33609029-34141529 GCA_963556495.2 Valencia hispanica
TGAAACAGCACTGGTGAAGGTTACTAATGATATTCTCATGGCCTCAGATAATGGACTGGTGTCTGTTCTGGTTTTGTTAGATCTCAGTGCTGCTTTTGACACAGTCGATCATAATATTCTCTTAGAAAAGCTTGAACATGTTGCAGGGATCAAAGGAACAGTACTAGGTTGGTTTAAATCCTATTTGTCTAATAGATTCCAGTTTGTTCATCTAAATGATAAATCTTCTTCACTCTCAAGGGTTACTTGTGGAGTTCCACAGGGTTCTGTGCTTGGACCAATTCTGTTTACCATATAAATGCTCCCAATTGGTAGAATCATTAGACAGCATGGGATAAATTTCCACAGCTATGCAGATGATACACAACTATATTTATCCATAAACCCTGAGGAACCCAGTCAGTTAGGTAGATTACAGGCATGTCTGGAAGACATAAAAACATGGATGACCCTAAACTTTTTGCTTTTAAATTCTGACAAAACAGAAGTTTCTGTCTTTGGACCAGAAGTTCTTAAACAGAAACTGAATAGTCAATCACTTCATCTGGATGGCATTAAATTGGCCCCCAGTAATAACGTAAAGAACCTCGGCGTTATTTTTGACCGAGACTTGACATTTAAATCCCATATTAAACAGGATTCTAGGATTTCTTTCTTTCACCTCCAGAATATTGCTAAAATTAGAAACATCCTGTCCAGGAGTGATGCTGAGAAACTAGTCCATGCATTTGTTACCTCAAGGCTGGACTACTGTAATTCTTTACTATCAGGAAGTCAACAAAACACCATTAAAAGCCTTCAGTTGATCCAAAATGCGCCAGCAAGAGTTCTGATGAATATTAAAAAGAGAGATCACATTTCTCCTGTTTTAGCTTCCCTTCATTGGCTCCCTGTTAAATCCAGAATAGAATTTAAGATCCTTCTTCAAAGCCCTTAATAATCAAGCTCCAAAATACATAAGAGATCTAATTGTTCCATATGTTCATAACAGAGCACTTCCCTCTCAGACTGCAGGTTTACTTGTAGTTCCTAGGATTTTTAAAAGTAGAATGGGAGGCAGATCTTTTAGTCATCAGGCTCCTCTCCTGTGGAACCAGCTCCCAGCTTTAGTCCATGAGGCAGACACTCTGTTTACTTTTAAGGCCAGGCTTCAAACTTTCCTTTTTGATAAAGCTTATAGTTAGAGGGGCTAAGGTCATCCTGAGCTATCTCTGTAGTTATGCTGCTATAGGCTTAGACTGCTGGAGGACAGACCTACCAATTTTCTTCACTCTGCTACATCCTTTTCTCCTACGACTCTCCAGTTGTATTACAGTACATTCTGTTATTTCGACTGTTACCTTTGTTTTCTCTCAGTGTTTTTCTCTCCATAGAAAATATACCTGGTCTGGTATCCTGCTTGGCTGCAATGACCTGTTGTACGGGGGGCATCGACTGGGATGATCCTCCCAGTAACTGAACATCCACTGTGTCCTGTTATCAACTTTTTACTTTCTGTAACATAGAAAGTTCTCTTATATCAGATCTTCTGTTCCTTCTGTGTCTCTCCTCTGTCTTCTCAAACCCCCAGACAGTCGTGGCAAATGGCCGCTCCTACTGAGCCTGGTTCTGGTGGAGGTTTCTTCCTGTTAAAGGGGAGTTTTTCCTCTCCACCGTCGCTACATGCTTGCCCAGTATGAGGGATTGCTGAAGGATTGCTGTGGTTGGAAAGTCTGCATCAACGGGGTCCAACCTCACGCCAATGACTGACGCAATCTGCTGGGATTCCTTAAATAGGAAACTTTTTAACTGACTGGAATGTTTGTATAAATGTATTGAAATGACTTCTTGTTAAGTGCCTTGAGATGACATCTGTTGTGAATTGGCGCTATATAAATAAACTGAATTGAACTGAATTGAATATATATATATATATATATATATATATATATATATATATATATATATATATATATATATATATATATATATATGTATATAGTATCAATGTTGAACCATTTGGTTGTACCAGAATGTGAAAAAGTACAAAAGCTATCAGTACTTTTGCATAGAATGGTGCAACTATGTAGCCTGAGGTATGTTTCTTGCATTATTCTTGGTGATAAGTTGTTTGTTTTTTGATGGGATTTGGATTTGTAGTATTATCCTAAATAAAGCCTTTTTATGTCATCTGTGCTAACTAGTCAAATTTCACAAAATGTATGAATTAACTAACCTAATGTTTAAGTTTGCTAATATTTATCATTTAACTTGTGAAATGCATTCTCACAGCTGTATATAGCACAGGAATAAAATAAGATATTCTTTGCCAGAGCTTTAAAGTAACAGTCAAATTTCCAACCTTTCATATGAGGGGTTGAAAGTATTGAACGACCTAACAGATACTCCCTACAAATATGACAGGAAAGCAAGGATTATCAATCAGATCCTGTTTTGACAGTTACAGGATAAAACTTGACCAAGAGAGAGTGATGAAGAGTACAGAAACATACCTTAAACTGATTCTAAAGCAAAAACACAAAACTTGAACAAATTGTGTAAAATTCCAAAGAGGTATTGGCAAAATGAAGAATATCCTCAGTAAACTCTGTGAAATATTTGTGTAACACGGAGACATTGATTTCAGATATCACAGCAGCTTTCTGCTTTTGCTCTGTCAATAATGTGACCTTTGAGCCTCCACTTGCAGCAAGAGTTTAAGAGCCTCACCTGAGCTGCCTGATGCCTCCAAATGCCAAACATGACACATTCAGTATGTTAATGAGATAATTAATGGAACTCATTATTGTCCTCATTAAAAAGTATTCCAGTGTCTGTTTGAGTCTATGCATATATTACAAAACACTGAAATAAGATGTATTATGTGCTCTGCATCGGTAATGCAAGTGAGTCCAGTAAGACAGAAAAATCCAGACTATAAACACAAAATGAAGCTTTTCAGTTTCAGTGTTTATTGGAAGGGTCTGTGGGCTTAACATATTAAACTACTGCAAATAATCTATAAACTAAAAGCACGTCAAATAAAAGTCTGCAGCTTTATTTGGTTAATTTAGTTAATAT
The DNA here is from genome assembly GCA_963556495.2 of Valencia hispanica. NCBI lineage: Eukaryota > Metazoa > Chordata > Actinopteri > Cyprinodontiformes > Valenciidae > Valencia > Valencia hispanica. Next base: position 33,612,090 of record OY747706.1, read on the forward strand.
TTAGTCAATATTTAATCATTTTAACTTTTTCATAACATGTTTGTAATGTAATTATTTCAAGAGTAAAATCAGCCATCGGAACATTTGCTATGCACACCTCTTATGCAGAGAACCAAGACAGTCTCAACTCTCAACTGAATGTAAGCGCAGTAAAATATTGCAATTGCTACATTACTTCTGTGAATATGTAAGACTGTTCATACTCACCAGTGATTTTGCGGATGTTGAGAGTTTATCCCAAGTGGAGCTTATCCCACTCTGGAGGTCACACGGAGGGCTAGAGGTTTACCAAAAATGGTTCAACACTCAGGCAATGAAGCTTCTTCTTTTTGGTGTGTATTGGCGGGTGGCATCTAACCTTTAGGTGCTTTTCCGCCACCTATTGTAGTGGAGTGTGGGTCAGAATATAAGAGTAGGAAACCCCCCCAAAAAACCTAGATTATTTTCACTAAACCACTTTGTTTTAGAAATTCAATCCCCAATTCATATTTTCTTTCTTCACCATTTAGTAAATTCTTTAAATGTATTGCTCCACCCCCATTTTCTTTTAGTTTTTCTCTGAGTTTCTCTCTACTTTCTACATCCCTCCATCCATCCATCCATTTTCTGTACCCGTACATGCAGGATTGCGGGGGGGCTAGTGCCTATCTCCAGCGGTCAAGGGGCGAGAGGCAGGGTAAACCCTGGACAGGTCACCACTCCATCGCTGTACTTTCTACATATTTAAGACAATTACAAATTACATGCTCTACTGTCTCTCTCTCAACTCCACATCTTTCGTATTTGAAATACGTATCTTCCTTTCTCTTCTTTTAACCAATTACTTTGCCCCTCTTCCATCATCTGTACCTTATTAATAGCCTTAATTTCAGCTACACTATATGCAAAATCAATTACTGTTCTTTCCCTTATTGCCTTTTTTGGATAATAATCCGCCATTTCGTTTCCTTCTAGTCCTCTATGTGCTGGTACCCATAAAAATGTAATTTCTGTTTCCAATTTATTTAATCTAAACAAGGTCTAATATATTTCATATAATATATCCGTTCATTTTTTGGTAGACATAAGTTTAACTGACATTAATACCAACAACGAATCTGTACATATAATTCCTTTTTTAATTCTATTTTGTTCCATCCACTGAAGACTAAATGAAATGGCTAACATCTCCACTGTATAAAGGCAATGAAGGTCTGACAGCCAGCTCCTTATATCCAGCTGGTGATGAGCTCCAATAAGCTGCAGCTGAGCAGGCTGTAGATGGCTCCGCCCCCGGCTTGATGGACAGGTCCTCTGGTGGAATTCTCCAGACAGGTGGAGAAAAAAGCAGGAAGACAGACAGAGACAAAACAAACAAACAAACACCACAGACTCCTTACACTCAGTTCAATTCAATTCAATTCAATTCAGTTTATTTATATAGCGCCAATTCACAATAGATGTCATCTCAAGGCACTTAACAAGAAGTCATTTCAATACATTTATACAAACATTCCAATCAGTTAAAAAGTTTCCTATTTAAGGAATCCCAGCAGAATGCGTCAGTCATTGGCGTGAGGTTGGGCAGACTTTCCAACCACAGCAATCCTTCAGCAATCCCTCATACTGAGCAAGAATGTAGTGACGGTGGAGAGAAAAACTCCCCTTTAACAGGAAGAAACCTCCAACAGAACCAGGCTCAGTAGGAGTGGCCATCTGCCACAACCGTCTGGGGGTTTGAGAAGACAGAGCAGAGACACAGAAGGAACAGAATATCTGATTTAAGAGTACTTTCTATGTTACAGAAAGTAAAAAGTTGATAACAGGACACAGTGGATGTTCAGTTACTAGGAGCATCATCCAACAGGGCATTGGAGCCAAGCAGAACACCAGACCAGGTATATCTTCTATGGAGAGAAAAACACTGTGAGAACACAAAGTTAATAGTCGAAATAACAGAATGTACTGTAATACAATTGGAGAGTAGTAGTAGAAAAGGAAGTAGCAGAGTGAAGAAAATTGGTAGGTCTGTCCTCCAGCAGTCTAAGCCTATAGCAGCATAAATACAGAGATAGCTCAGGATGACATAAGCCACTCTAACTATAAGCTTTATCAAAATGGGAAAGTTTTAAGCTAGGTCTTAAAAGTAGACAGAGTGTCTGCCTCACAGATTAAAGCTGGGAGCTGGTTCCACAGGAGAGGAGCCTGATAACTAAAAGATCTGCCTCCCATTCTACTTTTAGAAATCCTAGGAACTACAAGTAAACCTGCAGTCTGAGAGCGAAGTGCTCTGTTGTGCAGGCTATAAATATTTTTATCAATCAACAGGTTTATGAAGAGATCATCACCCTCAATATAGAGACTGTGGTGACTCCCTTTTAGTACCAGATTGTCTGTCTTTCTTAGGTTTGACCATATCACCCATTTCCACTGTAATCCATGACCACAACAGTCACAACAGAAACCCTCTGCTCTACAGGAGCTTGCTACTGATCTATATACACACCTACGCTAATTATTACAACTTACCAAATTGCCCGCTAAAGTAGGCCTAAATCACCAAAAGAGTATGTTTGTGGCCCAAGAGCTGGCTTTAATAGAAAACCAAAATTTTGTGTTGCTAAATTTGAATATTAAATAATACAAATAAAGGGATTTGAATACATACATTTGATGTTATAGTCATTCTACAGACTATCCAATCACAGGGTGGGTTGCTGTCTTGACAGTTGTATCAATGGACACCCTCAAACAATATTACAAAAGAAACTGGACTTTAATGCAAAGCTGAGTGGAAAAAGTGTGATTCAAAATTGTGCACAAGCAACAGGGACAACTACAACCCTGAGAGGATTATGAAGCAAAGTCCTATCAAGAGTTGAGGGAAAATTCACAAGGAGTGAATAGTGGCTGGAGTCAATGCTTCAAGAGCACCACATACAGATGTATTTAGGACATGAGCTACAACTGCTGCATTGCTCGTGTTAAGCCACTTCTAAACCAAAATGTGTTACCTGGGATAAGGAAAAATGGGACTGGACTGACATTAATTTTGATTCTGTTCACATTGCTATAGCTTGCAGTGGACAGTCACTCAATACTGCAATCTAATTTTTTTCAGTTGCAGCTCATGGGGCATCCCTTTAAGTCTATTGAATGTTATACATCTTAACTAAATGCTTTGTCTCTTTTGTTGTCAAACATTAAGGCCTTCACAACACATCATGCACAACAAGAGCAGGATTTCCAACCAAGCACTGACACTCAGCAGACTATTGCATTTTAAGGCAAACTCTTCATCCTTAAAACCTAGGAAGTATTTATGATGAAGCACTGCTTCAACACACAAGCCAAAGACCCTAACAATCCAAATTATAATTTTAATTGATTGCTGTCCTTGACTCCTGCAAGGATTTGTAGTTAGGGTGTGTTCCTATGTTGAAGCTGTTTAATAGATAAGGAGAAAAAAAAGAAATGGAGGTAGATCTGTTGCTCCTTCCTGACTCCATTCAAATCGCGAGACTTAAACTTACATAATTTGTTTGAATCAAGACCACCAGGCTAACAAGCACTGCTTTTAGAGAGGAAAAGGAGAAGGATATCTCTGCCTTGAATACTCTGGATTTGTTCATTCCAAATAAAATTTTTATTGTATTGACATTTCCTTAAGTACTATCACACCTTTTTGTATTTACATTGTAAACCGTGTCTACTACATATTTCTCCTTGCCTCACATTCTTTTTCTGCTGTCGAGAATCTGGAGTCATCATGTTTTCTGCTGTGCTGTCAACATCTGAGACAAATGTCATCAACAAGATGCAATATGTCACTCAATTTGTTAAAAAATGTGCTGTGGTTTTTTGCTGTTGTAGGTTGACCAATAAGATGGGAGGTCTTTTTGATTGGCCAACAAGTTAAATGGAATGTATCCTAATTTTTAGAACTCTAAATCTTTGTTCTCAGCTTGTAGGCTTGTACTTCCCATGTCCAACATCAAGAAAGGTGCAAAATTGAGAAAGGCAGTTCATTTGAAGTCAAGACCACAGAGAATGAAAATGAAAGTTGAAGAGTAAAAGTCATGGTAAATAAAGTAAAGCAAAGTATAGTAAACGTTTTGTTAACATAAGAGTCCCGCCTTGAATATGGTGAATAATCTGTTGTGTGATCTAAAGATAAAGGTGATGGCAAAGAGGCCTTCCAACTCCAAAGACGTGCATCTCACCAAAGATTAAGTGTAAAAATGCCAGTGGAAACATTCAAAAAGCTGGTCCGCAATCTTTGAATGTGTTACACAAGTAAAAATAACAGGTTGGGTCTTATAAACTTTTCCATGTTTCATTGTTTGTTTCAAGGAGGAACAAGTGGTAAGGGACTAGTCTGCCCTTAAACATCATTGTTTTCATTAATGTCAAAGAAAATGAATGCTTTACATTTTTAACTCAAGATCACTGCAATTATCCTTATATACAGTATAAACATGTTACAATAAACCTATAGTTTAGTTTTTCCTTAACTGTGTCCATCTTGTCTATACTTTTGAGCAAGCATCACTGTCCTACCAAACTGATGGGGGTTGTTATACTACCTTCTACTTCCAAGTGAGGCTCGTGAATACAGTTCTTATAAATGACAAAAAAAAAACTTTGCAAGTACCTAAATATAGGCATGCATTTGCCTCAGGTGTGACGTTACCAAAACCTCTGCTCCATTTATGTGTCCTATTTAGCAAGCAGTGTCGACAGGTACTTTGAGGACCCTCTATTGCTTTATTATTTTACAGTTTCTTGATTGCTAAGACACATTTCATGAAAGCTGCTCTCCTTTTCTCTAAACTGAACACAAACCAATTTTTTCAAGCTACATTCACAAAACTTCAGACTCTTGCAAAACCAAATTTTCACTTCAAAACAGTTCAATCTGTGCTCAAAACTTAACTATGCTGTCAAATCGTGCCAGAGTCAATCAAAATTTAACACTACTGAACAGTCACTAAACACTACATAGAAAACACAATGCTCAGGACATGAAGCTGGAGAAATAAATGTTTATTGTTCACTGTTGCCAAATGCATGTTGCAAAACAAAAAAACCCAGTGCATTTAGCACTTTTACAAAAAGACAAAACAGAAATCTTGTGCAGTTATACGTAGCACAGAAATCTTATGCTTTTGCTACTCGTGTACAGTAAGCCCATGTAAAAATAAAGTACAAAAATATACAATAAGTGCATTACTCAGTCACAGCATCAAGTCTCTGTAATGGGGCAGGTCACAGGACTTTATCCACATTTTGTCTGGCCAGGCAACAGGAAGAAGAAAAAAAAATATGGCATGCCGTATCCAGGCTTGGCATGTCACCACAGGCAAGTCCCATGGCTTGCATGAGATTAACCCTGGTGTAAGGTTGGGGTTCATATACCTTCCACCACCATGAGGAGACGAATTCCTCAATGGGGTGTTGTGCTACAGATAGGATTTGGCTATGAATAATTACTTACGGCAATTAATAATTGTATGTAAAAATTACCACGTTTGGGGCACCACCTGGATTCCAGGAATGTCAATAGCCAAATTGTTCAGTCTGTTTATGATTACCTGCCTGATAAGGCTGAGATAATTAAACAATAGATGAAGGAATAAGTTCTTGGTATTCTTCGAACAGCAAGTTACTACACATGTAGGTGGAATAAAAACATTTTTAAAAACAAGAGTTTATTACAAAAATAATTCAACTTTCATTTAAAATGTTTTAATCAAGAAACTCACTAAGCTAGTAACACACAACTAAACCACTAAGAAAAGGATAATAAAACACCCAAACGTTTACAGTAAAAGTGATAAATATGCAAAGTAGAAACAATAACCAATAAATTGATATGGTCACAGTTCAAAATGAAAGTTTGCTTAAAGACCAAGGCTTGTATTGAAGAGTTTTGGGAATTAAGCTATATCAGTTTTAAACTATTTGTGGTTAGTTTAAGACTAATCACCCCCTTCTGGTTTGTTGTCAAACCACCAATTCACAATGTAAAGCAAAAGTGAAGGAAAACATTATACATTGTAACAAGAAGTAGTAATGTTTAATTAAAATTCCTGCCATTCCCGCCCTACATTTTTTTTAAACGCATACCCAAAATTATCTTAAAGCTGTTCTTGAACCATTTTGAGTAGAGACATGGCTGGGGTCTCTTTGGAAAGCAAACACTCTAAGATTTATCCCAGAACTGTGTTAACATCTCTGAGTGCTATTGTTACCAAGCAATATTAATTTTAATACCCCAAAAAATTATTTTATTTGTGTCCGAATATTTATTTTATATAAATACATGCTGTAAAAATGGCTTTAAAAAGAGGTGGTGACCTAAAACACACTGTAGGTCTAAAGTCTGAAGTATGACCTTCATCCACAGCAAATTTGACAGCAATAAACCAAAAAATGAATATTCTGCACACATTTTTATAACTACAGGTCAAAGGTGGTCAAAAGTTTGCCATATGCGCCATCTCCTGGGTAAATGCCGTAGTCCTCACTGAATTATAAATATAATCAGAATCTTCATCTTACCATATAAAGCTCCACGGCTTCCTTCAATGTTGTATTTTGAACATAAAGGGTGTTTGGACACGGTGCTGAAACAATATGTTACTGGTACGCACTGTGCGTAATCTCTTCATGAATTAGACATTTTACGCACGTCATATACAATGGCTGCGAACAAGTCCGCCCGGTCATGTTATATATCTGCGTTTACAGCATTACATTGTCTATTCGATGCGTCAATCATCAGAGTTCTGGACCGCAATTGGTTCGAGTTACTTACCATAACGTGACTTTCCATCCATGCGCCATTGGTTGGAGATGTACCCTAAGTAAGGAAAACACCGGATTATTTTTTTATTTTTTTATTTTTTTCTTCTGGGCATGCTCAGTGACCTTTGTAGGCGGAAGTGGAAGCGAATGAATCGGAAACAAAGCCATAAGAACTACAAAAATGGCCAGACATTTCGGGAGCGCATTTTCATTGTTTGTTTTAAATCTTTTATTGGTTTTGCTGTTGTCCTGGTCTAATAACTTTATTGGAGGACTTTAATCGGACCCTTATTGATGTAAAAAGACCATGTTTGTTCGAAATGGATCGGTTTTGTCACCTTTTTTGGACTACAAAGTGGTGAGCTCCATATTTTTATACCTCCATCAGGAGAACGTTTGTGTTGGCAAAAGCGCTCACTGTGTCTTCAGTTATGATTGTATCCTTAAACGCCAGGCATAATTGGAATCACAAGACTCTTAGCTTTCCAATGATATAAAACATGTATAGGTTCGTAAAAGTTAGAAGTCAGAAAATTGGTGGATTTAAACTAGGAAATGCCCTGGGCCCGCCCGCGGGCCCTCGGAATTTCAACAGGTTTGCTGAATTAGAAAGCAACCTTTAGAGAATTAATTCCGTTTTATGGATCAGTCACCGCAGTGATTGATCTTATTTAATATTTAGACTTTGTTGACATCAACGCCCTCACATGGGGGCCCCAATTATGTTGATCTAATTTAGTATTTCGACTTAGAAGGCAGTTTCAAAAATGAATTTAAAGATTAGTTTAAACACTAAAGTCGATGTCTATTTTGAATACCTTTAAGGGCAGTCGTATTCATCATAGGGGTCTTTTGGGCTGCACTTTGTCTGACCCCTCACCTAGAGCCAAATTGCCATGGGTGACCCTACCAGGAGTAAAAAGCCCCCGAGAACATAGTTCCTAGGATCATTAGGACACTCAAACCCCTCCACCATGATAAGGTGGCAGCCCTATGATGAATACGAACAACAGATTTAGTGTTCCCTGGCCCGGATGCAGGTCACCAGGACCCCCCTCTGGAGCCAGGCCTGGAGGTGGGGCACGTTGGCGAGCGCCTTGTGGCCAGGCCTTGTATCCATGGGGCCCGGTCAGGCTTAGCCCGAAGAGGTAACATGGGTCCCCCTTCCCATTAACTCACCACCTGTGGGAGGGCCCATAACAAACACGATGTTCAAGAATAAATGTGTCCATATGTGCACTTGGCACCAGGATGCCCTAGGCCGCAGCTCGATAATCGACTTGGTTGTCGTCTCATCTGATTTGGGGCCGCATGTTTTGGACACTCGGGTGAAGACAGGGGCTGAGCTGTCCACTGACCACTACCTGATGGTGAGTCGGCTCCGATGGTGGGGGAGGACGCCGGACAGACCTGGAGGGCCCAAACGTATTGTGAGGGTCTGTTGGGAACGTCTGGCAGAGTCTCCTGTCAGAAGTAGCTTCAACTCACACCTCCGGCAGAACTTCAAACACGTCCCAGGGGAGGCGGGGGACATTGAGTCCGAGTGGACCATGTTCCGCACCTCCATTGTCGAGGCGGCTGACCGAAGCTGTGGCCGCAAGGTGGTTGGTGCCTGGCAACCCCCAAACCCACTGGTGGACACCGGCGCTAAGGGATGCTGTCAGGCTGAAGAAGGAGTCCTATCGGTCTTTTTGGCTTGTGGAACCCCTGAAGCAGCTGATAGGTGCCGGCGGTCCAGGCGGAGTGCGGCTCGGATGGTCTCTGAGGCAAAAACTCGGGTGTGAGAGGAATATGGCGATGCATCAGAGATTAAACTACGGCAGCAGATTCAACACCGACCAAAAAAAAAAAGAAATCAACACGACCATCTCATATTGGGTTTCGTTTTTCTTTTTTACACTATTTAAAACATGCAGCGTATTCGTTCAGCTGCATTTCCTTTCCCTGCTCTTTTTTTGTCTCTCTGTCACTCAAGTATCTCTCTCACTGTCTCTCACACAAACATACACACACACACAGCCCCTCCCCTCCGTGCACAGTACGTCTGTCTGGATCACTTGTGGAAGACGTCCTCTACCTCTCCTCCCTTCCGGCCGGCCAACCAACTGACCGCCACACATTGCTTTCAGATCTGTGGGAAACACTGCAGCGTCTCCACCTGGTTTCCTGTTCTGTATGTTTTGTGCTTGGTTGGTTCATTGGTGGGTTTGGTTGACCTTGGATGCGTGCTTGGTGCTCCGCTATGTGCAGGAGGACTGTTCTTGAAATTCTCTAGATTGAGGGCTTGATAAATTGAGTCTTGACTTCTGTTAGCCTACTTTGTGTTGTCAGACAGGTTTTATTTAGGTGATTTCTTGATTCTAGTGCTCAAACAGGAATCTGACCTGTGAAATTAAGCCTAAGTTTCTAAAAACGTGTTAAATCAAAATCGATTAACAATTTAAAAAAGGGGGCCACTGTTTTTTCACCTTGGTAGATTTGGTAGCCTTTTTCTTTCCTTAATAAATGAAATAATCATTTGAAAACTGATTTTATGCAGCATATGCATTGTCTGTGAGTTTTCTGCTTTCTTGTTTATACTCCATATAACAAAATGCTTATAGCTTAAAGTATGCATATACAGTGGCTTGCAAAAGTATTCGGCCCCCTTGAACTTTTCCACATTTTGTCACATTACAGCCACAAACATGAATCAGTTTTATTGGAATTCCACGTGAAAGACCAATACAAAGTGGTGTACACGTGAGAAGTGAACGAAAATCATACATGATTATTTCGACTGTTAACTTTGTTTTCTCTCAGTGTTTTTCTCTCCGTAGAAGATATACCTGGTCTGGTATCCTGCTTGGCTGCAATGCCCTGTTGTACGGGGGGCATCGACTGGGATGATCCTCCCAGTAACTGAACATCCACTGTGTCCTGTTATCAACTTTTTACTTTCTGTAACATAGAGAGTACTCTTATATCGGTTCTTCTGTTCCTTCTGTGTTTCTGCTCTGTCTTCTCAAACCCCCAGACGGTCGTGGCAGATGGCCGCTCCTACTGAGCCTGGTTCTGTTGGAGGTTTCTTCCTGTTAAAGGGGAGTTTTTCCTCTCCACCGTCGCTACATGCTTGCTCAGTATGAGGGATTGCTGAAGGATTGCTGTGGTTGGAAAGTCTGCATCAACGGGCCCCAACCTCACGCCAATGACTGACGCAATCTGCTGGGATTCCTTAAATAGGAAACTTTTTAACTGATTGGAATGTTTGTATAAATGTATTGAAATGACTTCTTGTTAAGTGCCTTGAGATGACATCTGTTGTGAATTGGCGCTGTATAAATAAACTGAATTGAATTGAATTGAATTCCAAACATTTTTTACAAATACATAACTGAAAAGTGGGGTCTGCGTAATTATTCAGCCCCCTTTGGTCTGAGTGCAGTCAGTTGCCCATAGACATTGCCTGATGAGTGCTAATGACTAAATGGAGTGCACCTGTGTGTAATCTAATGTCAGTACAAATACAGTTGCCCTGTGACGGCCTCAGAAGTTGTCTAAGAGAATGTTGGGAGCAACAACACCATGAAGTCCAAAGAACACACCAGACAGGTCAGGGATAAAGTTATTGAGAAATTTAAAGCAGGCTTAGGCTACAAAAAGATTTCCCAAGCCTTGAACATCCCACGGAGCGCTGTTCAAGCGATCATTCAGAAATGGAAGGAGTATGGCACAACTGTAAACCTACCAAGACAAGGCCGTCCACCTAAACTCACAGGCCGAACAAGGAGAGCGCTGATCAGAAATGCAGCCAAGAGGACCATGGGGACTCTGGACGAGCTGCAGAGATCTACAGCTCAGGTGGGGGAATCTGTCCATAGGACAACTATTAGTGGTGTACTGCACAAAGTTGGCCTTTATGGAAGAGTGGCAAGAAGAAAGCCATTGTTAAAGGAAAACCATAAGAAGTCCCGTTTGTAGTTTGCCACAAGCCATGTGGGGGACACAGCACACATTTGGAAGAAGGTGCTCTGGTCAGATGAGAGCAAAATGGAACTTTTTGGCCAAAATGCAAAACGCTATGTGTGGCGGAAAACTAACACTGCACAGCACTTTGTATCGGTCTTTCACGTGGAATTCCAATAAAATTGATTCATGTTTGTGGCTGTAATGTGATAAAATGTGGAAAATGTAAAGGGGGCCGAATACTTTTGCAAGCCACTGTATAAAGAGTTAATGTCCCTCGTAAAATGACTATTTTGGTTTGGGTACTTAAATGATTAGGAGCTTGATTGAAGTAATTGGTTTAAAGCAAATCACTGTAAAAAAAGTTATTTAAATTAATAGCAAAGTTCTGTAAAATAACAGTTACCATTTATGATGATTAAATTAATACAAATTAATAGCTACATTTAACAAACATATATTGTAAATTCCTGCGATGGACTGGCAACCTGTCCAGGGTGTACCCCTCCTTTTGCCCCATAACTGCTGGAGATAGGCACCCCCCACCCCCCACCCCCGCCCCCAACAACCTTGCATGGGTCGGATGGGTACAGATAAGGGATGGATGGATGAATAGATGGATGAATAGATGGATGAATAGATGGATGGATATTGTAAACTCTTACTTAATGGTTGTAATTATAAATTTTAAATAAAAATGCATTTAGATCTTACCTGATTTATTTGTCTTAAGTGTAGTAAACAAAACACACGTCAAAAGGGGTCTTTCAAATCATCAGATATACTGATAATGCACTAACTGTAACTTTACCATTGACATATATATATATATATATATATATGTATATATATATATATAATATATATATATATATATATATATATATATATATATATATATATATATATATATATATATATATATATATATATCCTTCGTACTTCAAGGCATGAGGCAAAACCTTAACTGAGAAATCCCACAATTGCTCATTTGGTCCATAGCTATAGTTATTTTTTTGATTTTCCCCTTGTGAATATTATTAGTGTATAATATTAATAAGGCTATAATAAGGCTATTCTGCAGAGAAGTGCAATTGTTTTAGCAATCGACAGAGTACACTTTGCATTTGAGTTTGGCTTCCTGGCTGAAGAGACAGTACTGTCTGCTCTCCTGTTTGTCCGCCTAATAATCGCGTGAGAGCCTTGATGTTGCCAATTTAGCAACTTTGTCGCTATTTCTAACGACTTTTCAGATCCCCTTAATGATGTCTTTTTTCTTCTTCCAACAGGCGCCTAGTGACAAATCTAGCGACATTGCTGGCCACCCTTAGCGACTTTCTGTTAGACTTTGGTTGCTTCTTCATTAACACGGCTAAGGTTATACAGTTTATATTCAACCTAACCTTATACCTTTCCACACACACACAAAGCATGGTTTATGACCCCCACTTGCTGGCGCGACGCTGACCTAGTAGGTGTGCGCGAAAAAAAGGCAGATCCACATATATCACGTCACAGTCACCCCTTGAAATATGTTGTATCCGAAATTGCTGCAATCGTGCCTTCTCTTAATGTATTCTTGTGGGATTTTTACAGCATGTACAGGACGGAGCAACAAGGGCACTTCTGGATGATTCGCCTCCATCTTCCTATTGTTTACATCTGAGTGGTCACCTGTTGTTATTAAGCTGGCTGTGGTGTGTGTTTTCTGACATAACTTCCTTACCAAACTCTAACGAATCCACACCAATCCAGGAGCCTGATAGGGCCTGATCGACCACACAGGAAGAGGGAACCATCTGCTTTGCTAAATATTTCCCCAAACATGCAAAACACTCTAATTATATGTAAAATACTGTTTCTTGCCAACCAATAATGTGATGCAATGTGAGGAAACACAAACATTGACATCACATAAGATTTGCCTATTAACCTATCAACTATTAACCCTATCGTCATAGAGCCATTGGGGTAAACCAACCAATTAGCACACAGCTCATTCAATATTTATGAGTGGGCAGGTAAAACCAGTCTTTCAATTGTAGGGCTTTATTAAGGGGTTGTTTTTTGGCCAGTTAGTAGGAGTCCTGGGCTGAAAATGGCCCCAACATTTTCAACACATTTTCATATGCTATATAAAGGCTCAATGAACTCTGATCACCAAGTCCTATGCAAAGAGGTTCTAGAACAAAAATTTTTTACAATTGAAAACTAAAACTTATGGAAACCAATTCCATAAAGCTCTCTTCATTGAGATATGTTATTGAGATAATGTTAAAATTACTTTTTAGACCCTGCTAAGTTATTGAGGACTAAAATCTTTTTCGACCATATGTCTACAGTTTTTTTTAACTTCAGCTGCACAAGTCCATTTCACGGTGCCTTGGGCATACGAGCAGAGCGGAACAAAGCTCTGTTTGCACTAAGTGAACACGGTCTGTGCTTTGCTTAAAATACAGAAATGAGCAAATCTCGGAGCCCAAGAACGCAGCTGGTTGTGCTTTTGGTCCGGCGAAAAGCAAAGTTACAGCATTAGAATCAACACATTCGATGCTGTGCTGCAACCAAATGACACAACAATGAGGAAAAATACTTTCTCCCTAATCAGAAAGTGTCCTGATGCAGTGAATTTAGGACCCAAATGCAGATACTCTTGTAGTGCAGAATTTAATGAATCACCAGGACAAACATAAATTCACAGCAAGCCTTGGGACATTACTATGGGGAGAAAGACAGAGAATCCAGCAAGTGGTGACTGTATAACTGCTTAAATACTGAGGAGGGAGTGGGGAAATGACAGAGAAACTAGTACTAATTAGTGAAAGCAGATGCAGGTGTGAGTAAGAGCAGAGATTGAGAATGAAATGCAGCTGGGCAGGGAGGCATAATGGCAAGAAGGTAACATAGAAGGAAAACACAGGCAAAAACTGAAGACTGGACAGCAAATAATTCAAACTGAGAAACTAAGAACTAACTTTAAGGTAACTAAGATTGAAAGAGATTCAAGAGAACAAGAGTAAAGGATCCTAAGAGAAACTTAAAGTAAAAGCACTATTTAATATGACAAGAAGGAGAAGAGGGAAACAGAACAGAAAGAAACACGAGTAAACTTTAGAAAGGACTTAGATCATAGAACAGCAATCCTAATGACAAAATAAAGCAGAGCTAGCAGATGAGATGAAAAAATAACTAATAAAAGATCAATACAATAAAATAAAAGTACAAGTGACTACAGACCCTGACATAGATAAGAAAGACTAATGCAAAAGTAACTGTGATAAGACCTAAGTAAATAAAAAAGGAGTGACCCAAAAACAAGGGAAACTTAAAGTACAAACACCTGAGGGGAAAACAGGAAAGGAGGAGAAAACGTAGTGGAAGGAAAAAAACATACAGACTCTAAGAAGGAAACTAAAATCACAAACACCTAAAGATCCTAGCACTGAAATGAAAAGGTAAACTGAAATAAGGAAATAACTGAAACACAAAACACAAACACCTAAGGATACTAACAGAAAGTGACTGAGACTCCTCTATGAGTTTTTAGAATTATTAATGACTGACTATTCCTAAACGTTCAGTGCTGAGTAGGGGCATATCCAGGAGATTTATAAAGAGGGGCTAATAGAGGCCAGCGTAGGTCTTGGGCTGTAGTACCAAAATAAAAGGGAAGATGTTTTTTTAGTGGGGACCCAATCTAAGCTTGTCACATTTTAGATTTTTTTTTATGTGTTAAAATACCATTTAAAGAGTCATTTTATTTTGCTAAGGTTTATGTGACAATGTAGCCTTTTAACTTGGCTAAGTATTTAATATATTGACTGATTTACTGAGTACAAAAGTAATAATTAATATTTTTTGAATAGTTGCAACTCTAGAATTTAAAAAATAATGTAAAACTACATTCATTTGGACTGAAATTTATATTAGCTGAAGTAACAAAAATATGAAGAGCCACATGTTCGGCATGAAACACATTATACATGTGAGATAAAGCAAACTTGCATATCTGTGTACTGTATATACATTGTGTATAAACAATACCGAGATAACCCTATTGTTTCTGCTCTAATTAAAATTAACTGTTTGAGAAAATGTAATTCTATGCATTTATTCTTTATGAGTTTGGTTTATTTTTAATGTTTAAGTGTGTTACACTGCATTACATTTGGTTTGTAAAGGTAGTAATTTACATTTAATGCTCATGCTACAACTTTTTACTCTGTGTAACAAAACCTTCAAGTTCTGTAGCACATTCAGCCCTGGGGTCTCATTTATAAAGATTCCTAAAGCACAAAATGGGGTCTGAAAACTGTGTGAGTCACTTTCTACGGCAAGTATGGGATTTATAGAAAAAAATGTAAGCAACTTTAAGCACACATTTATGATTTTGTTACTCCCAAATAATATTTTGCACGAATGATACTTTTTAAAAGTAGACTCAAAACGCACCTTTTCGGTCAGGCTTTAAATGTCTAGGAGTGCTAAAACGTTTAGCTGTAATTTTGTTTTAATTTGCTTTTATTCAAATTTTATTGTTGTTACAAGAAGTAATCATATAATTAAAACTTTGTATTTAATGTTCTTATTTGTTTTATCGCTTGTGCTGCTGCTTTTATTTTTTCATTTTAATCTTTTTACATTTGTTTTGTTACATATTTTCTTATTGCTAACTATATTCTTCTCTTTTATTGTGAAGCACTTTGGTCACCTTTTGGCTGAGAAAAGTTCTATAGATAAACATCTATTGATTGAAATAAAACTGTTTTCCATGCCTCCATGTGTGTCCTTCACTCTCTGTGGAATTGCGTTTTCTACACCTCTTGTTGACCATGGTTACCCATGAACAGCTCCATATCAGCCGGCTTAAGTCTATGCTGAATATTCACTATGAACTTTGCATTTGACTGTTTATGGTAAAAGTGGCGGGATATGATCCAAAAACACCTGAGCACATTTCTAGGGAGAGTGGGATTTATAAAGTTGAAATTGCATGCAGCTGTGTGCTGATCTATCAAAGTTTGATAGATTTTAAACTTACTTGGCGCAAGTAAACATTTTTTGCTGAGCTTAAGTACGATCTTAGTAAGGATCATACGCAGGGGGTAGTTGGATTCTAAGTTTGTTAAATGAGATCCCTGGTCAGTATTTACTGAGGTCACTCAGGTCTCTTAAATAGATTTTTAACTTTCAGAAATGATAAAAAAGTTTGTTGAACTAAGGATTTAATTGAATTCATTGGATGTTCTTTTATAAAAGTAGGTATTTAAGGAATAGCATCAAATGGCTCTGGCTGCAGTTATAGTATATTTTATACTTTTTTATAAAGTTTTCAATAATTATCCATTGATCAACATATATTTGTTTAAATTGATAGGCTTTTTCTCTATATCGTCCACCCAAAATATAGAGACTTATACATTCATCCAAGCCTCCTTGATTTTTTTCTCAAAGTACTTTTAAATATAAAATGTTCACAATTTTCTTCAGAGGGAGCATGCCCCCGCCCCCTCTACAAGGGTTGTATCCTTTTCACTTTTTTCAATCCAGACCTGTTTTCATGTCTGAGTGCTAATACTGCTCCAATGTGCAGCCCACAATTTCAGGCAAATTATTTGAAAAAATATTATCTTCTGATAATGCTAATACTTCTTAATTTATATGTATGATTATTCTAATTGCTATACTTAATAAACTGCTCTTCGTCTTCAGTTTTCTTGAAGACACATGAAGGTTTTGAGTTCAAACTGACTGGTACTGTGAACTGATCATATGCTGTCCACATTGACTGAAGTTGGTGTTTTGTTTCAATCAACAAGAGTCCAGAGCATGCTGCTGCCACTTTCATTTTGGTGTTCTTCTGATTATGTGCAGTGTTGTTTTTGTACCAAATTCCAGTTTGGTTTCATAACACATTCTTCCATAAGAAGCCAGGCTAAAATAAGACAAAAGTTTCCTTGGAGTAACATTATTCTCCTATCTAAATATAGAATAAAAGTTACTGTGTTCACTAGAAGAATGCAACCAGTACCTAATATACATTTCTATACAGTTCCCTTAATGCTGACCTTTGGCACTGTCTCAGACAGGTTTGATTCTGTTTTTTCATAAATTCTGAGGAATGGTGGAGATCTTTTTCATTCATTTGAACATCTCGGCAGTCTAACAACTTTGGTGAATGGAAATGTGCAAAATTCAAGAGAATCATACAAGGAAAGCTGAACTACATTTTATATTAAGGAAACTGGTCATAAGTGATGGTAGGCATAAACTCAAGAAGACAGAATTTGAGTCAAAAGCCGTTGCCACAAAGTATTAGTTTAATACTTACAAACACGGCATTACAACTTTTTTTTGTATATTTTCCCCTTCCTAAACAGATGTGTTCATTCTTGAGCTGGAATGTACGGTAATGAGGCTGCACAATAAACGTGCACTATGAGAAAATAGTGTTGAATGGTACAATGACGATGACTTAAAAACAAGTAATTAAAAAGTGTGATGTCCTTCTGCTTTAGCAACATACACCCAAGATAATGAGTAGCCCATCCAGCTACTGGAAAAGTATAATTTATTATCTTCATTTCCACACTAAGGTTTAAAAAAAAAGTTGCTTCTGGCAGACGTTTAAGGTTTTAGCATTGAAACAACTTAGTTGTTGTTTTCCCTAAATCATTTTGTGCAGCATTAAACAAGAGTCACCAAATATATTTCAGACTTTGAAAGCCTGAATGGATACTTGATGCTTAGCTTACATGTATTGCATATGCATGTTGCGTACACTCATATTGCGATAGTAATAAATGAACAATATATTGTGAAGCCCTGTATAGGAAACAGGTCAGAAAAAGCTTAGAAATTATTTATCATGGTCCCATGCTTGCGTATTTCAATAGTACACGTTATTTATTGCTTTTATGCAGCAAATCCAACGGTGCATCTTCACATTTATAGATTATTATTTAGAGTGGGGAATGTTGATTGAAAAGTTGGGTCGGGTGAGTCAGAGCCAGCCTATGTGGTCTTTAAACAGTGACAGTTCTGTTATCTGTCCCCACATTGCTTTATTAGTACACTGATTAGATGTCTGTGGTTGTGCTAAGATTGGAATTAAGCACATCAGGCTTCTTACTAAGAAGAGCTTAAATACAAAATAAGAAGTGAAGGTTATTTTCACTTGTTAGTGTTATATTAATCTGCTTCACATTTTAACATCTTGCTCTGGTGAAGTTTTCACTCAAATTGTCAAGGACAGCCTTTATTATCTGCATATAAACCAATATTTCAAGCAACTTTTAACACAGTTTGTGTAGTTTGAAATGTACAAAGCATGTTTCCCCAAATTGCGACTACCACTATACCCTTCTGAGTAATTACTGCCTGACCAGTTACTATACATACTCAGTCAACTATACAAAGGACGGAAATGATGTTGGGAATTATCTGTCTTTTCCGTTTATATATAACAAAATATACTGCCCAAAGAATAATATTAAAGATTATAATACCTTTGTCTAAAATCAATTTTGGTGAATTATTTCACATTTAGGTCCATCACTGAAAAGAGTATTCAGATTCTTAAAAAAAATTTAAATATGATTGTCTCATTTGCTTTTGTGCAAAGAGTTTCTAATTGGACCAGGACACTAATTTTATAGATAAGATCAGAGATGAGGGGGAACATTTTCTGGTACTGACTTAAATTGGTCCAAATCTGAATTGGTAAGCTGTTTTTTCTTGGGTTCATTTGATCAGCTTTTAATAAAAACTTGTGCAAATATGGATCAGAAATGGGATTCTTTAAGGCTCGGTTCTTGGACCATTTTTTATTCTTAAATACATAAAAAAATTCTGGCAGCTGCATCTTATCCAAAATGCTGTTGCTAGAATATTGACCAAAACCAGGGATTACAAAAGGGATTATAAAAAAGGATTATAGCCAGTCTTTAAATCCATAGCTCCCTGTTTCTAAAAGAACGTAATTTAAATTTTTTTATTTTTTTTTTTTGTCAATAACAGAGGAGGCAGCATTAATTTCTATGCTTCTTCCCTTTGGAACTAACTCAGTGAAAACATGAACTGTGCAGAAACAGTTGGGTCCTTTAAATCAGAGCTGGACACAATACAGTTTAGTGCTGCTAACATGTAAAAGCAACTGCCCTGGGGTACGTTTAAAGTTCTAGTTGACAGAAACTGATGCCTGTAATCCTCATCTGTTTAAACAATAAAGTGCAAGCTCAGACATCATGGGAATGTCCTGCAATCAAACTGTTCAGGAGGGAGACAGGCTCTGTGTCACAGAGATGAAAATGTTTTAGTGCGACATGTGTGGCTCAACAAAAGCAAAAAACCTTTTGAAAATTATACTGATAAGGTGTCACAATCCCCCCTGAAACACATTGTTGGAATACAGCTGTGATTACTGGACCAAAACTCAGACCTCCAGCCGTAAGGACGAACTAATCCCACAATGGAGTTGGTCAGTGCAAGGAGGGCTGCAAGGTACATTATCACCCCTATATAAGCATAGGCTCCACCCATTCTCGTCCTCTTTTGCCAGTGAATCCGCTGGGCTCGCATCGGGAGAGAGAATTCAGTGTTTTGGGCTTCTATCCTCTTTGGAGAGGGGAGCGGTGCGGATCCAAACTCATTGGATCCAACAAACACAACAGCCTTCTGATCGTTGATCAGGTGAACTGTATCCGACCGATGGAATAAGTCGTGAACCTGACTTGTTTAAGCCCTGCAGAAAGATTCTTTGACAGGCTCCACCAGAGAGGGAGAGAGAGCCTCGATGACACGCTGCTTATTGCATGCTACAGGAGCCGAGAGCTGCTAACCTGGAGCTGCTAACCTAACGCAGCTGAGCTGAAGGGTTCAGGGTTGTATCGTGTAACAATAGAGGCCACTCAAAGAGGACGAAGTCATTACTCCAAAAGCAACATAAAAAGCTTCATTTCAATTTCAAAATGTGCTCAGGAAGAAAGGCTTTAATGTTTCCAGACATGTCCTGTGGTCTGATGTAGCTAACCTTGAGGGTGGGAAAGGGTGGGAAAAAGGGGGGTTTAAGCCTGAAAATGTTATGATCCATAATTCTTCATGGTTTGTTAATCAGTTTGATTTTTTATTTAATTAATAATTAATCAATAAAAATTAGTATAGTTGATTAAGTAACTCACAGTCTTCAATACAGGGTTTACTTTTTGGGTTGGAGATTCTTGTGTCCTTGTATTCATTACTTTGTGTGTTGGTTCGGGTTCCTACTTTAGTGTAAGTCTTTAGATTTAGGTTTAAAAAGATCTTTTTGTGTCTTGTGTTGTATTCTACTTTTTTGGGGCTATTTTTTATTATGCAGTACATATGTTTTAAATATATCTTTAGTAAGCGTTTAGAGGTAAACGGCCTGTTTATGTTATTCAGGGTAGTAAAACATGACTGTTTACCAGTATTTTATGGAGGTAAGGTTTTAAGTAAATAAACTCTTGGGCAAAGATATGAACTGAAAGCAGGGAGGATCGGTTATAACTCTAGTTCATGGTACGGCTATAAAACCAGGTCAGGAGACCTGGAGAAAATGTATGACTTGTCAAGATGTAGAAGGAGGAGAGAGGAGTCATGTGATATTTTCTTTGTTCTTCTGTAATAAAAATGGTACACCCTTGTAGAGAAGCGAGTCAGATCTTTTCTGGCTCCCATCTGCAGGTGCGTCCACTGTGAAACAGATATCTGTTTGTGTGTGTGTTATTTTACTCTCTGTCTCTCAGTTCTGGGTCTTATTTTGAAACAGTTCCCGCCGGGGTTTTGGAGTTCGGCGCCCCCACCTCTCTGAGTAGAAAGTGAGTTGCAGAGCATATTATGGAACGAAGCCGACAAAATGGTGGAGGATGCGGGCATTGATTTGGTTTTGAGTTTTCTCAGGGCTGAGAGAGATTGAGTGTGAGTAATGAGTGTGGCATAACTGATTGATACATGTGTTTGTGGCATTATAGTAATTTTGTGTTTTTTCTCTGAGTTCAACAGAGAATCGGAGAGCGACTGGATTGATCCTTGCTAATCAACACCCGGGTGGTTTTGTATCAATCTGGAAAAGCGCTAACACCAAATTAATAGGTATTGATCGATTTAAACATTCTCCATTTAATGTTGACGTGTTGTTCTTTCGGTTGAGGGCCGACCAAAGTGCGGACCAGGGCTTGAGAGATGGCCGCTCGCCTCCGGTAGGACGCTATCGGAGATTCTCCACGGCTGGCAAACGAATAGTAGACAGCAGCAGAGCCTGTGTGCTCTCTGTTGTCCGGGCGGATTCCCTTGGAGAGGCCGGCGTATCTTCCAAACGCACGATTGAGCCACGTGAATTGGATTGTGTTTAAAGGTCCGGCTTTAGGTGGCTCCGGTAGAGGTTAGTGTTTGATGAAATTGTAAAATTGCTGTACGTTCTTTATTTCTAGTGTGAGTGTGTGTGTGATTGGAGAAAGTGGAGGAAACGGAAAAGAGCTACCAAGTAGCTCTTTGCACACCGGCCTCATATAAACTTCTCATTTAGGGGAACTAACCGACTGAATCTAAAACCATAATTCCTCTGCGAATCTTAAACGCCTAGACAATGCCCGCGCTTTTTGCATAGACAATAAGCGTAGAAGCTTGACATTGTAGAGGAATAAGGGAATATCATTTTCAGTCGGCTAAAGTACCACCATAGCTAGTTTACGGCTAACACACAGTGTGGATGAGTCTCGCCTGGAAATAAAGGCGTTCAACCTTGTGCAACTACGTAAACACGTCTAAAGCATTGTCTAACACATATATATAGGACTGTTATTATGGATAACTGGTAGTAAACTCTTTAGAATATATATAAAATAACTTTTTTATTGTAACGGAGCGGTCACGTTTGGCTTCCGGTTGAGCTAGGTTGCTCATGGTTACAGCTAATCTCTGGTAGCTTAGCTTCCGAACTGTATTTATTTGGCTCGGTTAAACAGTCATTCGAGTATTGGTGGCGAAGTGTGGTTTTGTTGGAGGGATTTTGTTCTTGTCTTTGGTTGGTTTACTTATGAGTACGGTTTGTTAAGTTTAGCATCGTAGTGAAGAATTAGCCATCTGTGCACCGGCGTATTCATTCCGCGGTGTGACCCGGAAGTTTTATTGGGCCTGACTTGATCCGTCAGTCCGGCGGAGTTTTTTTTTTTTTTTTTTGAGCAAACTGTTGACGATTTTGTGTTGCAAAGCGAGTTTTAAATGTATTTCTTTCGGTATATGTTTTAATGATAAATAAAAATTGCTTTATATTGGGAGAATTCTATTTCTTCGTGTGTTTCGCCGAAGTGCGCGTCCCGGGTTTTGGCGCAGGCCGGACTCCATTAGGAATTCTTTGATTTTTAGACGAAACGGCAATAATCTCCGTATATAAATAAATTAATGATAAGATAAACAGTGCTTTATAAACCTTTTTAGCTTTCCTTCGTTTCGGCTTTGCCTAAAACATTATTAAGGTTAATGTTGCATGACTAAATAATACATAAACCCCTTCACTATAAAAAGAAATAAATGAAAATTAAATAAATAAAAACTGTGCCTGCCTTTATTGTTAACTGCATTAATATTGGGATAAATTTGGGCCCACGAATTGATAGTTTATCAATTAAAATAAATAATTTACAGAGTTAATACAAATAACCTACTTTGTTAAATTTTAATCCATTTTGGATTTTGTTACGAATTTTCAATGGCAGCCGAATATAAATTACTCCCTGCTCCAAAGGGACAGGAGTGGCGCACTTTAGATGCCCAATTGTTAGTATACATTTCTAAACTATATTCTGTTTTAGTTGATAAGCCTGGTAAAAAAGATAAAAACCAGTTCCAGGGCCTTATGACGGCCATGTGGGCTCGTCATGGTGCCCGAGGGGATGATAAGAGGAGTCTCTCACAGAATGTGTTCTGGGGAGGAAAAGCGACAGCTACTAAAATTAGTTAGCAACAAAGTAGAACAGGACACCGATAAATTGTTCTTGGCGTATAATGCTAAATTGATGGACGAGATGGAGCAGCACGAACACAGGTTAACTAAAGTTCAGCGACAGATGGATGAGGTGCTGCAGGATCAGGAAAGATTAGCATCTGTGGTAAGGGGGCAAGCTGCAGACCTCCCAGGGAGTGCCAGCCCCAGTCAACGTGATGAATGTGCAGCAGTTGTACAGGTCGACAATATGCAGGCGTTGGTGGATAAGGAGAGTGAGGGGCCATTTAAGTATACCAGATCTAAGTCACCACTGGGGGCATGTGGGGGCCCTGATTTAATGCTTCCTTTAGTGGGAGCATCGGATGGTTCAGTAATTTACAAACCATGGAAGATGGCTGACGTATCTGCCATCATTCTGCAACTTCCTGGTCCGTGGGCTGGCAGAGAACCACAGGTTTCACCGCACCCTGACCCGGACCCTCGTAGTGATCATCAGCAGCTGAAGGGCCTCGTCTCCTCCTTCCTTCCGGCTCTCCGTGACGTGCAGGGACCTGCGGTGTCTCCTTCCGAGGCTGGGCGTGTTTGGCTGAGGGTATATAAAAGAAAGTGGCAGGAGCCCAGGTGGTCTGGCCCGTTCCAGGTTGCTGCTCGTACAACCCATGCTGTCCAGCTGCGGGGAAAGGGTTCTACTTGGTTTCACTGGTCTCAGTGTGCTCCGGCCCCCGACCCCCCTCCTGTCCCTCACGCTGCAGCAGCTCTCTGCTGACCTGGGAGAATCTCTTTGCAGTGGGTGGTGTCGGTTCTGACTAGGCGGTGTCGACTGCCGAAGCCAGGAGGCGGGGCCTGGCCCACCCAGAAGATTGGTTGATGTTGCTGTAATCATCCAGTGTAATCTATATGTGCAAAAATTGGGCGAGATAAGCAATTTGGACTTGCTTTTCTCGAAGAGGGATTATACCGAAGAGAAAAGATCGCAAGAAATCAAACACATTTCACAGCAGGTTTTGACCACCTCACAATCGGTGGGGGAAGCTATTGGAGGCGGGGCCTGTCTGTGCATTTGTGTTTATTGGGGGAAATGTTCAGTTAATGAAGTAACTGTCATTTCAGTGAGGGCGATCTGCATAAAAGACAGTAACATTGGGAAAAATAAAGAGTCCACTGTACTGAATCATTTCATCACTCTGGTAGCCGCCTGCTGCCAGAGAAATAAACAAGAGCGAAGACTAGAGAACAAAATAATAAAGACTGAACACTTATTAATCATTTTTCTTGTATTTTACAGGTTGTTTAACCAATTTTTATTTACAGGTGCAGATTGTTAGACACTGCCTAAGAGGGTGTCAAAGAATTTTAAGTAGTTAATTTGTAGGATTTTTTCTTAATATTCAGTTTTTACGGTTTTATAAAACTTTTTAGTAATAAGCTAAAACATTTTAAGGGGTGTTTAAAGTATAATCAGGTTGACTGACTACTAATTTTTGTTTCACTTATTCTTTTTTCATTATGATGTGGTTTTTGTAGGATGCTTTTGGGGTTGGTGACAATTGCTAGAGTTTGCTTTTTACTAAAAGAATATTGAGAATTAGGTTAAAACATAAAAAACAATAATAATAAATTAGAAAAAAAAATATTGCTTAAAGGTAAAGATAAAGAAAAACAGACACCCTTCTTTTTTTGGGATAGAATAAACTATATACACTATAATGTACAGAAATTAGCTAATAATACTAATGCAGACGGTAAATTAACTAGGGCAGTAGAAGGACTCAGAATACTTTCAAATAGGCTAAAAGAACAATCAGGTGTAGATACCTCAATGTGGGATGATTTGTTAAATAATATGTTTGGTAAATGGAAGACTCTGGCAATGTCTATAATGGTTTCTTTAGCAGTATTTGTGTCAACTATGGTGTTATGTGGATGTTGCTGTATTCCTTGTATACGTTCATTGCTCACAAAGTGTATTGAAAAAGCTGTTGGTGATAATATGCAAGGTCAATATCTGTTACTCCCTCACATGGAGCCTGAAGGAGAAGTACAGAGGAGTGATCAATCTATTTGAAAATAGATTGAAAGAGGGATTTGTTGTATTCTACTTTTTTGGGGCTATTTTTTATTATGCAGTACATATGTTTTAAATATATCTTTAGTAAGCATTTAGAGGTAAACGGCCTGTTTATATTATTCAGGGTAGTAAAACATGACTGTTTACCAGTATTTGATGGAGGTAAGGTTTTAAGTAAATAAACTCTTGGGCAAAGATATGAACTGAAAGCAGGGAGGATCGGTAACAACTGTAGTTCATGGTACGGCTATAAAACCAGGTCAGGAGACCTGGAAAAAATGTATGACTTGTCAAGATGTAGAAGGAGGAGAGAGGAGTCATGTGATATTTTCTTTGTTCTTCTGTAATAAAAATGGTACACCCTTGTAGAGAAGCGAGTCAGATCTTTTCTGGCTCCCATCTGCAGGTGCGTCCACTGTGAAACAGATATCTGTTTGTGTGTGTGTTATTTTACTCTCTGTCTCTCAGTTCTGGGTCTTATTTTGAAACAGTTCCCGCCGGGGTTTTGGAGTTCGGCGCCCCGAACTCTCTGAGTAGAAAGTGAGTTGTAGAGCATATTATGGTACGAAGCCGACACTTGCTAGAACCCTGTGCATTAATTTCTGTGTAATAAGTTAAGACATTGTAGTTAGAGAGGTATCAGTTATCAGATGCTAGTCAAAGAAACAACCGTTTTAACAAGACCATCAAATAGGCCACTCTAGGGAGTTAATAAAATTCTTAAATGCAATATTAATGCAGTGGTCATAACTATAAACTGTGATAACACCATGTGTAGAGTTAATGGGATTAGCCTCTGTAGAATCACATACATGTGTTTTTCACAAAACCGTACTTACAGTAATTGTGAGGGAGATATTTCTGTCAGGAAAATTATAGTGAACCAAAAGATTGAGGCTCCAGCTCTCAACCATATACATACTATTATTATGTGTGGCTAAAAAAATCCCTATCATGCTGTATTATTTTTATTACACTCTGAATAGCACAAGTCATGCACAATCCACCTATAGGTGGCTGTTATGACTTCAGAGTGCAGTGCTCTGCAGAGGTATGCAAACTGATTGCTTTTCAGAGTCTCTTGGCACTAACCTCAGGTTGTCAGAGGAAATATTCCGCAGCAAGTTCAGCTCTCGTTTTTCTCGACTGTTACTCTGAGCACTTCTGTTAGAAGCAGGTGTGAGCAGCGCTGAGATTTAAACCTTGAGGATGTGAAAAAAAAAAAATATGCTGATTAGACATGCAAGACTTTTTTATTCCAGCAGGGGATTCATTTTTTCTTAGATGACGAAGGAAACCGCAAACTACATGCAGTTACTCGGCAGCAGACTAATAGAAAAAGTCTCAGGATTTCTCTTAAACAAACAGCGTTTATGAAGAAACAGGCAGCAAAGATAGCATACGCACACTTACTGAAAAAGTGTAACTTTTAGAAGAGGTTTTGCATTCCAGTGTATTTTCTTACTTTTACAAAACCTGAGAAAGACCCAATAAAAGTACGATTTTTTAAAAGCCTATCAGCCAATCACAGTTTAACAAATTGCAGATACATTTACTAAGCGGCATTTTTTTAAAGAAAGAAAGGTTGAACAGTGCACTGAATCTGTCATATGTGGCATCAACTTCTTTAAATAATCGAAAAATCATTCTGCATCTTTCTCTAAGTCACATATTTATCAATTCAAATAAACGTAATGAAAAATCTTTGTTTTTCTGCATTGAGTTTATAGAATTAATAATGACTGATCATTCCTAAACGTTCAGTGCTGCTGAGCAGGGGCATAATCAGGAGGTATTTAAAGAGGGGCTCTACGCTTCCCAATCTGTAACGGAAATCCGATCCTTACCACACATGCGCAAATCTGATGTCACTTCCTTTCTTGGCCAACGTTGCTACAATTCAATTTCAATTCGTAAATTCCGTTTTTTTTGTGCCAGACATCCAGGTCTTTAGAGAGAGCTACAGAGTAATCGAGCGCAGAATAATAGAACTAGCGGACCCCTATGGACTTCAAGCCTCTTGAGCTGGAGCGGGGCACATAATACACAAAAAAAGGTATTTCGTCATGTCTTATGACCAGCAGATACGTTCTCAGGTTGGTAATTTATTTATTACAATGATAAGAAAAAGTGTCATGTGAACAATATAGCCTAGTAGTAACTGTTATGCTAGTCGTAGCTGCTAGCTAAAAACTAAGATAAGTTCCTATAGTTTGCCCTGGGTTCAGCTTTGACAAACACATATGACCAGATATTTTTATTCAAGTAAAAGTAAAGAGCAGTTGTCTAATAAAATACCCAAGAGTAAAAAAAGGACCTGTTAAAACAGCTTTGATTCAGAGTAATTTATCATAACACCTGATTTAGTGTTTAAAAATTATAATCAACAAATTTCAGTTTTGTTTTGAGTAACCAAATGTATCATTATCCTATCACTAATAAGCACATACTTAACCGAGCATTCGTAGTTGTTGCAAGAAGCTATCAGTAACTTTCCATCTAACTTGCAGTGATGTTCTTGTATTCTTTGCTCCCCTAGCACAGGTGCAGGCTCCCGGGGGCATTATTATGTGTTATAGGTTGCCTAATCAAGAGGCTGAGCTGTGCTTGAGGGACTTTCTAAAAGTAGCTCTTAGTTTATGGGTTGCCTTTGCTGTCACATCTGAGTTGATTGTGCTTTGCTGCTTACTCAGTCTGGAGGACTGAGTAACAAATAACATTCACCTACAGTATTGGTGTCTGTGGGCGTTCTTGCTCTCTTTGTCCAGCATTCTTCTCTATTTTCTCCTGCTTCACATTACCTTTGACAATCCAATCCACCCGAAAGGAGGGAATTCATTACTAGAAAAGCAAGGCTGGTTGTAGGCTTAATTACTCCTTCTAAAAGTGTAGTAGTGTAATCATCAGAGGCAATATGACAACATGCATTCTGCTGTTAAAACCTTGATGTGGCATAGCTGTTAAAAACATACATACATACGGTAAGCAATCACATAACTTTTATGCCGCTGTGTTTGCGCAGGAAGTATTTTAGTTTTTTGTTGGGGTGTTGAAGCTCTTTGGGAGTCCTGACCATACCTGTCATTGCTTTATCAAGAAATTAGAAAATACTTAAATGTTTTCTGCATCATTGGTGCCAATAAGGTTGTGGAAATATACCAAAACAAGGGTTAGGGAAAAGATAAGAAAAGATAATTAAACCTCCACCCAAAGATGTGGAAAAGACTTTAAATTAACCATTTGTTGCAATAGCATACTCTACCACTGAAATTAAAAAAATCCAATCTTTAATCTGACCAAAATTGTAAAGTGTGTGTGTGTGTGGGGGTGTGTGTGTGAGTGTCTGTGGGGGGGGGGCACAAAAGCACAGCCATGAGTCAGGTAGGATCCCTTGAAATGCATCTCCATTGACTCATTCATTTCTCTTCTTTTGGCAGTAGGGGACCCATGGATCAGACGTAGATGGGCGTGATTTAGGCTCCCCATTAAAATGTGCATGAATGTCTAAAATGCATTAAAACATTTGTTGGATTGACTTCTCCTAAAAATGGTTCCAGTTGTAAGTATAGCACCGAAAATAAATTGTTTAATTTCAACCTTGAATGGCTCATGGTGATTGGTAACAAGTTCGTTTAATTTTAAGCTCAAAGTCATGAGAGAGTCTGAAAATGCTTTAGAGATGTTCAGTTCCTAACTCAAGATGTAGAGCTTTTATTGGAATGATTCTAAAGGACCTCATGTGTTTAACACAAGTGTGGACTTTGCACAGAGAAGACAAGGTAACAGATGTTTTTATTACTGAGGAATACATTTTATTTGTGTTTAAACTTTACTCCTGCAGGTCCTTTATTCTGAAAGAAACAACAGGTGATGAACCTGTGATCAGTGATCCATGGCAGAAGAATGCTGTGATTGATGCTGGACCAACTGCTTCATTCACGTGCCCTGGATAAAAGAACAGATATTTGAATGTTTAATAAAAATTCTTAACCACTTAGATATTTAATGTTGTAGTTACAATGCAAGCTTTTTTAAATGGTCTCACATAGTGAAGACTGTTCAGAGGTGGATCACTGTGTAACTGCAAAGTATTAGACAACAAAGCGTCATAATTAAACCACTTTATAAACTATATTAAAATTTCAGCTATATGTTTTCCTCAACGATTTTCCCTGATCAGAGGCCAAACTGAAGTACAGTATGCTCTGTCAAGAGTTCTATTTATAGGATTGAGTATGTGGGACTTTACCCAGTCATAATCTTTGGCATGAACACACCAACATTGAAAAGGTTAAAAATCCAAAACAAAACTGATCAGTATTAACATAGTAGAAGATATTCTTTTCAATGTTCTTGATACTTTTTGAACAAGAATATGAAGTGACAAACATCTTTCTCACAAATTTTTACTCATTTCAGGGATCATTTCTTCCACAGGAACAGATGGGCAGGTATCTAGTAATGGTTCATCAGGTCAAAGTTTCCATGATGCAGCAGACTCTCCCTAAGGTCTCTGACACATGATGGGTCTGTGCAAAAACGGGGAAAGACTGTTGTTAGATCTTCCTGAACAAATGTGCATCTAACTAACACTAACCAAATTTGACATGAAGACTTTGTAAGGTCACTGTTTAAGGTTTCTTTTTTTTTCTTTTTTTTTTTTTACGTGTCCTGTTTGGCAGTGTGGAGCTCAGAATTGGTGTCTGAGTACCAAGTAGAAGCCCAACAGATTTACTTTCACAAGCGGAGCAGTACAGCTTTTGCTGTAGTACTCCACTTGATATATGTGTGAAAAATCTTTATTATGAATTGTTGGGGTTTTTATTTCCTGATGTTATGGACAAGGAGACAGAAAATTAAGGAGAAGATAGAAGGAAGATGAAGAAGAGAGGTAGGAAACAAAAAGTCAAGAGAGAGGGTGAGTTGAAAATACAAGAGAGGAAGGGGAACAAAGAAAACACAGGAAGACATTGAAGTCTGCCTCCATACCCACAGGACGGCAGAGAGAGGGGGAAAAACAAAACAAAACACAAAAAAGGAACATCGACAAAACCAACCAAACATTGTGAACTAAGAATTGCACAACCACATCACACAAAAATAGATATAAAAATACAACAACAATGTCACAGAAAAACTCATGGTACCGATTAATCAAGCTCTAGTAATGATAACCTCAGCCCAAGAATATTTCCTTAAACACCAGAGACCCCACATCAATATGTGTGTGTTAGCGTGCTGGTGCATATAAGGTTTCTCCATAAGAGTGTTCGATAGTTGGTGTGAGAAGACATCAATCCGTCTCCCAGGAATCAATGCAGACATGAAGGAGATCGGAGCAAAGACGTCCAAAGTACCGCCAGAGCCCCTGTTTAAGGTTTCTACAGAAAGGCCACAATTGAATGCCCAGTAGATGATAGTATGTAAAACCTTCTCAACAGAGCAAGATGATGCAACAGCCTTCCTCCTGCTGCTCTTAAAGAGCTCAATAAGGTGTCTTTGCTGCTGCTGTCTTTTTTTGACCTGTATACTTTCTAGTTTTTGGTGCTGTGAAGCTGGAAGGATTTTTGCTGTAAATTTTTCCCTTTTTGACAATTTGTTATGATGCGTAACCATGGCAACAATGTGGTTTACAGCCGGGAGCAGCTGATTAACATCGCAAAAGCTGAAAAAATACCTCAACTGAAACCACAAATCCCTGATGAGTTGATAAGGAGGAGACGTGGATGCAGAGCAGGAGCGAAAAGGAGACAGAGAAAGAGGAAGTTCAAGCCATCTCTTCCATCGATCATAATGGGTAACGTAAGATCACTGGCTAACAAGATGGATGAACTCCAAGCCCTTACAAGGACTCAGCCAGAGTACCGTGAATGCAGTGTTATGTGTTTTACGGAGACGTGGCTGCTGGATCATATCCCCGACTCCAACGTCTCTCTGCCAGGCTTCCTGACTGTACGAGCAGACAGAGATCTGAAGACGAGCAGAAAAAGGAAAGGTGGTGGAGTAGCAGTGCTTGTCAACAACAGATGGTGTCATCCAGGACATGTTACTGTGAAGTGTCGTCTCTGCAGCCCAGATGTCGAACTCTTGGCAGTGAGTTTTCGTCCATATTATTTGCCAAGAGAGTTCACCAGTGTAATTTTGGCAGTTGTTTACATTCCACCTTCAGCCGTTCCCGACAATGCATGTGATGTCATCAGTTCCATTGTTGCTAAGCTACAGACACAGCACCCCAATGCATTTGTGGCAATATCTGGTGATTTTAATCATGCCTCCCTCTCTACTACACTTCCAACATTTCAACAATTTGTCAGCTGCTCTACAAGAGAAAACAGGACCTTGGATTTGTTTTATGCAAATGTAAAGGATTCATACATGTCCAAACCAAGACCTCCTCTGGGACAATCAGATCACAATCTTGTTTTTCTCTGTTCAGAATATAAACCACTTGTTCAGAGGCAACCTGTGACAAAACGAACTGTGAGAAAATGGTCACAGGAAGCTGAAGAAGCCCTGCAGGATTGTTTTGCAACCACAGACTGGATGACTCTTTGCCAAGCACATGGAGAGGACATCAATGACATGACTGAGTGTGTGACAGACTATATAAACTTCTGTGTGGACAACATCATCCCCACCAGAACAGTGAGATGCTTCCCTAATAACAAACCCTGGATCACCAGTGACCTGAAGGAACTGCTAAACAAGAAAAAAAGAGCCTTCAGGGAGGGAGACAGGGAATTACTGAGGAGTATACAGAAGCAACTTAAGGTCAAGATCAGAGACAGCAAAGAGGCATACAGGAAGAAGCTGGAGAACAAACTACAGAGGAACAATATCAGAGATGTCTGGTCAGGAATGAGAAAGATCACAGGTTTTAAGGACAGGAAAGATTGGATAGATGGAAGTCTGGACAGAGCCAATGAACTGAACACATTCTTCAACAGGTTCAGTTCAGGAACTAGCTCAGCATTCCCCTCTCCTGTTCCCAGCCAAACAGACATCCCACTATCCTATGATCAACAGCTTTCCTGTTACACCTCGGATGTTTTATCCTTCACCTCGGCCAAGTTTGACTTCAACCAAGTCAGGAAATGCTGCTACCCCCATTGCCTCCCCCTCCCACTACTCTGTCTCCAAAAGTCAGGTGAAGAGGCAGCTGGAGAAACTGAACCGGAACAAGGCTGCAGGTCCAGATGGTGTCAGCCCCAGAGTCCTGAAGGCCTGTGCAGAGCAGCTCTGTGGGATTCTGCAGCACCTTTTCAACCTTAGCTTAACTCAGGAGAAGGTCCCAGTGTTGTGGAAGACATCCTGCCTTGTTCCAGTACCCAAAAGAACTCACCCATCAGTCATCAATGACTATAGACCCGTTGCCCTGACATCCCACATCATGAAGGTCCTGGAGAGACTCCTGTTGGCACCCCTGAGTAAGCAAACAAGAACGTATCAGGACCCACTGCAGTTTGCTTATCGCTGTGGAGTTGGAGTTGAAGATGCCATCATCCACCTACTTCAACCAACCCACTGTCATCTGGACAAAGCAGGCAGCACTGTGAGGATCATGTTCTTTTATTTCTCTAGTGGATTTAACACAATTCAGCCTGATTTGCTTTGTCAGAAACTCCTGAAGACACAGCTGGAGCCCTCAACAATCGCCTGGATCAATGACTACCTGACCAACAGACCACAATTTGTGAGACTGAAGAATTGTGTGTCAAACCAGGTGGTCAGCAGCACAGGAGCACCACAGGGGACCGTACTCTCACCATTCCTTTTTACTCTGTACACCTCAGACTTCCAGTACAAATCAGAGACCTGTCATCTGCAGAAATACTCAGATGACTCTGCAATTGTCGGGTGTATCAGAGATGGACAAGAAGCTGAATACAGAGAGTTGGTGGACCGCTTTGTGACATGGTGTGGAAACAATCGTCTCACCTTGAATGTGAACAAAACAAAGGAGATGATTGTAGATTTCAGAAGAAACAGGGATAAGTCAAACACTGTTTCCATCATGGGAGAAGAAGTGGAGGTGGTTGAGGAGTATAAATACCTCGGAGTTCACCTTGACAACAGACTGGACTGGAGGCACAACAGTGAAGCCGTCTACAAGAAGGGACAGAGCAGACTGTACTTCTTGAGGAAGCTTAGCTCCTTCAAGGTTTGCAGCAAGATGCTGCAGATCTTCTACAAGTCTGTTGTGGAGAGTGTAATCTCTTCAGCCGTCATCTGTTCGGGTAGCAGCATCAGAGCCAGGGATTTAAAAAGGCTCAACAACCTGATAAAGAAGGCTGGTTCTGTTCTTGGGACAACTGTGGAAAATCTGGAGATGATAATGCAAAGAAGGATTCTTCATAAAATCAAAAAAATTATGGACATCCCTGAGCATCCTCTTCATGAGACAGTCACACAACAACAGAGCATCTTCAGTCGGAGGCTTCTTCAGTTTCGCTGCAATACAGACCGCTACAGGAAATCCTTCCTGCCCACAGCCATCATTATCTACAACAACTCCTTAAAGAATTGATTATATGAGCTATACCAACACTTAATTTCCCTCTGGGATCAATAAAGTATTTTTGAATTGAATTGAATTGAATTGAATTGAATTGTCTGTTAGGAAACGGCTCCATTCTTGAGCTAATTTGTTAGTTTTAACCACAGTGAATGTTTACCTGGTACTTAGTAACATTTCATCTATGATAAACCCAATTTTAAAACCATGACCAGCCCATAACTGTAACTTAAGGGCCTGCAATTGTTCATCTAGTTTCCCTGCTGTTATTCTCTTCTGGTTTGTGAACATTTAAAACAACTTCTCCCATGAGCCCACCTAATATACAGGTCCTTCTCAAAAAATTAGCATATTGTGATAAAGTTCATTATTTTCCATAATGTAATGATAAAAATTTAACTTTCATATATTTTAGATTTATTGCACACCAACTGAAATATTTCAGGTCTTTTATTGTTTTAAAACTGATGATTTTGGCATACAGCTCATGAAAACCCAAAATTCCTATCTCAAAAAATTAGCATATCTCATCCGACCAATAAAAGAAAAGGGTTTTTAATACAAAAAAAGTCAACCTTCAAATAATTATGTTCAGTTATGCACTCAATACTTGGTCGGGAATCCTTTTGCAGAAATGACTGCTTCAATGCGGCGTGGCAGGGAGGCAATCAGCCTGTGGCACTGCTGAGGTGTCATGGAGGCCCAGGATGCTTCGATAGCGGCCTTAAGCTCATCCAGAGTGTTGGGTCTTGCGTCTCTCAACTTCCTCTTCACAACATCCCACAGATTCTCTATGGGGTTCAGGTCAGGAGAGTTGGCAGGCCAATTGAGCACAGTAATACCATGGTCAGTAAACCATTTACCAGTGGTTTTGGCACTGTGAGCAGGTGCCAGGTCGTGCTGAAAAATGAAATCTTCATCTCTATAAAACTTTTCAGCAAATGGAAGCATGAAGTGCTCCAAAATCTCCTGGTAGCTAGCTGCATTGACCCTGCTCTTGATAAAACACAGTGGACCAACACCAGCAGCGGACATAGCACCCCAGACCATCACTGACTGTGGGTACTTGACACTGGACTTCAGGCATTTTGGCATTTCCTTCTCCCCAGTCTTCATCCAGACTCTGGCACCTTGATTTCCGAATGACATGCAAGTACTTTGGACCACTGAGCAACAGTCCAGTGCTGCTTCTCTGTAGCGCAGGTCAGGCGCTTCTGCCGCTGTTTCTGGTTCAAAAGTGGCTTGACCTGGGGAATGCAGCACCTGTAGCCCATTTCCTACACACGCCTGTGCACGGTGGCTCTGGATGTTTCTACTCCAAACTCAGTCCACTGCTTCCGCAGGTCCCCCAAGGTCTGGAATCGGTCCTTCTCCACAATCTTCCTCAGGGTCCGCTCACCTCTTCTCGTTATGCTGCGTTTTCTGCCACACTTTTTCCTTCCCACAGACTTCCCACTGAGGTGCCTTGATACAGCCCTCTGGGAACATCCTATTCGTTCAGAAATGTCTTTCTGTGTCTTACCCTCTTGCTTGAGTGTGTCAATGATGGCCTTCTGGGCAGCAGTCAGGTCGGCAGTCTTACTCATGATTGCGGTTTTGAGAAATGAACCAGGCAGGGAGTTTTTAAAAGCCTCAGGAATCTTTTGCAGGTGTTTAGAGTTAATTAGTTGATTCAGATGATTAGGTTAATAGCTTGTTTAGAGAACCTTTTCTCAATATGCAGATTTTTTGAGATAGGAATTTTGGTTTTTCATGAGCTGTATGCCAAAATCATCAGTTTTAAAACAATAAAAGACCTGAAATATTTCAGTTGGTGTGCAATGAATCTAAAATATATGAAAGTTTAATTTTTATCATTACATTATGGAAA
The DNA here is from genome assembly GCA_963556495.2 of Valencia hispanica. Lineage (NCBI taxonomy): Eukaryota > Metazoa > Chordata > Actinopteri > Cyprinodontiformes > Valenciidae > Valencia > Valencia hispanica. The sequence continues at coordinate 33,647,239 of OY747706.1, forward strand.
AGAATGAACTTTATCACAATATGCTAATTTTTTGAGAAGGACCTGTAACTGCTGTGGGTTTACATAAGGTATAACACTGGAGCAGGCAGTATGTTGGTAAAAACAGACGCTTACCTGTCTACCAGTGTCGGTCGGGCGGAGCAGTGGCCAAATTGGAGAAACGCAGATGGGGATACTTTGTGAACATGGGAAAATCTAACGCACAATCATGTTAAAAATGAAATATCTTTATCCTTTCCTGCTAAGATTTACATGTCAATTGGCTACTAAAACATTAGATCAGTCAGTATTTTGTTATTGTGCCAAAATGTTATGTAATCTAACTAAACTAAGAAGCTATACAAACTTCCCGTGTTTTGTGAACATGATAGTACCAGACATTTGTGCAATGTGGGGTTTGCTGTCCATCATGTTACCACAAGCCTGACATGTAAAGCCCTGTCCCCCCATCAGATCAGGGTCAAAAAGATTTGAAACAGAAAAAAACACAACCTGAAACTGAAAACCTCACAACAGTTTCACCATCGCAGTTTTTTTCTACAGTACAGAATTCATGGCTCCATCAGTTACTGTATAGCAACTTTTCCAGATCCTAAATAATGAAGGCAACCCCGTCAATCACACTACCACCACCATGCTCGACTGTCAGCATGATGTTTTTCTAAAGTGCTGTGTCAGTATGCAAACCCTCATAAAAGTTCCACTTTTGTCTCGTCAGGCCAAAGAATATTTTCCCCCAAATGTTGCGGCTCATTTATATGTTTTAATGGTAAATGTGAGACGAGTCTTTGGGACTCTCCTCGTTGCCAGTCTCTCCTTCCTGTTGTTGAATCCAAAACACTGACCTTAACTGAGGCAAGAAAGGTTCTGCAGAGCTTTACATGTTATTCTGGGTTCTGTTACAACTTCCTGGATGATTTTTGTTAGTAATATTGGTAGGCAGGCAACTCTTGGAACTCACCACTGTTCCATAATTTCTCAATTTCTGACTAAATGCTTCACTGTGCGTCACTGTAGACTAAAAACACTTTAAATGGCTTTGAAACCCTTTCCAAACCAGTAGAAGTCAATTATTTTGTCATTTCTTTAAGAACATTTGATCCTGGCATTATCCATCCATCCATTTTCTATACCCGTCCATCCTAATGCAAGGTTGCGGGGTGGGGTTGGTGCCTATCTCCAGCGGGCAAGGGGCAAGAGGCGGAGTACACCCTGGACAGGTCGCCGGTCCATCGCAGGGCATCCTGGCATTATATGTTACATTTTGAGATCTTTTATGCTTCTTCACGAGCTTCTGTTGAACTAATTTCTTGATTCTACTGGTCTGGAGGTATTCAGGCCTGTGTTATTTAAATAAATGGCTGGGTTAAATATATAAATTTATCCAAAACATGGTTTATCCCAGATAATCCCCCACCATCTCCATTACAAAAGGCCTAGCATCACCCCAAACCACCCCCGTACCTGACCCCCTGCCTGCGCTGTGGATCTGTGAACAGGATGTACGTCAACTATTTCAGAGACAGAGGATTAAGAAGGCATCAGGTCCTGATGGAGTGTCTCCGTCCTGTCTGAAAGTCTGTGCAGGACAGCTGGCTCCCATCTTCACTCAGATCTTCAACAACTCCCTGGAGCTGTGTGTGGTCTCCTCCTGCCTCAAACGCTCCACCATCATTCCGGTTCCCAAGAAGTCCCCCGTCACAGGATTAAATGACTACAGACCAGTCGCCCTGACATCTGTTGTCATGAAATCCTTTGAGCGACTGGTGCTGACCCACCTGAAGGACATCACGGATCACCTGCTAGACCCCCTGCAGTTTGCCTATAGAGCAAACAGGTCAGTGGATGACGCAGTCAACATGGCTCTCCACTACATCCTGCACCACCTAGACTCTGCAGGTACCTACGCTCGGGTCCTGTTTGTGGACTTCAGCTCTGCATTCAACACCATCGTCCCAGAGCTCCTCCATCAAAAAATGTCCCAGCTCACCGTGCCTCCCTCCACCTGTCAGTGGATTACCAGTTTCCTGACTGACAGGAGGCAGCAGGTGAAACTGGGTAACTTCACATCCAGCTCCCGGTCCCTCAGCATCGGCGCCCCCCAGGGATGTGTTCTCTCCCCACTGCTCTTCTCCCTTTACACCACTGACTGCACATCAAGGGACCCTTCTGTGAAACTCCTGAAGTTTGCAGATGACACCACCATCATTGGACTCATCTGTGACGGTGACGAGTCTGCATACAGAGGGGAAGTGGAACAGCTGGTCCTCTGGTGCAGTCAGAACCACCTGGAGCTAAACCCGCTCAAAACGGTGGAGATGACAGTGAACTTCAGGAAGAGACCCCCATCAACATCTCCTCTAATAATCATCAACAGGCCAGTCCCCACAGTGGAGTCTTTCAGGTTCCTAGGATCCACCATCACACAGGACCTGAAGTGGACCTCCCACATTAACTGTATAAGAAAGAAGGGCCAGCAAAGGCTGTACTTTTCTGCGTCAGCTCAGAAAGTTCAACCTGCCTCAGGAACTGCTGACCATCTTCTACACAGCAATAGTCCAGTCTGTCCTGACCTCATCCATCTCTGTCTGGTTCGGATCCGCCACCAGAAAAGACAAGGACAGACTGCAGAGAACAGTCAGGTCCTCAGAGAGGATCATAGGTACTGATCTTCCCTCCATTCAGGACCTGTACCAGTCCAGGGTCAAGAAGCAGGCCAGAAAAATCACCACAGACCCCTCACACCCTGGCCACAATCTGTTTAGGCTCCTCCCGTCAGGCTGGCGTTACAGAGCGTTGTACGCCAAAACCACCCGACACAAGAACAGTTTTTTCCCCCAGGCTGTCGCTCTGATGAACTCTGTGTAGTCACAGAGTGTGAGTCCATTCACATAACAATAAACTATAACTCTGCACTGCTGTACATACTCACTGTAAAATAACCCCGGTTTGGTGTATATATTATCTTTTATTATTTATTTGTATTTATTTCTTTATTTCACTTATTTAAGTTCTGTACTGGAGAGAAAAGTTGCCGGAGTCAAATTTCTTGTATGTGTCATACTTGGCCATTAAAGCTGATTCTGATTCTGATTCTAATTCATTACCTAACAGGGAGAGGTAATTAATATTTTACAATGGGCCAAGTTTGCATAGCTTTTTTCCCTTCATAAATCAAATCACTATTAGAAAACTACCTTTTTAGCCAGTTTATTTCTCTCTGATTATTTGTTTGATGATCTGAAATATGATAAAAAAGCATAACAGCAAAATTTTGTTAGGAATATTTCACTGTAAGTTGCTCGGACTGATGCATACTGTACACCATACAGCATCATTCTGAAGCTTGAGTACATGGCAATAACTACATAAAATGATAATAAAAACTAAGACAGTGGAATAGATATTTTATGGTATACACCTGAAGTTCAAATCCTTATAGTAGGTTGTGGCCTATATAATACTAAACAAAACATTAATAAAGAAACAATATTTTTGTTAGGTAACCTCTTAACCTCTCTATTGGTGTGTAGTGCATTTTCACAGAGAAAAATATAAATTTTCAAGAAAAATAGTGTAAATTAAACAATATAACATAGGATCAAAAACCAAAATCAAAAACCAAATATGTCAGATTTCTGGCAAACTGGGGCGATTTGAGACTTTTAAAATGTTATTTAAATAATAATTACATCCATCCATCCATTTTCTATACCCGTCATTCCTATGCAGGGTTGCGGGGGGGCTGGTGCCTATCTCCAGCGGTCAAGGGGCGAGAGGCGGGGTACACCCTGGACAGGTCGCCAGTCCATCGCAGATAATAATTACAATTACATTAATATTGTTTTCTTGAATCTTGAAGACTTTTTTTCTCTAGGGTATAATATTCTATTTTCTGTGCCTTTTGAAAGTCAGAAAAACCTAAGTCTATCAACATACCTTCCTGATCTCCTCATTTCTAGTTATTTAGGGGAAATGCTGCATAACTGGGTCAGACATTGTTTGGTGGGACAGAGTTGCCGTCTCTACCATTCATGCTAAAAGATGTGTATCCTTATGTGCAGAGTATTGGCCCTACAATGATTAGTCGAACATATCTTCCTGAAATCTACAGAATACAATTAGATTAAGGCTTCTGCTTTTCCTTCTTTTATGAATGAAATGCTTAAATCCAGTCAGACATGCAAGACTAAAATCAAAGGGAAACGTTTTCCCCAACCTGAGGCTGAAATACATTTAGTTTCTTTTTTTAGCTCAGCTTTGGTGTATAAAGGTTTCCTGCTAACATTTTCTCCTCCCCAGAGATTGTTCACAGGGTGCGTATTCTTTGAGCAGAGCTATTCAAAGCTTTACATATTTATGATCTCTGATAACTTGAGTGTTATTTTATGTCTGTGTAGTTCTGTGTTTTCATGGGAATATTTTATGATTGCATGTTTAAAGATTTTGTTTAGACAGCTGATAAATCAAACAGAGGAAGGTTTTGATGTCAGGGTTCACGTTTAAGATTTGTTTCTGTTTAATGAGGTTGTACATTGAATTGCTATTTTTCATTCTTCAAGAAAGTTTTAGTAATTTCAAATTTCAATAGTAGCTAAGTAAGTTTAAAAAATGTAGAGGCTACCATACATTAACAGACCTTTGTTTTAGGTACAGCTTCCTATTATTGGGTTGGAACTCATTTTGCATTCAGATCTGTTTTAATTGAATGAGATCTGGGGTTCATGTAGGCCATCTCAGTACAGTGAACTAGTTGTCCTGTCTAGGAAACCAGCTTGAAATGATTTGAGGGATGGACAGGGCCGTCGGGAGAAGGCAGACAAACCAAGCAATTGCTTGGGGCCCCGAGCTGGCCTGGGGCCCCAAGACAACGACTGGTTAAGAATAAAATGCAACGACAAACTGTGTGAGCGCCACTTTGATAGTTAATGCAGAACAGTGCAATGACACTGTTATCGGGATCCCCCTCTAGAGGGCCCCTCTCAGTGTCGCTGACAGCAGCCAGCCAGGTTCGTGATCTTTGCTGCGGGCAAAATACAAAACCTCGGGAGTCATAAAGAAGCGGAATTATCCATCAGGAAGAGAAAGAAGAAAAAGAAAGAGGAGGATAAGAAAAAAACAAGATAGTGGTAAGTTATAAATTACACTGGATAAAATAGCTCTACTTGTCTTGTACAAATGGTGTAATTTCACATCAGGTAGGCAAGCAAAAAAAATTTGGTTAGCTACCTGCCTGATGGCCAATACTGCTTCTCTGCTATACTAACTATTCCACCGTGATAATCTATTTACCAAATGGGGGTAGTAGGAAAACCACACTATAAATTCCGTGCATCAAAGCAGACTGGAACGTTAATGATAGTGTTTTATTCTCTCACTTTGTGAGAACTGACAAATGTTAATGTGAGTGTAGCCTACCCAGTTAGCACACGTACGTCTTGCCGATGCATCAAGCTCTATCGCCGAGACGTTGCATGGAGAGCATTTGCTCATTGGCAAGATATCGCCGAGTCGTCGGCCTTTGATGGGAAACGACAACCACCCGACGTCTCGGCGACCAATGAAAGCATGGGTGCCCGCGGCCAGGCGTTCCATATATTAGCCTATAAATGATTAATTACGACCTTTATTCATTTAGGTCGGGCCTTTTGATCTGGGTAGCCTATAATATTTTACAAACCAATATATTTACATAACAAATAAATCAACAAATCATAGTTGAATGAAGCGCAGCGCTGTCAGGCTTTCTGACACACTTCAGCTGCAAAGAGAGAGCGCAGGTGACAGTGATGACGCTGTTGCAAATATGATGATGATTTGGTGAGGGTGCAGACCCTCTGAGTGCTCTTGCTGTCTACATGCTGTAAGAAACTTAGTTGTGAACTAGTTTTAAGTTGGATACTAGGCGGACATTCGTTTCATTAAAGCAAACACTCCCCCTAATGTCTCACTATGAACTGCACTAATAAAGCGGCTAGATTGCCACTCGTTCCTGAAGGCGATGGGTTTTGTTTTCAATAAATCTCCATACATCCCAGAAAATACCTGTGAGATCTACCAACAAACAAACAAACACAAAAATATTAATATACATTGTTGCTCGACACCGGAGGAACTTCATACATATTTCTTATTACTGTAATGATAGCCCATCTTCCAGTTCATGTGTCTGCAGGTGACACCAAATCAATCTTGAAGTGTCTTAATACATCTAAGGAACCAGACACAACAATTTATTTGACATTTGATTGCATTGAATATTTTATATTAATAAATTTACTGTAATATTTCAGGTTTTCCTTCAATAGCTTCCAAGTCATGTGACCAAGTGATACGAAATCAATCTTAAAATGTCTACTACAACTAGGATAGTGCTCTGTTTACTGTACAATATTACAGACATATAGATTTGCATAACTTAATGGACAGATTTTCCTTCGTTTCTTCTTACCCACAGCTGTCTGTCTTAGTTTTGCACTTTAATGAAAAGTGTGTGATTATGTATTTCCAAATATTTACTTTTTGTATATTTATTTTTAATTTTTCTGCATATTGCTTTAATCTTAGTCAAGTTAAAATACCAAATGTTATAAAATACTGTTTATATGGTGTTTTATTATTCGTCATTCAGTTAAAAAAAATATTTGTGGTAACTGTGGTATAGAAATAACATCACAGTTACTTTGCTGAGTAACTAATAACCTTTACAGTGTAGTAACTGAGTTACTAACTCAATTGCTTTTTTGAAAAAGTAATTTGTAACTAGAACTAATTATTTTTTTTAATGTAAGATGCCCAACACTGGTGGTGAATCATCTGTGTGAGCAACACCAACTAGTACAGAGTATGGTGGTCAATGATTGGCTTCTGGGAGGGATGCATGCTTGACTGCAGAGAGAGACACGCAAAGAAATAGAACATTAGATTGAAATAACAAAGTGATGTCATCGGTCCCACAAAACTATTTTGTTTAAATTTGAAGAATGCCAGATGACTAAATTTCAGCAAGCTGTCTTAATTAAGTGCTACATCATATACAGTTATGTTGAATTTATTTCATGTTATTATGTTAAGTTTAAACAACATTATTTAGAATTTCTGGAACACCATTTTGTTCCATTCACTAAAATACCTTATGTTACATATACTAAACATACATTAGTTGTATTCATGTTAATAATAATGCATCAGTTTTATAGGGCACTTTTCAAGACACCCAAACACGCTTTACATTACTGAAGGCACTATTCATTCACTCACATTAATACTGCTACCCTGGGGCAGACTGACCACCACCGTTCATTCATACTCAATCATGAACCAGCTATGTTTTTACTGGAGGTAAGGAGCATGAAGTGTCTTGCCCAGGGACACAGGAACAGATTTCTGGCAGCGGGGTTCGAACCGCCAATCTTCCAATCGTTGGATAACCATCTGAGCTAACTGAATCCTGTTCTAAGATTTCAATAAATACGACTTTAGCCAACTGAAATTCATATTTTATTTATTTATGAAAACAAAATTTGAGGCCAAAACGAGGCATCTGCCCAATGTGCCAAACACATGTGTTGAAAGTCTTGTTGTACTTAAGTGTCTTGATGAACTTGCTCCTCCAGGAGGTGAGGAAGAGAAAAGGGCAAAGATGACGAAGAGATGTCAGGGACCAGAACAGCAGAGGGACCAGGAGCTGTGTAAAAAAAAACAACAACACACATTTACATTTGTGTGTGTAGAAGGTGTTTCTGTGTGTAGTTATGGAAATAAACTAAAACAACAATAACAGCCATCAATAAAACAGTTACATGTGCTTTTCCATAGCACACAATTCCAGTCTCTTGGCCTGCCTCCAAGAGACAGAGAAGATGATATTTTTGTTTGTTTTGCTACTACTGACAGCTCTACTTGAAGAAACCATGATGATGTGGCCAAATATTGTCATGTTTTCAGTGTCGGCCAATTCAATTGTTTGACCAGAGTTAACCGTTGTAAATCCATCCATCCATTTCGTGTACCGCTTAGTCCAATTCAGGGTTGCAGGGAAGCTGGAGCCTATCCCAGCAATTAACAGGCAAGAGGAAGGGTACACCCTGGACAGGTCGCTGGTCTATTGCAGGGCCAACTGTTGTAAATTCTAATAAAAAATTTATGTTTTAGTATCAGTCAGAATTAGAGCATTAATTCATCAAAAGACTTACTTATAGCTCAAAAGTCCCTGGCCTCTGCCTTCTCCTCCCTTCCACTCCACCCTTGCTCACCTGGAGCCTGTTTTGGATTGCCAATTCCACTTCAGCCTGTGTGTTTTGTGGAAAGGCCCAATTTCTAAGAACTGATGCTGCAAGAAAAAAACAAAAAACAAGAGTTAGGCAAAACCTAAGTTGGTCAGTATTAGAGTTAGTGATTTTTAACCACTAGAAATTAAATGTCAGGACTGAAGCAGTAGTGGACACAAATGCAGGCCTTCTCGAAAGGATTTAATATAGAAGGACAAGTAGAAAATTGATGATCAACTCAAGACTACACAAAGACACTGAACACAGGCTATAAATAGAGGGATCACAGGTGAAACACAAAAGGGTAATGATGAGGACGCTGTGCAACCCAAGATGGCTTGAGCAGAGTAATTGTGGGAGTTCTACGTCAGGACCGGTGATCAGTAGGCTAGTGAGGCTGAACATGGAAGCAGAGGAGCAGGAATGACAAATGCTCATTTGATTAAAAAAAACAAAAAAAAAAACATTAAAAACCCTGAGAGGAGTAAACAGAAGTATGTGCACTACACAATTAAGTACATAGTACTACTGCATGGCAGTGTAGCACTCAAACACAGCTGTAGTAATACTTACTCAATAGAATTTCATCATAGACTGGTCTGCCCTTGATCCAAGTCTTCTGTCCCCTCCCACACCAATTCAATTTGGTGGCCACATCAGGGGAAAACAATTTCTGCCACACTGTTTTTTTCACCGATTTCCCCCCAATTATGGCCAGTTCTGCAATCAGAGCAAAATAAGAGAACAAAAGCAAGTGTTCCAAACAATGTAAATTAATGTTTTTCACATATGCCTGTGTTAATCTGGAACACATTACTTTGACAATTTTTAGTGGATTTTTGCAGCTCAGCAGAAGCAATAAACTCCACACATTTACTGTAGTTGAACATATTTAAACTTTTTAAAAAAGCATAGATGTCTATGGGGGAACACATCCTGACTGACGTAACACCGGTTGCGGCAACGCATCACAACGGCAGATAGCCCACTCAGCCATTTTTTTAGAAAAAAACTTTTTAAAAATGCTATAAAACAACATTAACGTATTAATAATTGACTTAATATTTCTTTCTTTCGTAAGTGACCATTGTATAAGCGGGATAATGGCCAAGTGTCCACAATCAGAAAAGAATGGAAGACGCGGAGGTGTGAACCGTCCAACACGAAGCAAACCGTTTTATTGGCCGTTCGAAGGAGGTTCAGTTTCAGTCTCATTTCTATGATGCTAGAAACCACATTGACTTCGTAACAAGATACATGACGACCGTAACGTAACCTATATGCGATAAAGTCAAAACAGGATGTCGAAACAATTAAAGCTTTCAGAATAAGACAGCCGATCGGCAAACTTCTACCTTTTTCCAACCAAATAACGTCCAATAGAGGAAAAACAATAGGACTTAACCCTTTGGTGTCGGCTGTAGACCAACTCGTACATCACTCACCGGAAACGTTTAACTTTCACAGAGTAAAATAAATTTCTTTTCTTGGCAATTTGTGACTTACCTGAAACTCCGAAACTCACTCTGTGACGTCCCTGGACCGCAACTGACAGGATAGGTCCCGCCCTCTGGGGGTCTTCTGTGTGTGGGCAGATCTGGGGCCGACTTAAAGGCGACGCAGCACGACGTTTGATGAGCGGGCGCTATATGCGCTCATGGGCCGATGCTTGGCAGATGTTATAAATTATAGGGCCGACGTCCATCCTTAGGCAGACGTCGGCCAGACGTATGTGTGCTATCTGGGTATGTATGTATTAGGGTTGCCAACCGTCCCGTAAAAAACGGAATCGTCCCGTATTCAGAGAAAATACAATCTGTATTGAGGTGAAAAGGAAAGCGGTTTGTCCCGTACTTCACCTACAATGAAAAAACCCCACAAAGGTGGAGTTATTCTGTGTCTTTAAGCTGTGCAGCTGCCTCACGTCTTCACTCCCTCCCCTCTCCTGTTGCTCCTTCAATCATGAAACTGATCGCTGATCAACTTTTCTCTCTCTCTCTCTCTCTCTCTCTCTCTCTCTCTCTCTCTCTCTCTCTCTCTCTTTTGTTTATCGCCCACTTTGCGCAGAAAGAGGAAACCAGCGGATTTTGCGCTAAACAACAGCAGCACGTTTAATAACCTGTCGTTAGAACTGATTTAATATGACTTTCTAGTATCAGCTGATGTTTGCTGGAGCCACAGCCGTAAAAGCTGCTGGTCATGGTATCGGTTTGGATATGTAGTGAGATGCAAACATGAAGATGAAACCAGGAGATTTTCTTACTGAATCTTCAGAGCTGAACAGGTGATGGAGAAACAGGTTTACCTTAGGTGACATGAATGAGTTGAAGGAAAGTTATAAACTGTTTCTGAGAGACAAATAACACCAGAATTCTTTTTCTACTTCTGTGCAGGGGCGGCTCAAAGTTTTGCCATGGGGCCAGTTAGGGCATTAACAGGGAAAGAGGGGCACAAATACATACTTTTCTTTCTTATTCTCATTTAAAATGTCTAGCTTTTAATAAAAAAATATCTGAATCTTACAACTAAAGTGATCATCTCTTAAATGTATAGAAATCCATTATCTTATATGGTAAATATTAAGTCTAATATATACCCTAGTAAGCTATAGTACTTTTTCCTTTGGGATGGTACCATCTGTGCAGTCTGCAATTCGGTTGAAGAAAGATATTGAATCTATTTAATTATTGTAGAAAAATAATTAATTTCTGTGCATTTGTTGTACACATGCATTAAATTAAAGTCAATTACGTCGATTAAGCATCATGAGGCGGCGGGTGGGGGATGGTTCCTTTTTTTATTTGCTGGGAGTTGGCAACCCTAGTATGTATGTATGTATGTGTATGTGTATGTGTATGTGTGTTTAAATATGTTGGATTTAGTTATTGTGCACTTTTATGGTGGTGTTTTTTTTTTGCAAATGTTCAAATGTTTTGCACAGAATATGCAACAGCAGTATTTTCACTATTTTATTTATATAAAGTGTGGGTGAACTTAAACTGTATGGCTATGCTGTGGTTCCTGTGTTCCTGCTTTGCGCGGGGGGCCTCCATGACCATTTTGCTGGGGGCCCCAAAATTTATTGAAACGGCCCTGGGGATGGACATGGTCAACAAACATACTCAGGTGGGCTACAGTATTGAAACAGCTTCGGTTGGTACGAAGAGGTCCAATTTGTTCACCAAAAATATCTCCCACATCATGACACCACTACCACCAGTGTGACCTGTTGAAGAGAAGGCAGGATGAATCCCTTCTTTCATGTTCTTTATGCCAAATTCTAACTACACTTTCTGAATGTTTCAGCTGAAATCAAGACAGAGCAGGAAGGGTGTCCACAAATGTTCAGTAGGGTTGAAATGTTAAATGGGAAGCCCATTTCAGAAGTTTAGAGTTCAGACTGATGTGTATTTGATCACAGTCATGTGGCCACGTTGTGTCCAAGTTGTATCAACCCTCTAGCTGTTGTTTTAGGGAAAATTGATAATAAAAACAGCTCTTCTTCACTAATAGTAGGAGTAATAGTCAAATGGGAGTTTTTAATACTGTGTTCAATTGACAGACATTTACAGAGGAGCTCAGGAGAAAAGAACAAAGAAGGTGTCCAGGCATTTACATAACATGGTGGAGGCTCTGTCACGGCAAGATTTCAGCTAGAGTTTTTATGGTTTAAAAGTGACCTGTCTAGTGCCAAAAATTGCCTGTTTTTTTGTTTAAGTTTTTTTTTTAAATATATAATAACGTTTGGAAAGTGTCTAATTAGCAAGTGTCTCATCTCTGCGTTTAATATGACCAAATAAACATAACCTCTTGGCAAACATATAAAGACCCAATGCATATACTGTAGTTTGTAGCTTGTAACTCCGATTTTAGGAGAATCCATAATGTTAATGCTGAAAAATGGATATTAACCATAGTAATTTAAACCTAAACAGAATTTATTCATCACCTAAATTTAATACAAATTTATCAAAATTCCAGGAAAGGATCCTGACTTTGAAGTAAGAATAAGAGACGAAAGTCTGAAAAAGATTAAATGCATTTGCTAACCTTAGTTTTTAAAGTGAAAGAAAACATTCTGTACAATTCCAACTTGAATGGTGACAGTGTGAACTTCACCTCTGTCACGATAATCTGAAGCTAAATTAAATAAATCTCAAACTAGGGTGAGAGAAAAGCCTGAGGTCAAGAAAAATATGATGAATGATGGCAAACAATGTAATCTTGCAATGAATTAAGAAACAAAACAATTCTTAAACAATATTTCTATTATACAGGATTACACAAACTTTTTGAAAGTGACATTTACTTGATTCTTTTATCAGTGGTGGTCCTTGGGCGAGCCTTGACAGCAAACTTGACATGGATCAAGTACCTCAACAATCTTCCAATTCAAAAACCCATTGGTGGCATCAAGATCAACTAATAACATCATCCTTTTTCAGCAGCAAAACATTATCAAATATGTTATAATAAAGAGTCCAAGGTCCTGACTATCTATACATCCCCATCTACACCCCTCAGGTAACCATAGAAACCTAAAAAAGTAACCATGGAATTATGAATGTGTCACTAAATGCAGTCAGTGAATGGGGAGCCTGGTGGTCACATATAGTGCCCTCCACAATTGATCTCTTGGTAAAGAGGTGTATAAAGTCTTAAAATAAATGCATATTGTATTAAAGAGGCTATATGCAAGTTGTTCCCCAAAATAAACGTAACAATAGCCTTTTTATTTGACCATTTATGACTCAAACATCTCCTGAAGAGCATACTGACACCTTGTCAGCTCACAGTGGGTGCACCTATAAGCCTGTATCCAATTTTTCCTATTTTCTGTCGGGTCGTATTTTTCCCGCGCTGTCTGCGGATGTGACGTTGTTATGTTAAAAAAAAGTATCTCAGGGTTTCCATAATAAAGAAGACTTGAGTCCCAGAAGGCGTTTAAGTATTTAATACAAACATGTCTGGCCAGAGCATGGAGGGGACAGAGTTATTCGTGCATCACCCTATCCAACCTATCTAACTAACCGCTTAAATAGTATTCAGCAATCACTGTGTATCTCTGTAGATGTCTTCTCCAATCTTCACGCCCCGCCTCCAGAGAACTGATCCATGCAAGCCTGATAGCAACGCATGAAACAGCACATCCGAAGGCCAGACTGTTATCTTACTGCCCCGGCGTCTGTCTCTCTGGTGACCTGACACATATATATCATAAACATTAAGTTGGTAAAATAACCTTATCATTTTACCCTAGATGCATTCAATAAACAGAGAATATACACTTAATTCCTAATTGCATAACAATTTCCCACCACAATTCCCTGCTTTTATTAACTTAATTAATACCATAAATATAAACGGAAAATTCCAAAGTGCTATCACAAATCTCCCTAAAAGGTTGGTAGGTTGATAAAAAAAAGGGACAATGTTCAAAACACAAATTACAATCAGACATGAGACATGTTAGGCCATGGAATTAGCTCACAGTCACAAATATTAGATCCTTCCCGATGACTTTGCTGAGACTCCTGTGCATTGAGACCGAAAACCCACGGGATCTTCTTACGCCATTTTCTTGTGGGCAAAATGTCATCTCAACAGCCCTTCGTGCCAGAGGCAGCCATCCACAGGTCTCGTCATTGGTCAGGATGCTCTAGATAAAAACACAGAACAAAGGAGAAATTATTTAGCATCTTCCAGTACACTTCAGAGGGTATTACATCAACACTAGGTGTTAAAACGTGTACGCTTCCCTTGCTGTTGACTGTTGCCGTGAAGTCAGCCTCGGCCAGCATCCAGTGACCCGTAGCCACCTATCAGTCCTTCCCCGGAAAGGAGAGAGTGGTCATCCCTCAGATGGTCCTCCAGTGAGAACCTCCCAATGCTAATTAGGTATTAGAGCATTGATGTTCAAACACAGGTGAGCCAATTCACTAAAGATAAATAGGATGACAAATGATCAAGTAGAACCAACACACTCGGAGAATGGTTTCAGATCAACCTGATGCAACTGTTTGCAAAAGCAATTCTAAACAACTCACAACCTGGTTAATGAGCCGAACCTCATCAACTGAAGCTAGAATACAATTAAGGTAAATGTCTCCAAATCACTCTGTACTAAATCTATGGCAAGAAAAAGACAACCAACCATTCCAACTTGTGAGAGCAAAAAATCCCAAGAATCAACTACTCCCAGCAAGAAGTAAAGGTTTTAAGATCAAATTAAAACTTGTAAAGTTCCCAGACACACTATGTACTACAACTCCGAACCCGAACTGAAATGGAATATGAAGTCAGACGTCAAGTCCAGGTGGTAAAAACCCTCATTAATTTATACCAGGTTATGAATCACAAGAAACCCAATTAAACCTGCAAGTTACAATTCTCTTCATAATCCCTGAAAAATCTGTTCCAATTACTATCAAATCCAATTCCCCCCCTTTTTAAGGCATTGTCTTGCACATGCCTTAAAAATTCAAGAAACAAGGAATCAATAACTTCAACTGCTTCTCCAGTGTCCTGCTGCTGTCGCTGCTAAGACAGCTTCAACCCCCAGATGACCATATCTCAATCATTTAGGTTCGCAATTAGGTTCTTATATTTGAATTACCTTGTTGTTGAAAGTGTGCTATACAAATAAAATTGCCTTGCCTTGCAAAAACAAAACAAACTAATAAATTCCCCACATAGTTACCTAATGTATTTAAGAATTTAGTCCTACTTGCATTAGCTACAACAACACTTCATTTCCCTCTGGGATCAATAAAGAATTTTGAATTGAATTAGACGGCTTCTTCAGACCCAGCTTTTCCAGAATCTAATTGATGTTAGACTAAGGATTATCTTTGCAGTCACATTAGTTAGAAGTTCAATAAACACAAATACCTCCTGCTTTTTGTTAAAAAATTGTTTTACTCAGGACACAGTTTATTTACCTAATGAATATCTCTGCTGCTGTTATTTGCTCTTCTGTCTCTTACAAAAAATAATACATTTATTCTAAATGCACAATTTTAAAACCTGTACAAGTGTGAAATATCTCTGTTTTTCAATTTATCTAACTCAGTTGCACATTCAGATTTGAGTATTACACACTAATTTAATAACAACGATGTCATGTAAACTCTTTACCTGTACCTGATACTCTTACTTAAGAAATAAATTTTATTCATTGCAGTTTGTGTGTGTAGGACTTGAGTTATACTTTATACTTCACGAAGTAATTACAAAATCTTTTGCCAACTTTTTACCTCTATTCAATACTTTAGACTGCTTATATTTTAAAATTAGCATTGTTACTCCTGTCTCATTTAGTCTTTTATTAAAAGGAATAGACACAAAAGAAAACATCAAACATCAAAGAGTGCTACAACTGAATAGAATTTAACTGCGGTTTGATAGTAGGTCTAACATTTACTATTTCGACACCCTGTTTTTTATGCGATCTATAGCATATTATGCACACAGTGTTAACTGAATATTTTCCAAATTTATCCCGTCCTTAGAACAGTGACCGAAATTCTGAATCTATTTTTATCATCATTTGTCTTAATGAAGTCAACAAAATTTCAAAAATAGAAACCAAGTAATTTTAAACCCCACTGTGTGTGTGTAGGTCACACCTGTTAGCTTAAAGATTGCACTAAATGCATAATTTTCACATATGCAGCTGAAACAGGTAGCCTAGTGTATCCCAAATGCGTCCTTATTATTCAACATTTTTACTAAACATTACAATCATGGCCTTAAGTAAAAGTTATTTTTGGTCAAGATATGGCTAAAGCTTTATTCTTTAATGTCTTAATGCTTAAGTCTGTTTTATGCTCTCCCTTGTGTGAATCTAATCTAAATTTATATACAGTCTATGATCTAAATGCTTCTATTATCTGTCACTTTGCTGCCGGTATAGCAGAAGTTCCCCTTCTTGGGAAAATAAAATGATTATTCATGAAGATAAGCATTACCGTGTTTTAATTTGGAAAGCTCATGTTTGAAACAGGAAGTGGTGTTCCGCAAAACAAACAGTTTGACTAATCCGGACTCGTTAACATCCAGGAAGTAACTAAAATTCCAAGACTAAACTTTTCGTCAAAACAGTTTTTAAGTTCCTATTTTTAGACTTCCAGCAGCAGAGCGCTATTAATGCTTCATCAGTGTCAGGATCTATGATTGTTTACAACCAGAGAATCGCAGCACATCGGTCGTAAGAAAGAAGTTTGTGGCTCAGTTAGCTGATTAGCTGATTAGCAACAAGAGAATCACACTAAACCTGCAACAGGCTTTATTTCAGATCATTTTTACCACATTGTAGTTAATGACTCGCTGGCTAAGATGAACCTTAGAGTGTTTACCCGCGTTGTTTTTCAGTCGTGAGTTTAAATTTCAGAAAATTGCATATAGCCTCTTTAAAGTGGTGAAATATCAATTTTAAACTTTAATTTAAATAAATTTATTTATAAGTGGAAGAAAATCAGATATTAAGAAATAACTGTTACTTCACCTGTGTCACCTTTATTGTCACCCCCGCTGTTAGTACTTGGTTGGATCACTTTTTGCCAATAATCTCTACCTTTAATTCAAGGTTGGAGCAACAAGAGAGAAGGATCTTTGGTTGCTCATCTTTCCACAAGCTTACTAGATAATTCAGAGTCCTTGGTCTGCTGTCATATTTTTCTTTGGGTCATGGATTTTGTCCAAGGATCTAAGACCAATACCCACAGAAGAACAGTGATTTTGAGTATGATCAATAATTTCTCTGTTGATTTGGCACATTTTTGATCACATTCTGGACTCCATGGAATCTTTTACTAAATGATCACGTGAAGTCCCATTTCTGTTTTCCTGCCAGATGATGCTAGATTTTCATTTAAAATGCTCTGGTTCTGGTTAAGAGTTCATTGTTCAGTGCACTTTAACAAGGTTTTCAGGGCATTTCAAGAGATGTAGACCCACGGACTCCCATATCCTCCACCACACTTAACACTAAAGACATATTTTCCCAGATAAAAAGATAGGCCTCTTTGTCATTTTGTTTTTATACCAAAGTAAAACAGGAAGTAATAGATTAATAATTAAATGTTTCATGGGTAGCCTAATCAACTTAAAAAACTTGGTGATTAAATAAGAATACTTAATTTACATGTATTTTATAGTTATCTTTAAGAGTGCCAGGAAGTGTAGTACCAGAGGTCTAACTTATTTACCACTTACTCTAAACACACCTGAAGCATTTGTTGATGGAAAACCTGATTTATACTCAGCTGATCAATGAAGATGATTGTTTAAAACTAGCTCCTGACTTATTTGTTTAGCTGTGTTTCTCCGATTGTTGAAGCCATTAAAGGAGCTACTGCCAATAATCTTTTTACATTTCTTCAACATAGAAAGTACTCCTAGATCAGTGCTTCTCTTTGTTTTGGTCATGTTTTGTGTGTCTGCTCTGTATTCTCATACCCTCAGTTGGTCGTGGAAAATGGCCGCTCACACTAAGCCAGGTTCTGCTGGAGGTTTCTTCCTGTTTCTTCTTCTCTCATTGAAGTGCTGGGTGCTGAAGTGGGAGCAGCCTCTCTTGATCTCTCGCCTTATTTTCTTTTCTTATTTTCTTTTCTGATGCTTTTTTCTTAGTTACTTTATATACCCAGCCTCTGGAGTTACTGTATTAGACCAGGTTTATATGTGGATTATTCTTGGAAGGACTGTGGGACAACAAAATGCCATTTTGCTCAGCTGAGGACTTTGACAAACTGCTCTAGAGAATTCATGCAATGGAAATTAAGGTTTGTCGTCTCAAAGTGAATGTTGAAAGTAAACACCGGATATGGAAAGAGACAACTTTACCGATAATTGCTAACAGTGAGAAAGAACCAGGCAGCACTGTTTCTATTTGCTCTACAGCGCAGTAACACCTCTAACCCGGCTCTGCCATAGAAAAAACAGAAGACATTCCAATCCAAAGCAAGAGAAAGTACTCCTTCAGGGAGTATTACTACTGGATTCCATTCAAAAACAGATTTGCAGCACTCGGTTCCCTTGAGGACTAAGCACCCGCCAAGGTTGTCAGGAGAAATCCAGCCCCATGAAGCGGAGACATAGAGGTGAAACTCAAAAAATTTAAATATTGTGCAAAAAAACCCATTTATTTCAGTAATTTGACCTAAAAGGTGAAACTAATATATGAGATAGACTCATTACATGCAAGGCACGATGTTTCAAGGCTTGATGATTATGGCTTGTGAAAACCCTGAATTCTCAGAAAATAGGGGGGGGGGGGGTTAAATTGTGTTTGACAAACATAACTTTATATAAAACAACAGATTATATCACATACATGTGACACATTAACAATAGAATATTAATTAAGCAACAAGACAGAACAGAACCGGGGCTGTATCTAAACACCAGGACTAAACCACAATTCAACCAAAACCAAAACTGATCCGGGATTTAAACAAGACTGTAACAGTTTAAATCAGGACTACTTCAGGACTGACCCAGAATCAAAACTAAATGATAGTAGCACTGAAAATCAAAACCTCTTTATCGTGGCAGCATGACACAGTATCTTCAAGGCTTGAGTTTTGCGAACTTATCAATGACATTTTCAGGGTCAATATTATTCAAGTATTCTTTTTCAGGTGTGTTTGGTGTTCTCTGTCTTTCCTGATTTCCCCTGACGTATCTGAATGATCAGAAAGCGAGTCATTACTATTTAATGATACTTCTGTATTTGTCTCTCTTGAGTTACTAGTTTGTACCATATAATTTTTTAATTCTACCAAAGAACTACACTATTCATATAACTATTTAGCCTAGCTAAATAATAAAGAATTAGAAAAATTACAAACCTAACAAGATACACTTGTGAACATGTTCTAGCGAGTTTTGGAAAACAACTGTCTGTGACGAACATGTCTCCTCTCCCTCTCTCCTCCTCTCTCTCCCTCTTTGTGCTAGCAATCAAGCCAAACATCAAGAACATCAAATATACAGTTGAAACCACATATTTACCTACACTTCAGATAAAAACACTTATTTAATGTCAAACATCAAATGAGACTAAACATTTTTTTTAGATTAATAAAAACAATTGTATTGTATTTAAGTATAAATAGAGTATTTTTATGTATTTTTTAATGGCAAATTGCACCCAAATTGAATTTAAAATTGAGCCACACTTGTGGAGGTCCACAATTCTTTTCCTGATGTCTTGGTTGATTACTCTTGATTTTACCATGTCAAAAAAAGGCTCTGTGTTTTGGGCGTGGCATTATATGCATCCACAGGTGTGCCACCAGTTAACTCAAATGGACTCTATTAACCTATCAGAAGTTTCTTAAGCTCAGAATGGAATAATCTGGAGTTTCCTTTTTGATCAAAGATGCAATAAACTTTGCGTAAATATACTCCTGATTTTGATTAAAGAGCTAAAAAATAAATACATAACTTTCTCTCTTTATTCTGACATTTAACTAGTTCAAAAAAATTTCAATATTTATTTAGCTAAAACAAAAAAAGTTTACTCTAATTTGAGGTTTAATAGTAAGGAAAACATGTTTTTTGTTTTTTTTCCCTGAACTATATGTAGGTATCTGGTTTCAAATGTGAATATACTGCTGTATTGAATTTCCACTTGTTCTGCATAGAAATATTATGAACGGCATATAAAGCATAATATAATAAAATGTGTAAGTGCTGCGCACAAAGACACACAGTGGCGCTAGTGCCTGAACTCGGATCATACCAAAATTAGGGGGAAATTTATAACTGTGTGCTATGTGCTTCTAATATTGTGTGTAGTGCTTATGCTTAAGCCCAATAAGCAACTCCCCCCCGCTCTGCTGATGGTATAATCATGCACATGTACTCAGTACTTGGCTTGGGCCCATTTTGCATCAAGTACTGCCTCAGTTTTATTTTACCCCCTAAGCGTGTAAAGCACCTTGAATTACTTTGTTGTTGAAAGAGTGCTATACAAATAAAATTGCCTTGGCTTAGCCAATACGGCGCTGCATGGATACTATCAGCCTGTGGAACTGCTGAGGTGCTATGGAAGACCAAGCTGCTTCAATAGTGGCCTTCAACTCTTCTGCATTGTTCGGTCTCATACCTCTCATCTTTCTATTGGCAATGCCCCATAGATTCTCTGTGGGGTTCAGGTCAGGTGAGTTTGCTGGCCAATCAAGCACAGTAATCCCATGGTCATTGGACCAGGTTTTGGTACTTTTAGCAGTGTGGCCAGGTGCCATGTCCTGCTGGAAAATTAAGTCAATATCTAAAGCTCGTCTGCAGAGGGAAGCATGAAGTGCTCCAAAATGTCATGGTAGATGGCTGTGTTGACTCTGGACTTAAAAAAAAGTGCAGTCGACCAACACCAGCAGATGGCATGGCTACCTAAATCAACCCAGACTGTGAGAACTTCACAATGGACTATAAGCATCTTGGATTGTGTGCCTCTCCAATTTTCCTCTAGACTATGGGACCTTGGTTTCCAAATAAGGTGCAACATTTGCTCCCATCAGAAAAGAGGACTTCAGACCACTGAGCAACAGACCAGGGGTCTCATTTATAAAACATTGCGTAGAATCCCTACTAAAAGTGCACGTCTGACCAAAGCAAAAAGTTTGCGTACGGCAAAAAGATTTCTGATTTATAAAACCATGCCTACGCACAGGTGTAAGGAATTTCCCCTTTATAAATCACAGTCTTCTTGGAAGTTTGCGCACGTGAATTTGGCTCATATCCCGCCCTGAACACGCCCAAATCCGGCTATAAAAGGTCAATGCAAAGCAGGACCTTAATATTGATGCATATGAAGAAGAGGGGAAATATGGCAACAACAAAAAAACCAAGAAGAGAAACTTTACGGAGATGGAGACTGAAGTGCTAGTGGGTGAAGTGGAGGCTAGAAGAGACATTTTATTTGGTGGACACAGCAGTGGTGTCACAAATAAAAGGAAGAACTGCGAGTGGCAGCATGTGGCGTCTGCAGTGCAGACTGTCAGTGCAACTGACAGGACGGTACCCGAAATAAAAAAAAAGTGGTCGGACCTCAAAGTCGAGGCAAAAAAAAACATGCCTCCCACCGCCAGAGTGGGTCTGCTACTGGAGGGGGTACATGTACACCCGAGCTGACACCACTGGACAGGAAGATGGCAAGTATCATGGGAACATCAAGCGTGTACGGTATTGTGTCAGAGAAGGAGGGCGACACCGACCTGGCAGAAACGACAGATGAACCCGGTAAAGCACCTTTTGTATAAATTTTATTATATGGCTACGTTAACAAATTTGAGCATATTTTAAGGAGACAGACTATTATGCCGTGTCTTTCCAGCTCTTCCACAGTCTGTAGGTGGCAAGGATGAGGAGGCTGAGGAAGATGAGGTTGCCCAGCGTCCAGCTGCCCCCAGCACCAGTGCTGCCGGTGCTCGTGGTGCATCCAGTAGTGGTCGGGTTCTGGCTGAAGCTGTGATGCAGACACAGAGAGACACCATCAGCGCCATAAGTTCTGTGACAAACGAGTTACAGGAAATAAAGAGTGTGCTGTGCGACATAGTGACAGCCATTGGTACATTAAATGATACAATAAAATGTTTTTATAAATTAACCTTGTCGTTGTTATCTCAAACGCCGCATTACATCCTGGCGGATCCTTGCTCCCTGGGTGAAGGCTTCCTGTCGAGTAGGAGGCGGCTGTGGGTCGAGGTTCTCATGCTGGGGAGGGGGTAGGCCAGGAGGGAGGGGAATTCCAATTCTCAGTGCCATGTTATGAAGAATTCCACATGCCCTCACGATCTTGCAGACCTTTGTAGGGTGGTATAATAGTCTGCCACCCAAGGCATCCAATGACCGCCACCTACATTTTAACAGGCCTATGGCACGCTCCACGACTGAGCGCGCACGCGTGTGACAGGAGTTGTAGCGCATTTCCTCTGCTGTCTGTGGGTCTGGGAACGGGGTCAGAAGCCAGCTCCTTAGAGGGTAGCCACTATCACCTGCAAGTGATAGCACGTTTAATTCAGGCGTCAACAACCAGCATTTCTAATGACGTGAGGACTTACCGAGCAGCCAGCCATCACGCACAGCGCCTGCCTGCAGTCTGTTCCCTACACTGCTGTGTGTCAAGATAAAGGAGTCGTGTGTTGACCCAGGCCATCGTGCCACCATATTAGTGATCATCATGTGTGAATCACATATGATTTGCACATTAATACTGTGTACATGTTTCCGATTGACGACAACAAATTCATCCTCTGACGCGGCCCTTATAGCAATATGGGTGCAGCCAATTGCGCCGATTATGTTTGGGAAACCGGAGATTGCGGCAAATTGCATCTTAATGTCGGCCTGCTCCCCCATAGTATATGGAAACGTGATGTATCGCCTGCTCATTTTAATGATCCCATCCAAGACTGCAGGCATTATTGCGCTCAGGGACGGCTGTGATATCCCAGACCTAGTAAATAAATATAACATATTTGAAGGCATTATTTCCAAAAAGGGACTTTGGGCAGAATAGTAAGAATCATGTCACTCAGACACATACCTGTCGGCTAATTCCCGCTGGTAACCACCAGTTGCAAGAAACCCCAGAGTGGCGAGCACCTGCAGCTGGACCGGAATGCACGGTTCCGCCTGGACGGTCTCTCCAAAACCGGGCCCAATATAGCACAGAGATCCAAGAGCACAGCTCTAGGGAATCTGAATCTGCTTATTAGCCAGTCATCATCATGGGCAAGGAGGTCCGCATGATCCCTGAACACGCGTTCTCTCCTAATCCTTCCATTTGCAAAATCTTCTAGCAACGCCAGTGCATCCATCTCAAATATTACGCTTGAAAGTAGTTGGGGTATTTCTATTGGCAGCAATAAGACTGATTGCTTCCTTCCTTGGCACAATGAACGTGCCAATCAATGATATATGGTACAGATGATTCCATTTATTAATTGGCATACAGTCCCGGCCCTTTTATCTGAGTTTAAGGTTTTGAGATAAATTTTATGTATTTATTTTAATATTGAAAAATGTTTTTAGAAGAGCTATAGCTCACTGCAAAGCTACAATATAGATATCATTGCTGGTTTGGATGTTTATAATAACATGAATCCATAATTAATGTTTGGTGTGAGGTGAAATGATATGTGTGAGAGGAGTAATATGCAGTCTGGCTGCAGTTCACCACCTCACCCCCCGTCTCCAAAATGTCCGTTCGCACGGGTCAGAGTTGGCGTACAGGTGCGCACATTTTCCCGTCAAGTCTGTTTTTTATAAATCACAAGTTTTGCTTTGAAAGTGGCGTACGCCAGTTTCAGGCCCTGTTTTGTGCAAACGCAACGTTTATAAATGAGACCCCAGTTCTTTTTTTCTTTAGCCCAGGTAAGACGCTTCTTACATTGTTTGTTGTTCAGGAGCGTCTTGACAAGAGGAATAAGACGTGACGGTCCATTTGAAGGTCCCTGTGAAGGTCCATGTGAAGGTCCCCAACACTTTTGAATGGCCTTTCCCTGACAATCCACTCCAGGCTGCGGTCATCCATGCTGCTTGTGCACATTTTTCTTCCACACTTTTCCCTTCCACATAACTATCTTTTAATGTGCTTTGATACATTGCTTGATACATTGCATTTGCAGTTACCTTTTGAGGCTTTCCCTCCTTATGGAGGGTGTATCAATGATGGTTTTCGGCTCAACAGTCAGGTCATTATTATTCACTATAATTGTGATTTCTACTGAACCAGACAGAGACCATTTAAAGGTTCAGGAACCCTTTGTAGGTGTTTTGGATTAATTAGCTGATTAGAGTGTGACACTATGAGCCTAGAAAATTGAACCTTTTAACAATATTCTTATTTTCTGAGATTTGGAATTTTGAGTTTTCATAAGCTGTAAACCACAGTCATCAAAATTATAACAAATAAAGGATTAAAATAGCTCACTTTGCATTTAACGAGTCTATCTTATATATTAGTCTCACCTTTTAAGTTGAATTGCTAAAATTAATTCATTTTTAGGTATTCTAATTTTTTGAGTTTCACCTGTAAGAAGGTAAAAAATCTCCCACCAAAAGATCTGATTGTTCATGGTGGTTCAATCAATGGAATGAACGATACCACAGAAAGAACAGTGTGTTGCTCCTAAAATGCAGTGAGAAACATTTCAGAAAACGACAATCAGGAATCAACATCCGAAACTGGAAAAGCTTGTTATCCACACAGGATCTACTGATGTAGCCAAAAAAAAACTGTCAGAGATTTTGAAAAGGGATTTATCTGATCTGCTGCAAAAACTTGAGGGACTTAACACATCTTTATTAACGGACCAGTGCCTACAGGAAATGATAAAAGATATAGCAGACTTTGTATGCTTCACAAATGGCTTAAGAACACCTACGCTGACAGTTCAATTAGATTGATAAATACCTTTAAAATATTCTGTGGTGAAAGACATCGCTTCAGAGACAATAAGTGCTATCTGAACAAAGCTAGACTGAGACTCCTGACCTCAAATATTCTGCTATTTCAATCAAAAAGCTGTTGATGTTCCAAAACATTTGATAAAGCACAAAATGACTGACCATGACACACACCCCACGGATATTACCAGAGAACAAGCACTTCCTACCTGCCCACCAGCACACCAAGCAAAGATGCCACCAGCATGAACAGCAGCAAGCTGTTTTACAGGGTTCATCACAGCATTCTCCAACACCCCTACCACAACTGGTAATAACAGAGATCTGATTTAGAAGGGAATCAGACATTAATTCTAGAACCACATTTCTAATTAATGACATAATCACTGAGCGCAATCTACACGCTCTATTTCTATCGGAAACCTGGTTAGACTTGTATAATGAAATATTTACATTGATAGAGTCAACTCCTTCAAATTACAATTTTCTAAGCAAGAGCAGGATACTCAGATGAGGTGGAAATATAGCCACAATTTTTCATAACCCAATAAACTTTAAAAAGGTATTCCTGGGCACATTTGACTCTTATGAGTTTTTAGCTCTGCAGAAAAAGGACTCTAACAAAGCTTTATTTTGAACTTAATGTAAACCCCCAAAACTTAACGCTAATGGCTGTGTTTCCCAAATGCGATCATTCTTAAGGACTTAAGAAGGTTCCTAAGAAGGGTTTGGCTAAGAAGGAGCGCCAAGATACGGGTGTTTGCCAGAAGCGTTCTTAACTGCCTTCTTAGGCGAACCTTAAGATCAAGCCTAAGAAGCTTCTTAAGAAGCTCTTAACGGGAGCTGTCAACCGCGGTGGTGCTGAAACTGAATCAATCGATGCCAGGCTAATCGATCACCCACTCCTTTACCAGTGCTGAGCGCAGCGTGCAGTCACACACAGCATTGTCTATAAGAACTTGCGATATTCATGATGAGTACAGAGTTAGTGAATTAGCTTCACATTGTGTGCTGATAACCATATATAGATAAAATAAAAAGAAAAGAAAAAATAATAAAAAGAAAACAACAAGTAGCCTACGCGCGTCTCTCCTGCTCAAACAAAGTGTTTGCACGTGGATATAGCATTAAGTAAATTTTTGTTTTAAGTGTGTGTATGCCATCAGGTGTATCCAAGTAGTAATCAAGCCCATTAGCGCATATATACCCCCATGAATATTGGCACACACATGTGATAATGCATAAAACTGGCAGCAAAAAGAGCAAACGGGCAACGTCGTTTACCGCGGACGAGATGGGCGTCCTAGTGGACGAGGTGTGGCAGCACCGTGAGGTTTTATTTGGAGGAACAAAAGGGGAAAAAAACATCACGGTGAAGAACCGTGTATGGCAGGCTATAGCGGGGAAGATGTCCCCCTCCAGCCCATGTGGCCTGCATGACTGGGGTGCTGTCAGAAAGAAGTGGCAGGAGTTTCAGAGCCTGACCAAAAAGAAGAATGCCAAGGTGAGAAGGGAAGCCATGGGAAGCACGGGTGGTGGAGGACCGGGTGGGACGACCCTCACTCCCGATGAAGAGAAAGTCCTCTCCATCATAGGGAAGACGGACTCTGAAGGCATCACAGGGGGCATCGACGTTGAGGTGGACGAGGGCCTCTCAGAAAGTGAGGAAGAGGAGCCATCCGGGAGCAGAGTTGGGGCGTGCACGCCCACAGGAGAGGACGACCCCACACAGCCGTGCCCTGTCCCCGTGTGCCAACCAGCACGGCCCAGTGTCCGCATGCGGGGAGGCTTAACCAGGCGGCCTGCAATAACCACCTGCACCTGCAGCGAGACGCTGGTGCGCCTGGAGAGGGAGAAGCTGGTGGTGCTGCGAGGGATAGAGGACCAGCTCCTGAGACAAACTGCTCTCCAGGAAGAGATGGTCCGGATGAAGCAGGAGAGGTTTGAGCTGCAACGGAGACAGCTGGCACTGTCCGAGGCACAGTTCAACCGACCCTACATTTCCGTTCCAATTATCCTTCCCCAGGATTCAGGTACGGGACAGTTCTATTTTGTTTTATTATCATTGCGCAATGTATCCCATTCAATTTCATTAATCAATCCCCCTTCATTGCAGGTGATGCAGACGCCCAGACGGCCCAGTGAAGCCAGAGACGCCACCCCTCCTCCCCCATTATGCTTTCAATAAACTTTGGTTTCCTTTTTAACCATGTATTGTGTGTATCATTTTGCATTGAAATGAGTATTAAACCTAGCAACAAAAAGTCTGAGGCAATTTGTAATTTTTACGTACTGTCAGCCCTGTCTGACAGGACGTCGAGTGGGGAGAAGTGCTGACGCACATAAACATTTATATAAACCGTCTGTGCTCCGCGCTCGGTGACGCTGTTGATTAGCAGCGAGAATGTGCTGTATTGCAGCCATGGTTTCTCACACGCACTTTGGCAACGCCTTTATATAGAGTAGCAGGTGAAGCCTCTCTGGATTAGGTTAAGCTGAGTTCAATTACATCTGTTTCCTTTATCTGTGAAATGCCACAGGGTGGTTGATGTTTTTCATGTGTAAACTCATATGCAGATGTGTGGAAAACTTAAACGTGTACTTCAATAATATATATTTTTTCCTTCTCTACTATTAGTCTATGTTTCTTGCGCCAGTGCTCCACAGCTATGAGTGCATTTCAACATTAAACATCGTTTTATTATTTCAAAAAGTGGAGGATATAAATTTCCCTGACGCAGCTTGATCACTGTAGCCTAGAAATCTAGACGCCCCTGGTGGCAGGCTATGATCACTGAGCATTTGATCGCTAAGAAGGCTGTTAAGAGTGGGTCAGATCGATCTTACGTTTCCTTCTTAGTGAAAGATCTTCTTAAGCTAAGAGCGACTCTGGAAAATGCGTTCTTCTTTCACAGCGTTCTTAAGAGCGCTCCAAAGAAGATCTTAGCGCTAAGAGCTTCTTAATTCATTTGGGAAACGCGGCCAATTTCTTTAATGACTTTAGCGACCTTCTTTCCGTAATATGTAGTGATTATGACCAAATTAATCATTGTGGGGGATTTCAGCATACATACAGACAACACCCAATACAAACGAGCAAAAACATTAAGTGACACTCTTCAGAACTTCGGCCAGACCCAGCATGTCAAACAACCAACACACTCTGGACTTAATTAACAACAAAGGTTTAAATATTTCCAACATTTTGGTAATTGATATTGCGTTATCTGACATTTTCTGTTTTCTTTGAGGCACCATCTCTGCTAAACTATCTAACCACAGTGAGACCACTATAAAAAAGCGTCTTCTCAGGGACGGTTCAGTTGAAACCAACTAATGTCAAAGTAGTCTCGGTTAGAAAGAAGTCTCTATAGACTAGTGATCCACTGGTATATAGTGAAAAAAGGGAGTGTCGACAAGCAGAGAGAAAATGGCTGAAAACTTGTCTCCAGGTTAACTGTGAGATCCACAAAGACAGATTAAACAGATATGCCTTAAAGAAGGGGTTTTATGCACAATGGACTTTCTGAAGCTTAATATCCCGAGAACCTGTCTTTCCCTCATTAAAAACATGCCTGAAGTGTCAAATTGATCACCTGTCTGAAGGTTCAGCTACCGATTATCAAATCACTTAAGTTAGCTTTATTAAATATTAGGTATTTATCAGGAAAGTCACCACTAATCAATGAATTCATCACTGAACATAAAATACATCCCCTTTTTTATCAGAAACATGGCTAGATGTAAATAATGAAACATCTGTATTAATAGAATCTACTCCTCCAAATTACAATTTCTTAAGCGAGAGCAGGGAACACAGACGAGGTGGAGGTGTAGTTACAATCTTTCACAACTCAATGATCTTTAAGAAGGTATCCCTGGGCACATTTGACTCTTTTGAATATCTAGCCACCCAGATAAATGAGCCTAAAAAAGCTATATTTTTAAATTTATATAAACTCCCAAAACTTAACTCTAACTTCTAACCACACAATAGAGGACGCATTCTGGACTTAATTATCAGCAAAGGTTTAACTATATCTGACATCTCGGTAATTGATATTGCATTATCTGACCATTTCTGTATTTTCTTTGAAAGTACCATCTCTGCTAAAATATCTTGCCACAGTGAGAGAACTGTAAAAAAGCGTTTTCTCGGGGACAGTTCTGTTGAAACCTTTAAAAGTATTTACCTTTCCATCACATCCCCCTCATCTCCCAATTCCAACTCAGGAAACAAGCTGGTAGATAATTTCCTCGTTAAAATCTCAGACATCATTGATTCCATTTCTCCGACTAAAGTAAAAGTAGTCTCAGGTAGAAAGAAGTCTCCGTGGACAAGCAATCCACTGGTATGTAGTGAAAAAAGGCAGTGTCGACGAGCCGAGAGAAAAAGGCGGAAAACTTGACTCCAGGTTCACTGTGAGAACTACGAAGAAGAGAGACTGAACAGATATCAGTTAACTTTAAAAGAAGCTAGGTAATTGTTCTTTTCTAAAATAATTAACAGAAACATTAATAATGCACGGACTCTGTTTGCAACAGTGGAAAGAAAAACTAATCCTCCAGTGACAGTAGCCCCTGAACTAAATTCTACCAGGGCCTGCAATGAATTTGCCAACTTTTTCACTGAAAAGATTCTAACAATTAGAGGGTCGGTCTGTAACGCACCACCAAACCCACTACCAATGTTATACCAAAACAACATCAATGTAGAAAAAATGTCCGAATTTCATGAATTAAACCAAAAAAACCAAGAAGAAATCATTAACCAATTAAGCTCCTGTCTTATTATCCTACACACAGCAAAGTTTTCCCAGTCATTGGGTCTGATCTGATTCAAATAGTTAACTCATCCCTCCTGTCAGGTGTCTTCCCCCAGGCTTTAAAAACAGCAGTTATTAAACCATTGCTAGAAAAAGAATAATCTGGACAACACATTAATGCAGAACTACAGGCCAATCTCTAATCTTCCATTCATCAGTAAGATTATTGAAAAAGCTCTGTTTCAGCAGTTAAATAGCTTCATAACATGACCAACCGCTTTGATGTTTTTCAGTCTGGTTTCTGTGCTTACAACAGCACCGAGACTGCCCTCATCAAAGTTTTCAATGACATCAGCATAAATACAGAATGTGGAAGAACCACAGTGCTGGTTCTGTTGGATTTCAGTGCAGCTTTTGACACTGTTGATCATGATATATTATTAGAACAACTGGAGAGCTGGGTCGGACTCTCTGGTACAGTACTTGGCTGGTTCGAGTCTTACCTAAAGAACAGGGACTTCTTTGTTTCAATAGAAAACTTTTTATCAGAACAAACAGAAATCAAATGTGGGGTGCACCAGGGCTCCATCCTGGGCCCCCTCTTATTTAATATCTACATGCTCCCACTAGCCCAGATTATAACAACCAATAAGAATAGCTACCATAAATATGCAGATGATACTCAGCTTTACATTACAATGTCACCAGGTGAGGTTGAACCCATCCAAACGCTAAGTACATGCATCGGGCAAATCAATGGATGGATGTGTCATAACTTCCTCCAACTGAACAGAAACTAAACTAAAGTAATTGCTTTTAGACCTAAAGAGGAAAGATCAATAGTCCGCACACAGCTCCAGTTAATATAGCTAGAAACTACTGATCAGGCCAGAAATCTAGGTGTAGTTATGGACTCAGACCTAAACCTCCAGGGTCACATAAAGGCATTAACAAGGTCAACCTTCTATAACCTGAGGAACATTTCTAGGATTAAGGTACCAATGTTGCAACAGGGCCAAAAAAACTCATACATGCATTTATCTTAGTCGGATTGATTACTGCAACAGCGTCATAAATTTCAAAACCATAATGCTATTTTTCAAAAAGCACACCCATTTCCCTGAACTATACACACTATTCCCCTGCTTTAACACATGAGTCCGATTTGGTGAACTGTTACTGCAAAATTCTACGCACAAATCCCTACATATTTCAGTGCTGACACCATGTGGTCATTTAGAAAGCACTTGCATTCAATAATGTTAACTGAAGTCAGCACAGCTTGAGCCCAAATAGCACACAATTAACCAACAGGAAACGCTATGCGTCAAAATGGATCACACACCAATCAGAAACTTTGATGGATAGATAAAAGGGCCAAAGTCAGCTCATTCAGGTTTGAAACAATGGATCCAAAGAGATGCAAAGGAAGAGGTGGAGGAGGTCAAGGACGACAGCGACAAGGAAGGGGAAGAGCAAGGGCAAGGAGACAAGTGGTCTCGGATGAAATTCGAGCCACTTTAGTTGACCATGTCCTTGTCCATGAGGAAAGCTGTGGGACGAGTCCAGCCAAATGTGAGTCACTTCACTGTCGCCTCCATCATCAGAACCTTCAGGGAGGAAAACAGGTAGGTGTGCTTGCAGTAAGACTGCTGTGTACAGTAACTTTTGAGTTACTGAACTCAAGTTTCAGTATGTTTCCATTTTTTTCCTGTAAAAAGTATGTGTGACAGTTATAGTAAAGGGTGCTTCTATTTTTGTAGGACACAGAGATGACCTGGTGGAGGACGGTTAAGGCTTCTGTCAGAGGAGCAAGAGAGGGAGCTTGTGAACATGTTAAATGCCAATAATGTAATCCGCCTGCGAGAGATTTGAAATAGAGTGATTGAGGATGATTATCATTTCCGAGGAATAAATGCCACCAGCCTCTCCACAATTGACCGCATCCTCCAAAAGAACCAATTCCGGATGAAACAGGCATACCGCGTCCCTTTTGAACTAAACTCTGACAAAGTGATAAACCAACGAGTGGAATATGTTCAGGTATGAGTTGGATATTATATGAAGTATTGTGTTCCATCGCAGCCTGGCAGTTTATGGTGCCATTTGTGCACTCTTGAACTGTGGTTCAGGGTATTGATTGACTCTACTGTGTTATGTATTTTGTAGAGAATCTTTGAGATTGAAGAACGGCCTGCTCCCCATGAAATTATCTGAATATAACTAAAAATTAACTGAAATAATTATAGCTGGAATTTCATATTTTAATGGGTCATATGTTATCCATCTCTAATGTTGTGTTTTGTGCTTTTACTGTTGTTTTATTCTTACTTTTTATTTTATCTTCTAATCACCCAAAGCACCTTGAATTGCCCTGTTGTTGAAAGTGTGCTATGCAAATAAAGTTGCCTTGCCTTGCATGTTAAAAGGGAGTTTTGCTTCCTATTGTCACTATGCTCTTTTAGGAGTGAATGCTGCCAGTCAGTGACTGCATAAAGTTGCCTTGCCTTGCTCTCTAATGTTATGTTTTGTGCTTTTACTGTTTTATTCTTGCTTTTATTTTATCCCCTAATCCCCCAAAACACCTTGAATTGCCCTGTTGTTGAAAGTGTGCTATGCAAATAAAGTTGCCTTGCCTTGCATGTTAAAAGAGACTTTTGCTTTCTATTATCACTATGCTTGTTCAGGAGGAGTAAATGCTGCCAGTGAGTGACTGCATGCAATCTGCCGGGTTTCCTTAGAAAACGTAACCAATTTGAATAACATGAACTTGACTGCACTGCTTGATAACTATGATCATTGAGGATGGATGGATGGACTGAATTGACTTTTTTTGTTTGTAAATTGCTTTGAGATGATGTGTTGTAAATTGGTGGTATATAAATAAACAGAAGTGATATCTGAGTTTGTTAAAATTCCAGTGGCATTTTGGCTCTTAGAAGTGTGGATGAGAAAAACGTGTCTCTGTGTCATGTCATGTTTACACCCCAGGCAGAAAAAAAGATTACTTATCCAGAGTCTTCTGAGACACCGCCATCACCCTAAAAAAGGAAAGTTTAAACAACAAAAATTCCTTAAGTTGCATGTATTTTACAGGAATTGCTTGAGGAGCTCAGAGAGTGGCCCCAGTAATTTTTCAATGTTGATCTTTTACACTTTCTGAATAAATGTACTTAAATTTAAGGCTAGATTTTTCTACATTTCTCAGTGTGAGATTATCCATTTGCAATAAAAGTTTAATTTGTTAAATGCTTTTTATTGTCGAAGGTGTTATTTCAATTTGGACCTTGAAAAATCTACAATTATTGTAGTATTTATGTGATCTGCAGCAGATCTGAGTACAAGAGCTCCAGAGGCTCATAGAATAGTAAAGTTTCCCTTTGTTATTCAGTTGCTGGAATCCATAATGACACCAAGAGCAGTTGCTGATAACTCTCTGCACTCTACGTGACACGCTCCAGCATTTAACAGGGAGAAAGCGGTAGAAAGCTTCAGAGAATGAACGTTGCAAATAAGAGACCTGAAAGTAATGGCAGGGCTGAAAAGGAAACAGGAACAAATAAACAGATCAGAAAAGAGACAAAAATGGGTACTTGGCTGCGAGATGTCACTTGAGAAGAAAGAGCTGTCAGTTGAGGTGAAACTCTAGAGCACAGCAGGAAGAATAGTTGGGTAAAAAATTATTTTTAGCTCTGCTTTAAGCTTTTCACAGTGAGGTTTTTTTTTTATACTTGTTGTTGCTGGAGACAAGCGGAAATGACTTTTAGTTTCAGAGTTTTGCCTCAGTTGTGTTCTAAATCTCCCTAACCTTGCATGACTCTGAGGGTTCGTTGTTTTTAATCTCACTCCCCCCTCTGAAGACTTTAAATCTTTTAAACCTCAAAACAAGACTGTGATTTGTTTTTTTTTTACAACAGAAGCCAACATTTTGATTAAATAAAGCAGTTGTGACTTCAGGCCTGACATGTAGTGTTTCAGAGCAGTGACATTTTATCCAAGTGTAACTATCACTGGGTGGCAGGAATCTTTGGTTTTATTTTTTCCAGTCAGATGTAGAATGAGTGAAATACACTCTCATCTACATATTACACGATCCACAATAAACTGTTCAAAATAACCGGTTATGTGATGTAAAAAAAGAAACCTCAACATATCATTTTAGAGCTTTTCCCAACATTAATGTAACACATTTCCTCTGCAATCCAACTGTAAACTAAACATATCTCATATCAACAAGAAAAAAAAACAGAAAATAAAAACATAAAAAATAAATAAAAACATTAGGCTGATTGCATAAGTGTGCACAACCTTAAACTAATCCTTCAATGATTCAATTATTTAGTTATCAGGACCTGTCATCAATTATATTGACTGTGAAAAAAACTGAAACCATGATTAACTGTCCTAATAGCCATAGTTATCTGATAGCCCTTTTCCACTGAGGCGGAGCTAGAGCTCCCGTGGCTCCGGTGCTGACTAAGCTCCAGTGTTTTCATTTTCGACTCCCGCGAGCACCAGCTCCGAGAGCCAGAAACGGGTGCTACGCTGGCACCATTCTTGTGTGGGGCGAAAGCGGAGCTATCCAATCCCTGCCCCTCACTACGTGAAGGGGGAGGGATTTACAGCCTTCACAATAGAGGACCGCCATATTTAAATCCAGACTGCTTGGAATGTTTTTTTGTTGTTGTTGTTGAAAACATGGATAGCATCAAGACTATGTCGCCTATTACGACGTTGCCTTGTCGGCAGTAACTGCAACAGCGATGCCTTTTGCCGCTGTATCGCAACAAATGCTTGTAAAGCGACAATTAGCATCTGCAACCAGAAGAGGTCATCCATCTTTGTTGTTATGGTTTTCTTCTTCTGCGTCTGCTTTATTTTCGGCGAGCAGCTTCCCGAGTGATTTCTGAAGTGACGCTTCGATGACGCTACGCCGTAGCTCACGGTGGCTCCAAGTTGGCTCCTTGTTATGGAAAACGAAGGAGGTTTTGTGAAAGCTCTGGCTCCAGCACCAGCCCCAGCTCCGAACAGGCTCTCGGTTCTTTGCAATGGAAAAGGGCTATGAGAGGCTGCCCAAGCCTTCATTTGCAAATAAGTCAGAAGTAGCACAGAACTTTAGTCTCCCATTTTCTGTTCAGCTTGCAAAGAGTGAGGACTTGGAAACTCTTTGAATCCTTAAGTTCTGTCATGGGTTTGGGGTGTCTGTGTGCTCTGTGTTTGGTGTCTTGCTTTCCTCCACCATTCCGGTGATCTCCACCAGGGGGCCTGCCTGAGACGTCACAGCTAGGGGGAATGTACTGTGGAGCTCCTTGCTCACCTGCAGCTCACTGAGTCATCAATCTGGTTGGCTAAAAGGAGCTGGCTGTCAGACCTTCGGGGCCTGAGTGTTTTGCCTATATGGTAACCTCTAGCCCTGTGTGGATTCTCTTAAATAATCTCCTTGCTGAAAGCCTTCCTTGTGTGAACTTAACTGTGCTTCCGAAGTTCCTCCTGGTCTCCTCAAGAATCTCTTCTATATCCCTCTCCCAGCTTCTGTGTAAGCTCCTGGTTTCATCCATGTCTGGCAGCAACCGAGCTCCTTCCACCATGTCCACACTCTGCTTGTCCTCCCTCCGAACTCATTCTTCTGTATCTGGTTCCTCCATCGCTAATCCCCCTGGACCTCCACTTGAAACACTTGCAGACATCCCAGACATGCAAATGAGAAATAAAGCCAGTGAGGGGCACTGGCTTTATTTCTCATTTGCATGTCGTTGTCTCCAGTTCTCCTGTGAATCTTTCATGGTTCTTGTCATCTTCCACCCTTTTCAATAAACATTTTAAATCTGCTTTGGATTTTTATTATGTTCTCCATGTGGGTCAGGAAACTAACATCCTTCATGACAAATTTTTTTTTTTTCTGCCTGAAAAAGGAAATTCAATCAATGAAATCCCATCGGCTGAAAAGGCAAATGGAACAACCTTGCTGGCTATATGGATTGACCGACTCCTAAAAAAGGGAGGGCTAATTGTCAAGAAAACCTCCTCTGAAAATACACCTAGTAATTGCCACAAATAATGATGATCATTCATTATGCACTTCAATGAAGGAACATTTAGCTCAGGCACACAGGCTCACTGATATTATGGTAGTGGATATATTATAGCACAAATACCAAACATGGAAACACCCTTACACTTCCAGAACAAAAAAAAAAAGCATGGTAATCATTACATTGTCAAAGAATAAAGAAGCCATACGTAGTGTCAGTTTGAAGTGAACTTCTTTCTCTGAAGATTGAGAATCAGCAGAGGAAGCTTAAGATTAGAGTGGAAGCAGGAAGGCCCTCCAGCCTCCAAAGATAAACTGTTGAAAAATCAGTGGAAATTTATAAAGTTGGTTAGCAGTTACACAAAAAGGGTCTATGGCTGTAATAAAAAAAACAAGAACATTCAGGCACATTTTGTGCTTTTAAAAAAAATTTTATCACCTCGAATAGAAACACAACATTTAGAAAAATTGTTTAACAGAGTTGCATATTTCTTTAAATCCAAGTATGCCATTTTTAAAACTGCTGCTTTTTTATATTGTAGAACTGTCCTGACAGTACTGTCTGTTACTGTTATTATAGTTTACCTGTGTGTATCAAACATCCTTCCATTGTGCCTGTGTTTTGCTGCTGGCACATCTGAATTTCCACACTGAACACTAAAGGATATTTCTTTCCTTGTTAGTTTTCTAATTATTAATAAAATGGGGGGGAGGAAATCAAATAAGCTTGCTTTAAAACCATCTTATTTTCTTTATAAAACTAATAAACAGTGTTTTCTTGTTTTAAACCCAGATGCATACACAAAACTTGTCTCAAAGTTTTATCAGCAGCATAAATCTCTCATTAGCCTGAGGGCTCCATCCACCTCCAGGTTATTGAGGAGAACTCAGGAGCTGAAAGCTCTGATCGTAACAGTGAAGACAGCTCTCTCCTCCACAGAGCCACCTGAGAGGACTGACATGTTTATAGGCCATGCTAAATGTCTCTTTGTGTGGGCCTAGTTATTTTTCTGATTGTTAAAAATCTGCCCAAGAAAGTTTTGACATGTTGAGCCCAAAGAAAAAACATAGCACTTTGTCTTCTGCATGTCTTGTGGTCAAGAAATGTAAAATGATCACAAAACAAATTAGGTAAAACGCTTGTCACATTTGTATCATGTCCTCTGGTGACATGTAGCTGACAGCACTTGCTTTCTGAAGATTGATTGTCAACTCCTGAGCTCCCTGCATGGGTTTAACTCAGGGCAGTTGTATTTGTTTCAGTTTGGTGTTGGATTTCTGCTTGTGACTCAGGTAAATTTCTCATGATGCCTATTTAACATCTGTGCATTTTCAGCAACAAACATTTAGATCTTGTTTGTTTTTTAACATCCAGTGACAGAGCTTACATGGGCTACCTAGTAGACAGTACATTTTAAATGAGCGGATTGATAAAGCTTGATTTCGTGTCTGAGTTACACTGTTAAGAGATAAATTGTAAACATCTAGCTTCTGAAGTTACCAGTTTGAGCTGTCTGAATTTAATTTATCACAGACTGTCTACACAGTATGTAGAACTTGTCTTTGGGGGCATAAATGTCCATGCAGGCCAGAACTCTATGTACTTTTTTATCTTTCATGTTTTTATTTGGTCTCATCTCAGTCTGCATGACTTAAGTTTAGATCAACAGATTAGTTTCCCTTAATCTTGAGTTAGTGGGTAGTCAGACAGGGGCCAGTTCCAAAACTGATTTTTTTTCCCCCATTTTAAAAGCCCATTTAGGCATCAGATAGTTTTTGGATGCGTAGACACAACAAACAAAGCAATACCGTCAGCAATCAGGGGGTAAGTGTTTCATGGTTAAACTCCTGACCAGCCAGAGAAGCAGCTGCAGTGAAAGATTGATCACTTTGAGGTGCACAACTGAGAGGTTCAGGAGATCGTTTGGTCCTGAAGCCATAAGACTGTTCAGAAGAGACATCCGACATGTTTCTTATCTATCTGTCATGATTTTAGGTTGACTCAAAAGCGAACACAGAAAACACCCAGCCTCAGATCTCCGTTATCTTTAAAGTTTATTTTCTGTCGACAGGGAAAACACGGGAACCAGGCTTGGGGGGAACTCACGGATGGAGACTCTGGAGGGTAAGGCACGAGGTGAGTGTGGAAACCAAGATTGTAGGACAGTTCTTTCTTTGTGTAAAGGAAGTTGGCTTTAACTCACTGACGGGCACGGACGCCGGACTCAGAGGAGGAGGTGAGTGATCCAGTGGATGCAGAACTCCTGAAGCCGTATTGGATACTGGTGGAATGACTCTTTCGCAGGTAGCTGAGAGATGTGAGGATGGTTTGGAGCTGATGGAGCTGAAGCAGATGGGCTGGTGGAACAGAGGAGTTAGCGGAGGCGGCCACACCCTGAGGAGACGGATGTCCAGAGCTGAGATCCACGTGAGGACGCCAGAGGACAGTTAAGGATTTCCAGAACCACAGATGAAGCCTGGAAGGAACTTGCTGCGAGGAACACAGGAGAAAGTAGGGTAAGTCCACTGGTAAAAAACGCATATCTTGAACAAATGTGGTCAGGTTTACCACTCTGGGAAACGGAATCATCTGATGTCCATCTGGTGGATCCGCTCCCTCTAAATACTGTGGTGGTGCTCACAGTAATTGATTCCACCTGTTGCTACTTCAGCCTCCACCACCTGCAGAGCAAAGATGGAAAAAGCTCCTCCTGCTGGATCCTGACACTATCTATCTATCTATCTATCTATCTATCTATCTATCTATCTATCTATCTATCTATCTATCTATCTATCTAAAAATAAAAAATAAATAAAAAAAGCTAGCTCAGAGCTGCTTGTGGCTACATTGCCTAACAACCACATAAATTCAACGACTTTTTGTGGGCTGTGGTCATGTTTGTATTAAACAAACATTTCTATAAAACATTTTATTTCTTTGTTTCAATTTTCACTTGGCCGTATGCAACTGGGCTTAACTGCCTCTCTTTCTTCAATGGAGCCATTGCCTAAAATATTACTACAATGGACTAGCTATGTGTACTTTTTTGCTTTCATTTACCTGTAGAAAGTACCCCTGAGGATTGCTCCACGAAGCAAGGTAATCTCAAAAGCCAGGAGAGACACCCAGCTGCAGACAAGATGGCGGACTAACCTCCACTCTGTGTCGGAAGCTTCGAAGTGGAAGTTGTTTTTCTTCGAAGCGGAAGTTGTTCTTCTTCATGGGGCAGGGAAGAAGTTCTTCATGTATATTTTGTTTAGCGGGAGATGACAGAAAGAAAGAATGTAAGAGAAAGAGTGTTTTAATAATTCTCTAGCTGCAGGCAAGATAGCAGACAAATCTCCACTTTGTGCCAGAAGTCACGTGAAAATAGTGGAATTCTCCAGTACTACGTGGAGTGCGCAAGCAAATACGTTCCCAAGACGCAACCTGCTGCTTGTGTCAACGCAACGTTACGCGAGGTTAAAAAGCAAGTATATTCCCGGCCTTACACATTTACCTGGGTCCTTCACTCATTACTCACTCTGCATTTTGTAACAGAACACCACTGGTGTGAGGTTCAGATGGCGACTGTTGTTTTGTGCTCTTTCGTTTACTGTGGCATTGTGCGTTCCCAAATCAGGGGTGTGTGGCCTAGGGATGATAGCTGACGGGAGGGGTGAGAGTTCTGTGACTGTGTTTATGTTGAAAAGGTTGCTTGTTCTGCAGATTTGGTATAGCAGCTTTAATGTGACTTTACATTTTGAAGGCTTGAAACTGTTCTTATTCAGTTGTTAAATATTTTTACATCCTTATTTATATCATGTTCTAAAACATTTAACCTGTTAGCTATATTCTGTCATGTGTTATATGCTGGTTTTAATAATTCACAACAGACTCCAGATTATATTGCCCCACCAAACGAGGTAATATGTGGATAATGCAAGTGTTTACACCGCATGCTTTGTCGGGATCAAAAAACATTCACAAGCGACTAGTTTGAAGCATATACATTTTTAAGCCTTAAGCTTGCAAAGCCCGCCTCTTGCTGAGCAAAAAAGAGTGTCTGGACAGGGCTTCCTCTGTTGCAGGATGTTTTAAACAATGGTGGATCATATTGAGAGGGTAGCTTGGCTTTATTTGCTAAATAAAGCTAGACAACGTCGACGTTGGGCGCATTAGCGCCATTTGTGGATACATCCCATTCTTGAGTTCTGAGTTTGGAGAGTTTAATCATTTGTTCCAGAAGCTGCTTATGGATGAGATTCGCTTTCAGCGCTACTTTAAATGTGTAGTGACATCACTGCAGTGAGACGCTCTGATTGGTTGACGCTCAGGGGACGCTGCCGAAAGTTCAGCTAGCTCAACTTCTGCGCTGCTGGCTTTTGCCACTTTGAAGCTTGGAAAGCAGCAAAAGTTTCAAAGACTGCCGCAGGCAAAGCACACAAAGCACCGCAGAGACTCTGACGGCCCTCTGACAGCGTCAACCATAGACTTAACATGCAATCTTGTCGTTCTGGGCATCAAAAGGAAACTTTTACGAAACAAAGTTGCAAAAGCAAATCGTTTTTCTTTAAAGAGTTAAACCACTGTCTACATGTGGGTACTGTAAAAACCTGTTGTGCTACTATTGTAGGTAATACTTGGTGCTCATGTACAAACAAGTTTCTATGGCTATGCTAAACTCTGCAGTACATTGACTTCTCCCCTGTTTTAGGAGAGAGAACTATTTCAGAACGTACTTGGGCCAAAGCACAACTTCTGGGTGTTGAAGTTTTGGGTGGTGTAAACGCAGCTTAAGTTTACAGTCAGAAGCGCATCTCAGCGCTCACTGTGTCACTCTAGATCATCCATGTAGCAACACCACCTAATTCAAATTAATACACAATGGAGCCTCACAAGCTTTTTCATGCAGCTGATGTTCCCCTTATTGGTTATGTATTTTTGCGGCTCATTTATTTGTATTAATATTTCTTGCTCTGCTTGGGAGAAGAACGCGGTTCTTTCCTGCCTTTAATGTAGCGTGGACCACATGAGACTATCTTGTTAAGCCTCCCTTGAATTAGCAGGGATTGAATCCACCTTGCTTATATACTTCAACTTGTAAACGTACATCCACTCAAGGAGGAATGGCAGACAGAGAGTGAGTTTTGATGGAGCTGGAAAGCATTTTACTAGAAGTGTAGCTCATAGAACAATCTAAAAAGGCATGTAAACAAACAATCAAACACAGCCGTCTGTTTTGTTGTTCTCTACACATCCTTGTGTTCAAAATCACCAGAAGAATATATTAGATTAACTGACCTTGTAATATAAAGCATTTAGTGCCCAAAAGCTGCATTGACTACTAATTACATCGACTATAGAGCACTGTTATGGTAAAATGATGTGGGGCTGATGTTGGGCTGACCAATCAAATTTGAGATCTCCATTGCGTTTGACAGACAGTTAGAATCAGGCTCTACTCCGTGCATTCTTGCGTGAATGATGAACAGCCCTTCGTCGACCAATGATGACGCTCCGTGTCTCCGCAGATGGAGAAGTGTAAACTAGCCTTTAGGCTAATTCAAGCAAGGCTTTATTAAATAAGGCTTGTATTTTGAGCTTGCTTCGTGGAACAGCCCTCCTGTCTACTGTTTTGATGCTTAGCGGGATATCTTTCTTGGATGCGCTCAATGGCACCACATGGTCACTCATGTTGAGACTGGGTGGGACTCCTCTCCACCATCACAATAGCTGCAAACTCATGAGCTTATTAATTTGCTAGTTAATGTTTTTTTTTTATAAATCAATTTGACCTAACCTGATTTGATCTAGCCCCTGACCCTAACCCTCCTCCACCAAAGACGATGATCTCCAGATCACCCCAAAATCTAATCACTTGTTCCTGGTCCCACTGCAGACATTTCCTGAGAATTTAATCAAAATCTGTCTATAACTTTTTAACTTATGTTGCTAACTAACAGACAGACAAACACACACAAACCCTGGCAAAAAGATAGCCTCCTTGGCTGAGCTAATAACCAGTATAAATAATCTTTCAGATACAAAAGTAAGGGAATGTAAAAATCAGTTAAAGCAAAATTGATTATGGCATGAAAATGAACAAAATAGGATTTATATAAACTGGCCTAACTTTTCTTTAGATTGGAGTCTTTTAAATGGTACAAATCTTCTCTAAAGCAAATATTAGCAGGATTGTATGGTCACAGTACCTTTCTCTTCATTCAAGGCGAGGTTGGTCAGACAAGTCTTCTGCTGGTAAGCTACACATTTTTCATATCTCAAGACTACCCCATTAATGCCATTTGACATTTTCTTTAAAATTATACAATTACACAACTTAAAATTGGCAAAATCTACAGCAGGAATAACCTCAAATACTATAAATTCACATAACTTACTACCAGTGCTAGAATTATAGCAGAAATTTAATAATTCTATAGGATATTTACTTAAACACAAATGTGGACTATCACATCAGAATAAACTTAATTATTACATATTTCCTTTAAATAGAACCTCAAAGTTGTTTGAGATTTGAAAAGGCATAACTTACCTAAAAACAATATAATATATGTTTATAACTTTATAACTTTATAATTATTATTATATTATAATTATTATATAATTAGTAAGGAGCACTCTATCATCTTTCCCTTGGCTAAATTTCAAAATCCCTGCACTCAGAATGAAAATTAACCTCTCTGATCACGTTTCTATGGAGAGGACTGGATAAGCACTCCATTCAAGGTAATCATACTTAGTGATCACACCTTTGAGCAGCAGGCTTGCAGGACCTTGCTCAACTTTCCACTGAGTTGCTAGATTGATAACACCTGGGACCCACCAGCAGATGGGAACCACATATAAGCAGCAGCACTCTTTCCTTAGCTTGAGGTGTGAAGGCTTTTCTTGGCTGGATTACCTGGTGGGTTTGTTTGCAGACATTGGTTTGCTGTAACGGCAAAGAAAAGTTCAGCACCTGTAGCGGAGCACTGCTGCAGCCATGCTTGCTGGGTTCTTAATACCAAGGTAAAGATTTTGAACTTTAAATTTTTTTTTTTTTTTTTTATTTACAGATTTTTATTTTGTGCTTCACAGTATATTTTTCTTCTGCCTGCTGAATGAAGTCCGTTACTCTTCAGCCATCTTCAGAGGTAAGCCTTTCATTTTCAGGCGTTTCTGATTGCTGAACATGATTGCCCTGTTGGGTACAAAACAGTGTCTTAATGTGCTCATTTTAACTCTTCAAACAAGCAGTTTAAAAACTGCTTCTTGAAATGTGTGCAAAACTAGAAGTGACTGGCCATTGCTCAAGTGAAATATATGTACTACTTCCATCTCTTGTATTTACTTGAACTGTGCTTTCTTTAACAGTGGAAAGGTTGGGCTCTTACCAACAGCTTCCACCCTCAGATGGTGACACTCGAGGTTTAGCAACACCTCGTTGTCCAGGACGCCATCTCCCCCATCTGCCTAAGCACTGCCAGAAATCCGATCCACCAAAGCAACCTTGTCCAGGACCTAATCATCTGCCTAGACCCTGTCCTCAACCCCGTCCACCCCAAGCTCCAGGACACCCACATCCCCCAAAGGTTCCTTGCTGGCCACCCCATCACCCTAATCCATCACATTGTCCAGAACACTCTAAACCAGTGCATCCTCCTTGCCGGCTGCGGTTTTGTCCACGACCTCATCATCATCATCACCCACCACATCATCATAACCTGGGACACCATCCTCCAAGGTTTAGCCTGTCTCACATTCTGAGACATGTTTTTGGACACCACCATCATGGCCCTGATCACAAAACCCCTTCTCGCAAGATCTGTAAAACAACAGTAACAAAAGATGGCTGGGTGTTGTGTATAAAATCATCCTGAAAGAACAAATTGGTTGAAGGCTAAAGGTTTTTGAACTTTATTTTATGCTGAGAACTTTGAAACCTCTGCATTCTAGTGGCCTAATGTGACACTACAGCTTAACTGGTTGTCGTGGAAGCAAATGTGATGCAATAAAATGCTTGACTTAATCTTTCTGAAGTGTTTATGACTCGTGATGTGCAAATCACATTTCAATGCTAAAACATATTTTCACTTGCCTCACAGTAAACTAGCAGCCTTCTGCTCTGTATTTTAACCCTCTGGTCACAGCCAAGGTAATAAGTGTAAAGACTAATAATACTGGCTTGATGCCAAAGAGAACTTTCATGACACAAAGTTGGAAAGGGTCAAACTGTCAACAGGTGATAAACTCTTGTGCTATTGCAACTAAAACTTGCTGCACATGTACAAGTTTCTATGGCTATGCTAAACTCTGCAGTACATTAACTTCTCTGTTTTAGGAGCGAGAACTATTTCAGCACGTACTTGGGTTATTTCCTCCATACTATCAAACAAGTAATCAAATGTTTTGCAATTTGTTCTGAAATGTCCAATTTAAATTTGTCTTTAAAAACTTGGTTATCTAATGGGACTGTCAGAGTTGACACATTTCACCTATTGATACTGACCCTCCCCCATTAGGTTTGCACACAGATCTTGCAAGTTAAAACATTGCACAAGCTTAAAATCGCAGTGAACTACAGATGGTAATGGAACTCCCCAGATGTTACACTTTAGACCAGGGGTGCCAAATTCCGGTTCTCAAGGGCCAGTTTTTGCTGCATGTTTTAGTCCTCCCTAGTTCAGCACACCTGAATCTAATGATTGCTCATTTGCAGGCCTCTGGAGAACTTTGAC
Organism: Valencia hispanica; assembly: GCA_963556495.2. Classification (NCBI taxonomy): domain Eukaryota; kingdom Metazoa; phylum Chordata; class Actinopteri; order Cyprinodontiformes; family Valenciidae; genus Valencia; species Valencia hispanica. The sequence continues at coordinate 33,691,446 of OY747706.1, forward strand.
ATGCTGAGGTAGCTGGACCATTTGGAGCAGAGACTCTAAAACTGGCTGGAGATCAGCCCTTGAGGCCGAGAATTGGACATCCATGCTTTAGACCAGGGGTGCCCATTTCCGCTCAAGGGCTGGTCTCCAGCCAGTTTTAGATGTGTCTCTGCTCCAACACAGCTGATTCAAATGGTCCAACTACCTCCTCAGCAAGTCAGTTCTGCAGAGGCCTGCTAATGAGCCATCATTTTATTCAGGTGTGCTGAACCATGGAAAGAACTAAAACATGCAGGACACCGGCCCTTGAGAACCGGGATTGGGCACCCCTGCTCTAGACTGTTAAATCTGTCCAGCTCTCCACAAAGAGCAAGCAAAAACATTTCCTATAAGACTATTCTTTGCATTTAAAAGGTAGGATGAACTGTTAATCCTGAGATGCTATTACACCACCGTTCATGAAAAGTCTGACAATGCTTACAGGAACATCTGTTTTGTATATCTATTTGTAAAATACTTTGTAATACAATGCCTTCCAAAGGCATAAGCTTTTAACTTGGTTACAAACTTTTTTCCAGAAATTAAAAACTTTTTTTTAAATCAGAAAGGTGTGGTGTGCTTTGGTAACACTACCACCACAGTTGTAATCTAACCCTTCTCCACAACTTTGTCCCTGACTTGTATAGTGTGTATCGGTCATTATGCTGTTAACTAATATTCACTCATAACCCTCTTGAGGATTTTAGAAAACAGCTTTATTTAAACTGAAAAATCACTCGCCTTGTAGAAACAGCACAGCTAAAAACATGAGTACTTAAGTAGTAGCTTTATGTGCTAAAATGTCTGATAAACATTAAATTCAAAATTACTTTAATCCCAAAGGCAAATTAAATGTAACTAATTATCCAAGTTTCTTCAAAGATTTATTGTAGATGCTGTGGTAGGGATGATCTCCTGTAGCACTCTGCAGATCTGAAGAAGCCTCTGACTGAAGACGCTCTGTAGTGGGATGACAGTCTGATATAGAGGATGCTCTGGATCCATGGCGTCTCCTTTTCAACTCATGGTTTTGTGGCTGCAGTTGAGATATTATCTGAGCTTTTGTGACGTTAATCAGCTGCCCCCAGTTGTAAACCACCTTGTTGCCATGGTTATACATCATAACAAATGTCCAAAAATAAAGTGTCAACAAAAATATTTCCAGCTGCACGGTATTCAAAACCAGAGAGAACAGTTGTCCACAAAAAACAATGTTTCTACCAGAAATGGAGGAATTAAAGTTTTTGAAAAGAAAAAAATCCAAACGAAAGTAACCGAGCTTTTCCAACATGCTGCCACCTTGTGTGACGCAATTGTGGAATAAACATTGAAGTTAAATTTCCTAAACACTGATGCCTTTAATTATGGAGAACTTGTGAGAAAAAAGTTCTGTGATTTTTTTTTCCTGGTTAAATCTTAAAAATGTTAAACTACACTGCTGGTCATTTGGCCCCATAAATTGGAAACTCGTCATTTGCCACAGTAGTAAAAATTTCACTTTGTATTCATAAACTTTCACCTATACTCATAATTGATTAAGTTTGTAGTTTTTGAATCCCATTCTCACAGGCAAAAATTGACAAAAGCTCAGTTTTGGGTACAACTCATTCATATTGCGCACGACCATTGACTACCACACATGAATCACAATTTATAAGTACGACTACATTAGTCATTGGTTTTGCCCCGTAGTCATGTAGGGACATTGGGGTTGTAAATATAGAGAAATGTCTTCCCTCTAACATAGGTAATGTAGACATTGGTGTTTGTCTGCCCCCTGCTGGTTTTTACACCCCTCTACCTCAGTCATTAATTTTTCTGGGTCCGGGGCCTACAACCTTTACAATCCAAAGAGTAATTTCTGCCCTAAATCCAGCTAAATAAAACTTGTTTTGAGCCGCTAATCTTACCTGATTGTTTGAAAAAAGAAAATGTATAATTGTTGTCAGAACCAACAATGCATTTTTACTTTTAGGTGTCAAAGTACAGAAAGACACATTAGCAGAATGTATGGAAAGATTTTTTTTTACTATGGGATGTTATATGTGTAAAATGTTGTAAAAAACAGTTTTCAAACTATTGAAAAGAAGAAAAATAGCCCTTTTAGCACACTGTTAGCCTTTGCTGTATTTTTTACAGTAAAATACCACAAAATGCCCAGTAACTTACCAGAATTTTTTTTTACAGTTAGTTACCGTAATTTGCTTTGCATTATGGGTATATTAAGGTTATTTACAGTAACTTACTGTATTTTTTAAAATTGCGGTAGTAGCTATACCTACCGTTAACACATTAGCAGTAGTGCTACTGTATTATATGATTTGATTTGAATGGTTCATCATAGGCTACTGTTTGTGCATTTTTACTCTTTCAATGGTTGGTTGCAATAATGCATTACATTTTAAATCTTTCATGCCAACCATTTTCAGATTTTCCTCCACCCTGCCATCTGTCAGTATGATATGAGTGAAAGAATCATGGTTCTGACTTTTATGAGGAAACAAAGTAAAGTAGCCTAAGCCTGTGAAAATACAATAAAATGTCTAACAGTGCAACACATTGGTTGGTTCTTTATGATTTTTGTGAAGGCGATCCCTTTCACAACTATGTTCCACTTCGTGTTGGTCTTTCACAATAAAATATATTTGAATTTTAGCATACATAATCTTATCCCTATGGATTGATTTTAAAAATTGTGTTAAAGCCTTTTTTCACACTGTTTTTCATGTCTTTAACCAGATGTAACAAATCTTCATCTTTCATCAGCAGGCATCATCTACCAAACTAATGATGTAAAGCACAGAGAGCTGTGTAAATCAATCTCATTAATTAAACAGGAAAATGCAACAACCTCTGGTGTAAATCAACTGAGAAATAAAAAAGGGAACATAAACAACTGAAAGCATTTAGGCTATAAATCATCATCATTCAGCCAGAATGGTGCGTGCTGAGTTCATTCCAGCAGAAAGCATGACCAAGGCTGGTGATCAATCTTTGATGCACTATTGGCATCAGTCACTTGGTGTGACTGCTGACCCAAATCTTAGAAGTTTGGCCACTCACTGTGACAACTGCTCCAGAATACTCTGACCAATTTTCTTTCAAGATTTCTCCCTTGGCCTGACTCAACAAACTTTCTACTGCAACTGGATGTAATAAGAGATGGAGTGACAGTGCATTATGGCAAAACAATGCATGCAGCTGGGTGGTGTAAAATTTCCACAGGAGATCTTTACAATTAAAAGATTATTGATTTTATTATTGAGACAACAAAAATGCATCAGTTTGTTTACACAGTCATTGTTGTGAAAAGTATCCCACAACACACTGACACAAATAAAACCCATGATGATCTGCAGCTCCTTTTTTTGTGGGTCAAAATTGGTGAAAGTTGTATTGCTGCCATCTTTTAGACTTCCCTCTGATTGCCATTCTCCAGCCCTCTTGTCGAAAGGAATCACATAAAGTGCTTGCACCTGGTTATTCATTGTTTGGATTTTTGCTCTTGCGTTTCTGTTAAACTTTTTTCTTAAAGAAGAGGATTGTTAACAGAGAGAAAACAACAGATTTGTGTTATGGACAAAGATTGTTTTCAGTTTGTTTTTGTGAAGCAATCATTATCTGTGTACCAATTACAACAGCATAGGGAAATGGAAGGGTTGAGAGGTGCAGCTGCAGTGACCTTGTCTGCTGGGTTCCTCATTAAAAGGTACCTTTTAATACAACCTTGAAAATGTTATGAAATGTAAAATAATTACCTTAAGTGACTTCATAATTTCTCTCTAGACTACTGCTGCTTTACTTGCTGAAAGAAGTTAATGATTCCATATTTGTTACAGGTAAGCCTGGCTTGTATTAAACTTCATCCTGAATTATTCTTAGTAGTGATATGCATCCTAATGAACTACAATATCAACAAAAGTATGTATTTTAAAACAAAAAGTAAAACTTGTATTCTATAACAGTGCAATATTTTTTTTCTAAAGTCAATAAGACACACCAAATTTCCAGTCTGGACTTCTTCTGCATGAATTTCTGCTTTCTTGCAGCTTGGTGTGAATGAAATCAGCCTGTGGCTCTGCAACCTTCAGTTCCTCTGGTTTTGTCATGATTCTTTTGGTAATAGTCTGCAGAGTTTCTATGGGATTTGGATTGAGCTAGTTTGGTGGCCTGCCAGACATTGGTGTCAGGGTCATTATAGCAGGTATACTTTTGGAAGTGTTGGCAGGGGTCCAGTCCTACAGGAAAACAAAACAAGATCTCCAAGTTTTTGTGCAACTGGAAGGATATGGTGCCCTAAAATGTTATGGTAGACAGCTGCTTTTTGGAAAACCACCAGCTGATTGCTTTGCTCTGCAAATCATCACTGACGGTTGATACTTCATCTTGGATTCTGTACCCCTTCAACCTTCCACAAGACTCTGGATGAGCTTTCCAACTGAACTCTTAGTTTTAACTGGGAGGAGGGTTCCTGACCATGATCAACTGGTCTAGTCCCTTTTCTCCTCAGCCCAGATATTTTTGACCTCTCTGGCTGAGGCGTGGCTTAAAAGAAGGAATGTGACGCTAGAAGTCTGTCTGCTCCCTGTGAACCTTCCCCAAACTCTTGAATTGGCTTTATTTAAGTCTTCTTGAGGTTATAGTTATCCCTGTTGTCTGTACACATTATTTCCACATATTCTTTTTCTACCAAACTTTCCATTAAAATACTTGGACACAACACTCTGAACAGCCAGCTTCTTTTGTGATACATCTGTCAGTGTCCCTCTTTTCACTGTATGTTGTACAACTGTCAATTCAGCAGACTATCCCATGACTGTGTGGACTCAAACACTGTCATAACATTTATGTATTAATTTCCTTTGTCCTGCTGAATTCCAATTTTTTTATGGAAAATAATTTTAGATGGCTGTAAAATAAAGTAATCAAGTGACAAAGATGCTTAAAATATAATCTCACTTTATGAGTTTTGTTTTAACTTAAATTACAGTTTTAATATTCTTGTTGACTGGGATTTGCCTAATAGGCTTGTTCTTTATAACTAACTGGCCAAATAAATAAAAAAAGGATACTTTAGTGCTGATGCAATATAATTAACTTTGTTTTTTATCTGAAACTTAAAATACCTTTGTGTACAAATGTTTCTTACATTTTCTTTCCTTTTCATTCACAGCTGATTCAGAACCTCAAACAGGGCGAGCTGTCCAAAGCCCTTATCATGGTTGTAATCATCAGCCCACACAATACGACAACCATCAGACACAACCTCAAGATGTTCAGACCAGACCTTGGTTAAAACTTATGGAAAGTGTGATGAAGAGTTATGGCCAAAGAAAGTCAGATCATCACTTCAATAATCAGCAGCTGTTCCAGGACCCAAATCAGCAGCCACCTCAGATGACTTAACAGGTGGTTCCGATCCCCTATCAGCAACCACATCTTGTTGCTATTAAACAGCCACATGAGGCCTTGTCATCACAAGACCCACCTGTAGTGGAGCCTGAAAAGTTTGAATTTAGCCTAAATGTACCTCTTCCCTACCTCCCAATGTTCAAAGGACTCACTATAACCACTAAAAGACCTGATGACATGGGAGTGAGTGGAAATTCCCCTCCCAGGTTAAACATGCTGCAATGCCAAGATAATGCTGGTAGCCGTTACTGGTTTGGCCATAGAGGTTTACTCAAGGACTCTCTGAAACTTAAGCACTGCCATGATCGTTCCAAGCCTGGTCTTGACATCAGTCTCATTGGTCCCCTTTTAAGCGGTCTTCTTGAAGAGAAATATTCTAGTTCACGCAGACCAGGATTACTTGCTTTTCCTCTTGCCAAGTTGAAACCAGCCAAACAAAGTCTAGCTGAGGTTGGACCAGACTGGTCTCTATTGCAACAAGGTCCAAGACCCAACCACCCCCATGTAGGTCTGGGATATCCATATCAGATTCAGTCGGGCAGCCCCAGTGGTTATCACTGTCCACAACAGGTCCAGCACCAACCTGTCTATTATCATGTTCTTGGGCACAGCAATCAACCCTGGAATAATCTCTTGCCATCACAGCTTCCTTCGCACTTAGTAAGTTTTCATCCTCCCGGACACCATAGTCATGTTCCAGGTATTCCAAAAACCTCAGGAGGTCAACATTCCAGACCAAGTAACTCTTCCTGATGAGAGCCTGACCAATCCCTTGTTGGCCTCTCAAACCTTTCTTGGCCGTTCTATTCAGAATAAACCTCATCAAAGTATACAGATGCCAGCATGCTGAAGAAGCTTTTTGGCATAAAGACCTTGCATAAGGCACCATTCTGGGCTCAATTTAAAAAGCTTGTAGTGCTATTTAACACTCAGTAAAGCAATATAAAAGGATAAGACTTTGAAATGTTTATTACACTAGCATTAATATAAATGTAAGTTGTTAACAAAAAATCTGAAGTATTTTTGCACTGAAAATTAAAATCTGTTTAAAAATGCCAAGTGACCATAATGTCTTTATCCAAATCCACCTGTGAAAAGCATGTATGTGCAAAAACTAGTGATTCATACTAATAAAGTAATCTGTATAATTGTCTTATTCCTGAAAGTACTATAATCACTTTTTTCAAAACTTCCTGTTGTCTGAGATCTGAGCAGATTATGTCCCTAACCTATTCATCAACAGGCTCTAGTCTTACCTTTTATTAGGTTCTGCTCCTCATTTGGGAAAACCAGTACCTTCTAAAGAGCTACAGTAGTATTTGCTTTGATAAAAGAAACATGCACGAAGGCTCACATGTCTCTATTTTCATCCGGTCAATACAATTTAATAAAAATATCTGCCATTACTATAAGTAGGTCCTCTAAAGGTTTTGTGATAATTTTCAGATGGAGGTTGGTGAGTTTAAACTGACAGCTAACATAGTGCAAAGTCTTATTTTCAAGTGTTCAATTGACATTATTTCATTTAAATGAACCTTATTATTCAATACTGCATTTTATCAGATGAAGGGAGCCACTTTTAAGCTGCACACATGCATAAACAGTTAAGTTTCTTTTTATTTGCAACCACGTTTCTTTATTACATACAGGTATAATAAACTTTAAATGAGCATCCACAGCTGTTGCTGTCCTTTTCTTTTGGATCCTGATAAGGGCTGACTCTCACCTAAAGGGAGGCATGACCTTGTCCATCTGACAAAACCTGACCACCTGAGTCAGTTTTCATCAGTTGTACCCCAAATAAATGTTTTATTGCTTTTCTCCTGTCTAGTGTAGGGATAGTGGCACCCCCTGGTGTTTTGCATACTGTCAGATACTAAAATATTCAAAATACTTGGACTGTTAAAACTTATCTTAAAACACAATTTGAAATTCTCTCATCAATGCCTTTTTTATTGTAGATCCACCTTAGATTAAGCAAATATTGAAAGTGCAAGACACAGTCAGGCAACATAATTCTTTTTAGTTCAGAATGTTTTTTAAAGTTGGAGAACAAAACTGGACTTGCTCTAGGCTGCATTTATGATTAGAAAATGTCCTCTGTGTGTGAGAGAGGAATGTGCCATATCTGGAATTGATCCGCTCTAGGACACGATGGCCAAAAATGGCTTAAAGCCATTTGAAATTCAACACAAAATTTGATCAAACTGTGTACATTTTCACAAAATGAGCATTACAATTACGGTAACACTTTTACCCTTTCAGCTTTAATGGTAGAAATTTGCATTGAGTCTAAATTGATATGAAGAGATGGGTAAGATGATGCCCAATTAGCTGTTTTATGAATTACTGAAAGCTAATGAAAATTAGCCCAATCACAAAAATCCAGTTTGTAGTACATCAAAAATCTTATGAGGTAAGTGTCATAAAAAGTAGCTGGTATGATTTTAGCATTCTGAATTAGAAGAGCAGACATGTTGCTTGAAAAGGAAGTGGTGCTTGAAATCCTTATTTTGGCAGACATGTCATCTGTCATCACTTTGGATCACAATAGCTTCAGAGGTAAATTGAATAATGCTGCTCATAAGATTTGATTCAAATTCAACGAGACAACTGTAGTGCAAAGCTTGCTTAAAAATAATAGGTAGATTGTTGAATAGGTGATTGTTTCTGCATTTACAGTAAGGTAAACATTATTGGATGCTGGCGTAGTATCAAGGAGACTGCATATATGCTGCTTCTCTCCAATGAAAACATCCAGAGGAGACGGGGATTATGCAAGAAGTACTGTTTGGGACACTTGCAGAAATGACTGGAGAAGAAGACGTGGTCAATGCTGCCATCAGTCTCACATCATGCTTACAGTATGGAGTAAGATATTATAGGACACTGTATTGTATGTTTGATAGGAAAATGCATACTAGTGTTACATCCCATAGGAGAGTAAAATAATGTTTACATAGAGGGGGAGATCAGGGAGATCGGGGGAGCAGAGGTCAGGAGAAGAATCTGGAAGAAACTCTGTTGCAGGCAGAGCCATGAGGTGCTACAAAGCAGCAAGATGGGAGGAAGAGGGGGCTTTTACTGCCACTCACTCGGGGGGGAAGTAACAACCCAACGGCCATTACCATCTCTTGCTTGACTGGATTTTTTAAGAATATTTATGTTGGGGCTTAATCTGTTATTAAATGCACAAAGTATTTGCTTCTTTATTTTTTTGAATACTTCCACCAGACCTGATAAAAGAATTGGGTAGTCAGAGTTAAATATGGAAGCACATGTCTCCTCATAATGGGGTGTGGGGTGAGAGGGAGACCACTCAGGCAAGACTCTTACAACGGCATTTGGAAACCATGAATACATTGGGTTCCTCCTCTTTTGATATAGAAGGATAACTCAAAAAAACACTGCTGTGAATAAACAGTAAAATCAAGATGCTTCAAAATCAACTTTGCCCACTGATTTAGGAATTTAAAAACTAAATAAATTAACTATTACAGTTGTCGAAAAACAGATGGAGGAGCTTCAATTCAGTTATATTGTTGGAAAGCGACTTCTTGTGGGATGAAAACCATCTCCTGAAGTATTTGTTTAGATCACATCTGACTGAGTCTCCAGCTTCATAAATCTAAGTTGTGCTTCCAAATCTCTAAATATCCAGGTAGACTCAGCAACTACCAAAGAATGTAGAATGAGCTTAAGATGTTGGCAAAGCCCATAAGGAACTTATATAGTGCTTTTCCAGTCATACCACTCAAAGCGCTTTATACTGGAGCCACATTCACCCATTCACACTCACAAACACATTTATACACAGATACTCAGATCAGAAGGCCCTGCCCAGGGGCCCATTGACATATGACAGGTGTAGCTGGAATCTAACCTACAACCTTCTAATTACAAGCCAACTACTCTACCCACTGAGCCACAGTCACCCTTATCCATGTCTTATGTTTTATGAAGGAATTGATTAAACTACTGAAATAAATGACTAGATATGATCAGATCATTTGCAAAGTTAAGGGAAGATGAAGTATCTTAGGGTGTATTCCGACCTGCACTATTTGGTCCACTTTTCGTCCGGACTTTTTATGCAGCTGTGAATACACATAAACGGTGTGGATCAGAGAACTGGACTGAGACCAACTTTTTTAGGTGGTCTCGATCTGCTTCCAAATGGACTCTGGTGCAGTTCGCTTCAGGTGTGAATACAAACCAGTGTCTATCCGAACAAACTCCAGGAAACGTGCCCTTTTGGTCTTAACAAGCCACCATACCAAGTCTTCATGGGATACATGAGCCCTCCATACAGCTAATGCTAATAATGGATGGATGCTACAAACAATGAGCTGTGGACAGACCTGGAGCAACGAGGAGACACTGTGCCTCCTGGGTATTTGGGTAGATACAGATCGTCTCCTTCGGGTTACTCCACGCATTTGCGGACGCTGTTCCAAAAATTGAAACAGAGCATCACAAAACCTGCATTAAATGAGCTGCTCTTGACACTCAATATGATTTTGCAGCTGCAATAACAGCACATACTGTATAAGCATAGCAGGACTGCAGCACGTAGGATTATCATGTTTTCCTCCAATTCCTGGTCTGTGCTCTGTGTGCCACCCTAATCATTGCTGTCCAGTGGCAGCATCAATCGTCACACGCATGTATGTGTTTACAAAATATAGTTCACTTGCAAAAAGTACAGTGTGAATGCGAACCGCAACAAACGAAAAAAAAATTAAGGTTCGGACCAAACAAACTGACCAAAGGACTTTTCTGGTCTGAATACACCCTTAATGTTTGAGGTAGATATCTTGAGTTAAATAGCGTGGATGTTTAATTAGACAATATGGCACATGATTTAATGAATGGGCATTTCTTGTAATGTTAAGACAATTGGTTAGAAGAACTTATCACTAAAACCTTTTGTTGTTAAAGTTGAGAACTTAATCATAGCAAGACCATAACTGTGAAACATTGATTGAACAATGATTATTCCCTTCTTTGTAGTGACGTGCTTTGAGTGGCATTAGGTTCAAGTTGCAGCCAAATAGATAGTGTTGTGCTTGTTTTAATTAAACTCAGTATTCAAGCAAGAAAATACCTGCCATCAACATGGCCTGCAGCTCACATCCAGGTCTAAATAAAGTCAGGACTGAGATGGTCAAGTTTACCTGGGGGATCCCACTGAGGCGGCTTATTATCGGACTGGGAGTCACTGGTAACCTCATTTACCCGGACCTGGATACGGCAGTCATCATCAAGTCTCTCAAATGTATTTTCAGGGCTTTGAATTGCGGCTGGCGGTACTGCTTTTATTTCTTCTAGGTGACCAAGGATAGTATGAGGAGTCAAGATACGGTCTTGCTTGTTTGTATTCATAATGGATATAGAAATATATACTGACCTTCTTTGTGTGGCAGCAACCAGTCCTTCTTGTATTACCAGGCCCAACTGTATACTTTGGCCCACATTATGGACTGCAATATATGCACGAACATATGTGGTGCTGATTTGAGCTGCCGGCAGGCAAATCTCCTTCATTCCTGTGTGAGTCTGTAATATCCTAAATAAACAAAAAAATAAATACATATTTTAGAATGTGTTTCCTATCTTAATATTTAACTATTGGCAGTCATTCATTCACTTTCTTTATTGAACCTTTAACACTGACTTTTTGGATGAAGTGAGTATTTAAATGTCAGGTTATTGCTAAAAAAGAATTTGAGCCACATATTTCTATATTGCAGTCAGAAATATTTAAAGAAATAACTTTTTTAAGATAAATGGCCTGCTAATATTTATGCCACTGAGTGCACGACAGAGTAGAAAAGCACTCAGAGAACACAGACCTGTGCCAAGGCAGCTCAGCCTCCTGCTCCTTCCTTGACAATAAAAGCATACCTTTAGCAGCTGAATTCAGACTGATATTATTAGTTCATGAAAATCAATGTTTCGGTAATAGCTGTCTTCGGATCACCCCCAAATTTTAATCACTTGTTCCTGGTCCCATTGCAGACATTTCCATAAATTTCTATCAAAATCCACCAATAAATTGAATTACGTTGCTAACTAACAAAAAAAACAAACCCTGACAAAAACATAAGCTCCTTGGCAGAGGTAAAAATACTTGTAAGAATATCTAACAAATAAAAAAAACGAATTTCAAACTGCGCTCAGGGAAGCTTCATATTTTATATATACTCTTGCATAAAAAAAAAATAAACTTGAGACCAAAGAATGCAGGACTTCAGTGGGAACAATCTTTCTTTGTTCATTACTTCACTCAAAGCAGTAAATCTGCTGTCAGCCAGCAATCACATTAAATGGTTACACCTGTGTGAGGCACTGTTTTGCCCCATTTGTTTCTCGTCACATTAGAATGAAAGACCATTGAAAGCTTCCACAGGTTCTTGTCTGCAGTAGCTGGTGGGTGAACCTGAGGTTACAATTCAGTTGGAGCTAAAACTGACCGGGCAGCTGTGCACTTGTAGATTCAAGGTTTCCGAAGACGCTTGCTGAGTGCAGCTGCAGCAGTCATGGCTGCAGGGTTTGCAATTTCAAGGTACCAAATCTACCTAAGAATAAACAGGCTAAATCCAGTAATGGATCAATGCTTTAGGCTGAAATTTGATATTCATTTTTTTTCCCTTTTTATTTTTATAGAATACTGATGTTTTGCCTACTAAATGAAGTGACTTATACCTCTGGTTTGCGTGCAGGTAAGGCTGGCTTAAATGTACCACTTGACTTGTTTTTGAGTCTCTTAAACCTTTTGTCTGAAATACTAAAGCCTTAGTTTTTTTTTGTGTGTGTGTGTGTTTGTTTTCTTCCATATCAGCCATGGTTTATTGTCAAGATGTTTTTAACTTTCAATGCAAAATCTTTTCCAGATGACTGCAGCATTTTTTTTTTTGTAATTTCTTCATGATACTTAAAAGCCATCCAGCCTTTTTTTTTATATATATATATGAATGGGGAAAGATCTTAGTTTTGCTAGGACTAAAGTTGAATTTGTCAAGTCTTTAATTGTTAATGCATAAGCTCTGTGCTGAAGTAAAACTGGACACAATTTGCTTTTAACTGTTAAAATGAAAGCAAAGTAACTATACATGAAACTGACTTGAATATCTGTTCTTGCAGCCAGTGCTGGGTATGAAGCATGGCAAGATGGAGGACAGACACCCAAAGTACATGGTTACCGTCGCCCTCTTCATTATGTTCGCTCTCTGAGGCAGCCAAAGCTTAGCCCAGAGCATGTAAATCCATTCAATACATGGCAAAACCCTCAAAGGAGTCTTGAGACAGACTTTAACTCTGGCCAGACTTTCAGGCAAACTCTGGGTCACCTCTGGCCACGGAAGTCTCCCGTTCAACCTGCACCACAGAGAAACTATCCTGTGGTTCAGCCTCGAAGCTTTAAGGTCAGCTTGGATCTCCCTTATTATAAGCCAAATCAAATGAAAGGAACAGGCTCTGCCACCGGAGACTATGAGCAAAATGACCCCATACTTCAAACTAAGCAAAGTGTTCCGCTTCAAAGTGGCTTCAGCATTTCAGAGGTTCAAAGCCCTCAGAGGGATCCCAAAAAGGACCAAAATGTTCGAAAAAATATCCATGGTGCTTCCACTTCAAACTTAAAAGTAAACCCTACAATTTCTCTTTTAGCTGCAGCTTTGAAGCCATTAAATATCAGCAGTAGGGTTGCAAACAAAGACCCAGGAAATATTTTTCAGATGAGTTACATGGAGCCAGGGAAACTCAGTCCCATACATGTTCAACAGAAGTCTCCTACCAGCCAAACAGGTGAACAAACCAGAAAGCAGCTAGGTTTAACATGGTCTAATTATCCTGATCCTGGACCCATGCAAACTCTGCAGCGGCCATATGAGTCAACTTATACACAACCTACTGATGACAAACTGACTGTTCCAGCTTGGCAATTAAACCAGCATAGAAACTATGAGAATCACCCAGCCAGACAAAGTTTGATGCTGCAAATACCAGATTCAATTAACCTTCCGTCTCTGCCTGTTATGACTTATTTGGGTCTCCCCAAAGCCCAAACAAGCACCACAAGAGAAGACAAAGTTCAGTCTCATTCAATAAAAAAGCTACAATTCTCTCCACTGCAAAATAGGGGCTCTCAAGATGACAGAAATGTTGCCGTTGGTTCTCCAAGCATTTCTCAGCTCCAAAACAGTTACACTACTACTAATGCTGACGTCAAAGATTTGACAAGTGATCAAATGCGTGAAAATGTGCGGGATGCTGCAGTTCCAAGCCTGCAGCTTGGCTTTTCTTTCCCAATTAAATCCTTTTTGTCAAACCTCACCAAAGGTGATGCTGGCTACTTGAATATCAAACCTCAAAGTCTTGGGTCTCTTCTGACTCATTACATGGAGGCAACAAAACCACACTCAACTTCACCTCAGGCTGAATTAAAATTGTCAGTCTCAGGTTTTGATTATGCTAAACAGACAAATGCTCTTCATCAAAGGAATTGGCCAGTCCTAAATCTTGACTTGGGACCTGGGACACAAAAGCAAACTCCTCCTGTGCCAGTTACAACAAAACCTACCCACAGTAAGCCAAACTTTTCATCCTGGTTTCTAAGTCGGCAAGTTGGCCAGGATGAAACTACCAGGACACAGAGTTTAAGTCCTAAAAAGCCAGTGCTTGGCAAGCCTCAAATTCCAGTCCTGGCCATCTCAAAATATCTTGATCTTGTTGACCTAACACGACCCTTAAAAAATGACAAATACCAAACCATCCAGCGCAAACCATTGCAATCTGAAGGGGTTCAAAGTTTGTACAGTTCTCTGAAGCCCAGCACAAACAGCTACGTTCATGGTCAGACCAGACCATCAGTCAGTCTATCTTCTACACATGACAGCAGTCCCTTTAAACCATCCAATGAGAACAAACCAAATGTGGCAACACACTCAAGTTCACATCACCCTCCACTTGCTTATGGCCTTTCATCCTATAATTCACCCAATTTGGAAGCTGTTCCAGCAGAAAAGCCACAAACATGGCCGAAACAGAGTTCTTCCCTTTATCATCAGTACAACAGTGGGAGAGATGCATCCTATGACACTACTTTTGAAGCAGTACCTGCTTTTCACAGCAGGCCAAGTGAATTTCTATCTCAGAACTTTCTTGAGCAACATGTATATGGACCCAACCAAGATGGAAAAGGCTATGTGAAACCCTTTGACACTAATTTTGGAGGCTCTCTTTTTGGGCAGACCTACCTGACTGGGAAGAATACTGCTGGAACACCTTTTAATGTACAACCACCATGTGAATCTTCATCCTCTAGGCTTGGCCATCATGGCTCTTCTTCAGACCTTCGCTACCCTTACCTACATGCAGAACCTCGGCCTTGCAGTATAGTATCTTGCATGGATGGAGTAGGCAAATGTAATGATGAACTTGAGAAACAGAGCTTCAAATTTCCACATGGGGTCAGTTACTCACCAACAGCAGAGGCAACTTCTGTTTCGATTCCTTTCAGTACTTTTGAACGTGTTTTTACTCAATCAAGCTACCAGCCTGATCAAAATGGCTTTAAGCTTAATCAACACCCTGTTGGACAAGGACGTGCCCAGCAGTTGGCAAGAGCCAAGTGAGTGTTTATGGCCATACGCTTTGGCAGTGGTACAGGTGGATAAAGCGCATTTTCAAAACCCTTGACTTTAGCTGTTCTGTCTGTCCATTATTTTGCCTGTGCTCCTTTAAAACTTTAATAAAACACCTGCTTCAAAATGTAAACTTCTCCAGTTGTCGTCACTAAGTAGTTCCCTCCTGTCCATCACACTAGGTGAATTCAGATTCCAGTGACACTGCCATTTAAATATAGGCCCACTGCCATGAGCAAGTTCCAACAGAACCTAAACTGCCTGTCTTCTGATTAGTAACCAAGGTTTTCTAATCCGGTATGCTTTATTCACTTTCTCAATCACATTCAGCCTTGCCAGTGTGGTTCAATGGGGAGTATTTAACAGCCTTGTCAACATAAAGTTATTACACTTCAGTGCTCTAGATCAGTGGACTACATTTAGACATAAAAATATCAAGCCCACTAGAACAAAGGTCTGTGGATTTGCTGGGAAAGCAAGCTGGTTTTGGATGGCCAAAGCTGGGACTTTTCCCTGTATACTGATAGCTTTTTACTAGCTTAAAGGTAAAGTAGAACTGCCATTCCAGAACATCATGCAAGTAAGTACTTGCCCTTTTCCTCCCACGACATGACTTGAATCTCATGTCCAATAACTTTCCTTCAGGCAATGCAGAGTAAATAGAAGCGATAACCTTACCCAAATAAAATTTCAAAAGCTACTTTGATTCTCTCTGACTAGCTATCTGTGTATCTGTTTTGGGCTTTTTCCTTCCAAAACCTGTGGTCAATTTCAGCTAAGCCACTCTGAAAGTCTAACTTAAAGGGGCTATATGCAATTTTCAGAAATTTAAGCTCGCGACTGACCCCATGTGGCTAAAAACGGAACTGCTCTTTTCTGCTCGCTCTCGTAGCACGCGCTCATGTGCCGGTCGCTCTCAATCTTCTATCTTTTTCAGGCACCTGTCGGGGTTTAACTTTCTTAGTCTTATGTGGAGTTACTGTTGGTGTCAAAGTTGTCCTGGGTCTCTTCTGTGTATTCGCACAATCCATTGAACTGCTTGCGAGTGCTGACTACCGGTAGTGGCAGAATGATCTGAAACATTTAACATGAACGCGCTTGACGTCACATCCGCAGACAGCGCGGGAAAATCTGACCAGACAGAAAATAGAAAAAATTGGATACAGGCTTATAGGTGCACCCACTGTGAGCTGACAAGGTGTCAGTATGCTCATCAGGAGATGTTTGAGTCATAAATGGTCAAATAAAAGACTATTGTTACGTTTTTATTTTGGGGGGAAAAAGTTGCATATAGCCTCTTTAAAAAAAAAAAAAAGTATTATGGATTAATCAATTTAATCTGGTTTTGCTCTAAATCAAAATATATTTGTTACATGGTCTGGAAAGAACCTGCTTCGGTCATAACTTTAATCTATTGTGTTTTGGTGTTACATTTATCTAGGGCATTAATGCCCTCTGATTAAGAAATAAAATTGAAATGACCATCTTAAAAAAAAAAAAAGAGGGAGCTCCCTGACTTGAGCCCCAATAAATGTTTTACTTTGAAGCAGCACCTTCCACCCACATGAGGATAAAGCAATATGGTGTATTTACATTTATATAATGCCTTCCTAATTAGGTGACATATTAGCAAAGAAGGAAGTGACCTTGGTTTCTCATTGTACATTATGTAAAAGCAGTGTAGGGCTTTCTTCTAAAAGGCTATACACATCTTTACCTGGAAGGTTTACTGTGGTGTGCTTGAGTGATGCAGAATTGTAGATCACAAACGATACAGCAATTGATTTGGAATGTCTTAAAAGGAACTCACTACTTTTATTGTTTCAAGGAAACTAGTATAAAGTTTTTTTGTTTTTTTTTATTCACAAGCCTTCCCAGCTGAAGCCCAGTTTAATGGTTTAACCATATTTTAAAATCTTGAGCAGTTCGGTGTACCCAATCTACACCTTTTCCCTGAAATTTGTCTTTGAACTGCACTGTTCAGCTCCTCCCCTGATGGAAGTTTAGAAACATGGGAAAGAAATCGAGTACTTTCAGTTAAGGTTTATAAGGAACATAAGGCAGGCAAGGCAATTTTATTTGTATTGTACTCTTTCAACAAAGTAATTCCAAGTGCTTTACATGATTAGGGGATAAAGTAAAAACGGCAAAGCATAAAACACACACAGCATATGACATGTAAAAACATTACTCAAAAGCAGACATGGATTTAAGATACAGTAAAAATGGCAAAGCATGAAACGTGTGACGTGATGCATGAAAACATTACTCCAAGGCAGCTCTAAACAGATGTGATTTGAAAGAACTGTTTCCGCAGCTTTGCAGTTGTCTGGAAACAAAACAGAATTACTTTAGAACCTAAAGAGTAACGATCAAGAGTCAGCACACAGCTTCAGTTAATACCGCTAGAAACTACTGATCAGGCCCGAAATCTAGGTGTAGTTATGGACTCAGACCTAAACCTCCACGGCCACATAAAAGCAATAACAAGGTCAGCCTTCAATCACCTGAAGAACATTTCTAGGATTAAAGGACTGATGTCGCAAAAGGACCTCGAAAAACTCATCCATCTTTAGTCGGACTGATTACTGCTACAGCGTTCTCACAGGTCTGCCTAAAAAGTCAATCCGACAGCTGCAGCTGATCCAAAACGCTGCTGCTTGCATCTTCACTAGAACCAGGAAAGTAGAGCACATCACCCCAGTTCTAAAGCCCTTAAACTGGCTTCCTGTAGCTCAGAGATTTTACTTCAAGATACTTTTACTAGTTTATAAATCATTCAGTGGCTTAGCATCAGAGTATGTTGAAGATCTACTGTTACTATACCAACCCCCCAGACCACTCAACATTCTACTCAACATCCCTAGAATTTGAACTAAACATGAAGAAGCAGCTTTCAGTTTCTATGCTCCTCTAATCTGAAACAAATTTCCAGACAACTGCAAAGCTGCTGAAACACTAAGTTCTTTTAAATCACAACTAAAAAACATATCCGTTTAGAGCTGCCTTTGAGTAATGCTTTGATGTATTATGTTTTGTGTATGCTTCTTGCTTTATTGCGGTTTTTACTTTATATGCCTTGTGTTTTACTGCTATTTTTATTTTACCCCTTAATCATGTAAAGCGCCTTGAATAACCTTGTTGTTGGAAGTGTGCTATACAAATAAAATTGCCTTGCCTTGCCTAGAACCAAATGTCTAATCCAAGTACATGTGTATATGCTTTTTTTCTACTTTTAAACCATTAAAAGTGCTTTCCCCATGAAAGTCACATCACCTTTTTACTTTTACACCATTTTAACAACTGACAGCACCTGTGGATCCAGCATGTTGCGCAGGGAAATTTGCACATGTGGTTTGGGCAGTTGGAATTGGACTGACAACCTCCCAGTTGGAAGACCACTATACTTGTTCTTGGGGACCCCTTTCCAAAATAAGCACAAAACAATATTTGACTATTTCTATGTACTGAAATCTACAATCCCTTTGTATTAAATATTTCAGAAAGCATTTTTTCAGTTGTGAATATTTAATGAAGTTAGGGGACTTTTTCATGCTCTATTAGCAACTTTGGTCTCAGTCAAGGTTATTGTACATGGCGGTCGGTACAAGTGTAATTATGGTATTTACAATAATGTTCTCACAAAAAAAATCACACAGGAAATTAATCATTGATAGCTGTGATGATATAACAAGGAAAGAAAATCTTCAACAAAAAAAAAGCCTGTAAAGACTTTTGTACCATCCAAAGTTTGGGGGGGGTGTGTATCTGTAGAAAACCTTCTTGAATCATTTTAAATTGAATGTCAGGCTCTGTGATTCCAAAAGGAGTTCTTGGCTGACCTCTTCAATGTGAAACTGTTTGTCAGGTTTAATAATTCCTGTAATGAGTCTTGTTTGACTTTTCATTGAGCAAGTGAACCTCTTATATGGCCGAAGGCTCTTCCTGCTACTTGGAGGTCACTTTTAAACCCAGCCCTCATAATAAAACCTTCCTCATTGAGCTGCAACTTCAGAACCACCTTCATTGAATAGCTGACTGCTGCATGTGAAGGGAATACTTTATCAAAAGCATTTAAAAAAAATTCTAAGATCTCAAATATTTTAAATGGAGCTTCCAGCTGCTAATGACAATGTTAACTTGTCTGAGTACAGACCTAACCTTCCACTGTCAGTACTTAATGGTAAAACACCCTCTGGGGGGTTTGATGAGTCTTATCAGTGTTACGGTGATGGCAGCAGCATGGCATCCCGTCCATCTGTTGCTCTCACTGGCTATGAGACTCTAGATGCCCCACCACACTACGATTTTTACGCCAACAGTCAGGCATGGGGTCGGCGGAGACGCTTTAGGCCATCTCTGTACCAGCTGCACGGCAATCCTGAGGTAAGGAATTGCTACCTTTTATCGGGTGACAATATTTGATCAATTTTAAATGGGCAAACAAAGAAAAATGTGTATCTAACATCCACGTACATGTATAACATTAAGACATTTCATCAAGGTTGTTGACTCATAGTACAGTTTGCTTAATTTAATTACTAATTTTGCCAAAATACTCAAATGTTTTTAAAGAGTTTTTATCCTACTTACCACTGCACCAGTTTTAGTAGATTTTCCTCCAAAAATGTATTTTCTTACACCTCCAATTCATTTAATGGACTTAACAAAGCTTTATTTAACTAGGATGACTCCAGACCTCCCATGTATGAGGAGACAACAGCTGGACAGATGGAAGGAGACACATCTGAGGAAGATGAAGAGCAAAAGGAGCCTCCAGATGAACCTACCCGCTTTGGTTGGGTGCAGGGCGTGATGGTAGGTAGAGCTGCCCCATTAACTTCGTCAAAGAGGTGTTGTTTTTTTTGCTAGGGTGTGTTTGTTGGTTAGCAACATAGGTCAAAAAGCTACGGACAGATTTTGATTAAACTTTAAGCAAATGTCTGCAATGGGACCCGGAACGAGTGATTAGAATTTGGGGGTGATCTGGATCACCATCTGGGGGTGGGCGGGTGGCATCGAGCTGCCTTGGTGAAGGTCTGTGCTCGGAGGGCTTTTCCAGTTCAGAGTAGAGAGTTATAATGGGTCAAAATCATAAAGGATTTGTTTCTGCAATCTTCCAAATGGCATTATAAATGTGGGCAAAGTAAATTAGATTTGAAAGCAGAAAACGTGCACACAGACACACACACAAACAATCAGTTGTGTTCTCTTACTTACTTGTGTCTTTTCCATCTGTGATCTGTGGTTCGTTATGACAATCTTTAATTCACATTTAAAATAATTTAAAACCCACTTTTTTTTTACACCTAGCAGTATCTGTAGCCCTGACAAAGTTTTATAGCTTACTGAAATGTCTACAGAGAAACTACTGTTGCATCAGAAGGCGTCTTTACTTGGTATCAAGTGTTTTTCAAACAAACCCTATGAAATATTTTCCAGAAGGCATTTAAAATGTAACTGCTTGTAAAATATAGCACTCAGTAACTTTATTGTGGAGAGTTGTCCAGTCTCCACATCTTAAAGCAGATAAGCTACCCAAACTCTGAAGCAACATCAAAAGGCTGCTTTAAAGATTTGTTACTTCTTCTCTCTTTCTCCACTCTGCTTGAGGAAGTTTTATGCAGAAATAAAGAATGAAACTTTATATTTGTCAGTGAAATAAAGTGGTATATATCTGGTGAGTCCAAGACGAGCAGATATTGTCCTTGAGGGCTGGTGACCTACATGTTTTTTACGTTTTCTGTTTTAAACACAACTGATTTCCATAAACAGGTCTTTAGGAGGCTCATGCAGAACTTGTCAGAAGACTGAGACGATCATTTGAGTGTTTAAATCAGGTGTTTTTGGAGCAGGGAACCCTTCTAAAGTATTGATGTTAACCAATCCTTTGAAATATGTTGCTTAATACAAAACCATCATGACATGCGCTCAACTGCATATGTAATCGCAGTTTATTCATATAAGTAGGAAAAGGCTTGATAAATAAATATGAGAATTTGAGAACTACTACCACTACTAATAATAATAACTGTCAGGTAATCCAAACATATGAAAACAAAAGTGCCTTGATGTCTCAAACAGTGCTGTTTTTCATATTTTATTACTGAGATTTTTGCCACCTGATAATTATTAAGATATAGTGCAGTCTCAGAGAAAAACTGCACCATTAATAAAAATAAATATACCAATGTGTCTAAATGTAAAGACATTGCAAGCCCTGCATAGAGTTGAACAGAAATGTGACCATCACACAGCATTTATAGTATTTATTCTGGGGGAAAACAGAAATATAGATTCTCTGGGAATTAGATCTAATCCAATATATATGATTGGGTTAATCAAAAACCAAAACAGTTAAAAATGTAATGGGTGGATAAGCTAATGGTCCTCATGTCAGGTTGAATAGATGTAATGGGAATCTTCCTTTTGCAATGAAACCATAATCAGAGCAATTCACATCAATGTACTTTCATTTAAAGCAAAAAAAAATGTCATAAGAAAAGTTAATAATTATGCTTTAGAGTGAGGTGACTATACTCAGTTAGCTTAAATATTCTCAAATTCCTTGATGTTCAGATCAAATTTCTTTGCTCCTGGTTGTGATCAGTTTGTTCATATCAGGACTTTCTGAATTCAGTGATTTACTTATTTATATCAATGCCATGAATATTTTTTGAAAATCAATGTTAACCGGCAGTGAATTATAAGACAAGATTTATTTAGGATTCATGGTTTCTATTGGTATTGCACATTGTGACTAACTTACTAGTGACATTCTAAATGCTGCAACATCCATTTTTCTTATGAACAACAGATTTTTTGCCCCAACTTGATTCTCTTGCGAGCACCCTGAAAGCAGTACTCCTTTTACTTAGAGCAAAGTCTAAAAAACTTTTTTTAAATCTCTACAAACAAACAATTTGAGAGCTAACAAAAGTAAACATTCTTACCTAAACTAACTTCTACAGTTTAATTTGACTTTTATTTTCAGAGGTATCTCATATCAATGTTGGAAAAATAATGATCATGATTAAATGAAAACTATTAAGAATTTTACTTCCCAATTTGTTGTTTTCTCTCCTTTTATAAGGACAACCTCTGCATTAAACAGGCCTATCAGGTTTGATTCAAATTCTCCATTTCCTTGAACTTTAAAGAACATGCTGAAAAAAATATCTTAAAACAAAAATGTCCACATGCAATTGAGCTTTACTCTTTCAGACCATAACAGGAAATGTACAGATACTGTAATTTATTGTGCTGCAGATACTTTGCATGTCCCTCAATGTTTAGTTACTAATTTGTTCGAATGTGTCACTGAAGTTTTTCTGTTTCTTGTGTTTTTGAATAGTTAATTCTTGTATTGTAATTATCTGCTACTAAAATACAAAAACAATTTTGGGAAAAACAATAGAGCCATTTCTTTATGAATTTAATTTCTTATGCCAGTTGTAGCATTGACATGTTTAAATTAGCTAACTCCTGGTTCCTGGTTGATAAAATCTTGCTTGTTTGTACACAGATCCGCTGCATGCTAAACATCTGGGGGGTGATCTTGTACCTTAGACTGCCTTGGATCACAGCTCAGGCTGGTATTGGTATGTCAAAAACAACATTTTTAATGTGACCCACTTGCATGTATTTGTTCTCTGATAGATGACTGATCATATACACTGACGAAAACCTGAGAACCCAGAAGGAATATCATATTTTAAGGATTATTTAGTAAACATGCAGAAGAATCATTGGTATGAAAAGGATTTAATCTGCAGGGACCTGGTAAATTAGGTTGTAAATGATTGCATTAAATGTAGAGCAGTTGTATTTTATGCAGAGAAAAGACCTCCCAATAATTAATCAATGTAAGTAAAGGTCCCTAGCACAGATATGTGTTCAATATCATTGACACCACTTGTTAGGGTTTTATAGATGATCTATTTTGAGTTTATATGCAATTGGATGGCTGTATCAAGAATTGGTTGTTGTAAAGAGTATAGCCCAAATGTTGAGATACTAAACAACCCAACCGACCACAATACAAACCCACAAAACAATTCCAACCAAACTCCATCAAGTGCTGACACTGCTATCAAGCGCATTCAGAAGGCATCTTCTGTCTTCGAGGACCTTCAAATACTGCTTTGACTGAGTGTTGTATGCTGTGGCAGCTGTTTGTACCAACATTGTCCACTCCAGAACTGCCTGCTCCTTGCAAATGTAACGATTTACGTTTCATTCACTGGTCCACATGTGTACCAAATTACATTCAAAAAGGACCCTGTTTAGCAGTAGTTTTTGTCAATTGCTGCATTAAAACTTTACGAAGACTGCTTCTCACCTCCAACAGGTCTGACCTGGGTTATTATTATACTGTCATCTACTATAACTGGGATCACTGGTCTCTCAACTTCAGCCATAGCCACCAACGGAAAAGTCAAAGGAGGTCTGTGTAATCTGTTACTTAAAGGAAATTACTTAAATTTCAATGCCAAAAAGTCACAAACTTATAACCAGATCATATTTTTCCACTCACACCCCCAGGTGGTACCTACTTCCTGATAAGTCGCAGCCTCGGTCCAGAGCTGGGTGGTTCTATTGGCTTGATCTTTGCTTTTGCCAATGCTGTAGCTGTGGCAATGCACACTGTGGGATTTGCTGAGACAGTCACAGACCTCATGAGGGTGAGAAGCATTCTCCACATGTATGTATAAATTGTCTTCATTACACAATAAAGTAGATAGAGACTCTTTGTATGTATCTCTTTCTCAGGAGCACGGAGCAGTCATGGTGGATCGAACCAATGACATCCGCATCATTGGGATCATCACTGTCACATGTCTGCTGGGGATTTCAATGGCTGGCATGGCGTGGGAGTCAAAGGTTAGATCTGGGGTCAAAGAACTGAGCAATCCTAGAAGTTTTTGTTTTTTGTTTTTTTTCAGAACAAGCATAGCATTTCAACAAAGAAAGACATTAATAGTATTAGGGGTATTCCTTTCAAGCAAGTATTTTTTTTGCCTTTTAGTTTCACATTACATGTTTTTTAACACAATTTTCTATATTAAAAATGTAATATTTTATCAAAGAACATTGATTAATTCCCCTCTAACAAAACGTTTAATTTTCTAAAACTAAAAGAAATTTACTTTTTGTTCTTATAATTAAAAAACAAAACTTGTCCCGCAGAGCAGTTTTTGTAAAGAATAAGCTCATTTGTTTCATGTAGATTTTGTGTCTCTAAACGAATATTGTTCAGCTGGACTGAGGAAAGAAACGGCTTTCAGGGCTGTAAAGGTTGCTGACCCCTGGGTTAGACCAATATAAAGCACGTAGTTAACTTTCATTGCGCTTTTTAAAAAAATGGGTGGGACTTTAAAATTTCCATAAACACATACTTAAGTTATACAAGAGGTTGTTGTTTTATTTGTGGCAAATAAAAGGCAGATAAATAACAAGAAATTCCGTCGAAGTTGTCAAGACCTTTTGTTTCGTGGTGTCTGAAAGTTAAAGCAGCTTAATTAAAAAATAAATGTAGTCAAATAGCAACATAGAGTGAGACTTCGATAGAGTCGGACAGAAATGTAAACACAAACGTATTCCTTGGAGTACCGTTCATATTTATGCTCAAACTAATGCTAGGGCTTGATCTTGGGGGTGAACATTTTGAGAAGTTATTTGGGTCATCACATAAACAACGTGAGGCTTTACTTAGACTAGGGAACAACATATTTTTAACAAATCTGACGTGCAAGCTCTGTAAAGCAGCTTGTCTTAAAAAAAGTTAGCAAAGGTACAATTTCAAACTACCATGAGATATTTCTTTGAAAGTTAATGTTATTTATTATCCTTTTTTGTTTTGGTTATTAGCATGCATTATAGGTGTTTCTGAGGAGGTAGCTTTATTTGAATTTTAAGCTACCACATTAAAGGTTCTTAAGGTACCGGTATGCGGTGAAAGCCAAAGCAGCATCAGTTTGTTATGCGCATTAAATCTGACTTTTTTGCCCATATGCAAACCATATCAATTTATGACAGTCTAAACAGCACAATACTTTTTTTTTTTTTTTTTTTTTATTCAATAGAGGTCATTATCATATGTGGTGCATTCCATTTGTAGTCGGAACTTGGAAATTCTGATATCCGAGTGAGGTCATATTAAGCCTTAAAAAGATAAATAATCCATTTAGTAATTTTGTAGTAAGCCAGTTTTATTCAACAAACTTGGTTGAGAAATATTTCCCCTAATTGTTTGTCTGGACTGTACACTTATAGGACTGTTTTATGTGCCTTCCACAGGCCCAGATTTTGTTTTTCCTTGTCATCATGGTATCATTTGCCAGTTACATTGTTGGAACCATTATGCCTTCTTCACTGGAGAAACAAGCCAAAGGATTCTTTGGCTACAAAGGTAATTATCATTAGCTCTTAGTTCCAGCTAAAACAGAATATTTGGGTTATTATTCTACCCCTTGTATTTATTTTATAATTACTGCAGTTATTTTATCCATTTTTGTTTCATGCTTTTTGGTTGTTCTAATGTATTTCATATTTTATTGGTAAGTTTATATTTTAAAGCAGCACTTTTGGGCAGTTCTGTTGTTTACAATGCTCCATACAAATAAACTTGAAGCTGACTTCACTCTTCAGTCATCATACTAACACTTTAGATTTAGTTTTAGATGTCCATTCACAGTTTTACAAGTTTTACGACAGACACCTTCTGATAAACAAAAGAAAAAAACCTCAGCTTAGGCAACTTTGACATCAAAGTTAGCAACATAAAGACTATTAATGAGGTGACTAATCTAAATTGTTCATTTCTAAGCCAAGACAAATAAGAATCTCTCTATGCCCCAGGTTTCCAGTAATTTTACTATTTCAACTTCAACAGCTGATATTTTTGCCACCAATTTTGTACCCAGCTGGCGAGGTCCAGAAGGAAGTTTTTTTGGCATGTTCTCTATTTTTTTCCCATCTGCTACGGGTATCCTGGCAGGAGCCAACATCTCTGGAGATCTGAAGGTATGCTAATGTATTTCTCTCTCCTCTGTCTTCTATTCCAGCAGTGCATAGGGGATGCTAGTCTGCCTCCCAGATAAACATGCACATGAATCATTATTGACATGTGGTTGGGGGTGTGGAAGGTTAAAAGTAGTTTACTTTATATATCCCATGTGTTTTTCATCCAGAATCCAACAGTAGCTATTCCTCGAGGGACACTGATGGCAATATTCTGGACAACTATTTCCTACCTCATCATCTCTGCGACCGTCGGTAAACCTCATGCTGTATTGCAAAATATGCACAGACAGACAAATTGTGTCCTTTTTCTGTTTTGTTTCTTTCTTAAAGATTTATCAGTAATTGCAAAGCTGCATATCTACATGTATTGTAACTTCTTTCCAGGAGCCTGTGTGGTTCGGGATGCCTCCGGGTCTCTCAATGACACATTGTCCTCTTCGACACCCATTGAGAACTGTGTTGGTTTATCATGTCAATATGGATGGGACTTCACAGAGTGCATTAACAATAAAACCTGCACCTATGGTATCAGGAACTACTATCAGGTCAGTACTAACTCTAACAGTTATGGCACTTTACATTTTCCTGACACCCAAGTAATCCTAAGTACCGTTTTTGTTAACATTATTTAAATATAACAAAAATGTAAATAATTATTAATGCCATAAAAATATCAAATATTCAACAAGTGTACAGGAGATAAACAAGACATAAGATATAGAGCCGGGCAGCAATATGGTGACATAAAATCCACATTGGATGTAACTGTAACACTGATACCTGATTTTAATCAAATACTAGAATTAAGCTACTGGTTGCAAAAGATTTAGACATTCAATCAAAATACACATGATTATCATTTGTTCCAACATTTTTAGTAGAAGTGCTTTCTTTCTGTGTTTAGTCACTAAGCATGGTATCAGCCTTTGCCCCTCTCATCACTGCTGGTATTTTTGGGGCGACTCTGTCCTCAGCTTTGGCATGCCTGGTGTCTGCTCCCAAAGTGTTTCAGGTACAAACACATTTTCTCAAAAACCACTACACCTGTGGCAAAAGTAAAAAAAAATTGCTTCATTTTTTGTTTGGTATGTTTGTCTTCTTTACCATTATCTGTATTATAGTGTCTCTGTAAGGATCATCTTTACCCTCTCATTGGCTTCTTCGGCAAAGGTTATGGTAAAAACCAGGAACCACTCAGAGCCTACCTACTGACATACATCATAGCTGCCTGTTTTGTAATCATTGGTGAGTCATTTGAGCAAATGTTGAGTGTAATTTCAGACCAAATCTTACAGCATGTACAGCATGTTGGGATAACATTCAGCAAATATCTGGTAATCTTACTTTATGTAATATATTCTTTATAACCTCAAAAGGAAATCTTAAAATGTATTACAAGGACTTTAGGGGTGCTTTTCTGCGAAGGAGACAGGACGACTATACTGTATTGAGGAGAGGATGAATGGGGCCATGTATTGTGAGATTTTAAGCAACAACCTCCTTCCGTCAGTCAGAGCATTGAAGATGGGTTGTGGCTGGGTCTTCCAACATAACAATGACCCGAAGCACACAGCCAAGATAACCAAGGAGTGGCTTCATAAGAAGCATATCATGGTTCTGGAGTGGCCTAGCCAATCTCCAGACCTAAATCCAATAGAAAATCTTTGGAGGGAGCTGAAACTCCATGTTGCTCAGTGACAGCCCCGTAACCTGACAGATCTAGAGAAGATCGGTGTGAAGGAGTGGGTCAAAATCCTTCTTACATTGTGTGCAAAGGTGGTCAAGAACTACAGGAAATGTTTGGACCTCTGTCATTGCAAACAAAGGCTTCTGTACCAAATATTAACAATGATTTTACCAGGTGTTCAAATACTTATATGTATGTGTGTATATATGTGTGTGTGTGCTTCAATGATATGTTATTCTCTTATGCTAATCTCTGAATTTACCACCTTAAAGGTATTTATCAGTTTGATTGTTAAAAAAGAAAAAGAAAAACACCACCGCATGTTCGTCACACAATAGTTACCCATGAAAACCATTATTTTCGTTCTTATTTTTCACCAGCCGAGTTGAATGCCATCGCTCCAATCATCTCCAACTTCTACCTCTGTTCCTACTCTTTGATCAATTTCAGCTGCTTCCATGCTTCAATCACCAATTCACCAGGTAACTGCATTTTGTATTTACTCATTTTTATATTTTGATGATCTGACATAACAACAAATAACCAAAAATAACCAAAAACAGATTGCAGAATTTGTAAGGTGGCAAATACTGTATTACTGCACTATAACTTATCAGTCAAATGCACAGATTAAACCGTACACTTGTTAAGTCATGCCCTGGTGCTAGGACATTTTTCCACCAATTTCACTAACTGGATGAATTATGTTGACATCTTTGTACATTTGCAGGTTGGCGTCCATCCTTCAGATTCTACAATAAATGGCTGTCGCTGCTGTGTGCTGTGATTTGTGTGGTGATCATGTTCCTGCTGACCTGGTGGGCGGCTCTTATTGCAATTGGTGTTGTTGTATTCCTCTTGGGATACACACTGTACAAGAAGCCAGGTAACCTGACACACAGTAAAAAAAAAGAAAGAAATAATAATAGAAGAAGTGTATCTCAGTGTCATGACAGAGGTTTCATTCAAATTCTTTAATGGGTTTAGATGTGAACTGGGGCTCATCGCTGCAAGCGAGCTCCTACAACCTTGCTTTGAATCATTGTGTGGGTCTGAACCTTGTAGAGGACCACATCAAGAACTACAGGTTAGTAATATGCTTGGGTATACATGCATTGACCTCAAATGAAATATGTAAGTCATTCAAATTGAACTAATCAATTACTGTAATTAATTTCATTTTTCAATTAGTGGTTAAGCACACGTTTCCATGTTACCTGTACTTGTACTGAGAACCTAGTATTAATCAGAGAGTTTTCCTGCATGGCCAAACAGTATTCCTCGGAATACTTCCAGACATGGACACAATTTAAAGGCCTCCCTCGTAAAGATGTGTAAAAAGCCTAAAAATGTATTCTTCATTTATTTCAGCAGCATGCAATTTTTTTACAGAAAATTATTTTAACTAAATCAGTGGCAAGGTTTGGCTAATGTTTAAAATAAATGTAACAAAGCCATTTATCTGACTTATAGTTTGCTCTTCAGGTTAAATTAGAGTTTCTAGCAACTTCTGATTAGTAATCCATGTCTTTCTGTTTCCGGGAAGTATAGATATGATCTGAGATAGAGGCCCATTTCTTTCAGTTATTGTCCACTAGGTTGGATAATTATCCTGCTACCACACATGCACTGAGAACGATAGCAAAGAAGGTCAAATTGATCCGTAGCTTACTGTTAGAGAACAGCAGCAAAGAGGAATATCATGGGGTAACTGGTTGTATATGAGGCTTACCTTTGAGAAGTTTTTTTCTGACAGAGTTTGTTAAGCTCTGTTTACTGTTTAGCTGGAACTGTGTATGTTGGTCAAATGGGACTCAGACTCAGCTTTTCTGTAACAAATATTCCATGTGCGTTAATTAATGGAAACAACAAACTCACATTATTTTTTTTAACTTGCATGACACAACAATGTAGATGCCAACATTATGGAAAATTCTTGCAGGAATTAGTACCTGAAGTTGTTTGGAATAATATATTTTTAAAAACTTGAAAAATAACTTTTTTATAAGTAAAGGTTGCATTGCAAGATATGAAACTGCAGCTTAATTTGCATATTCTTGTCCAAAGGATTTGCTTTTCCTTAATTAAAAACTGGTGGCTGCAATGGAATGGCCAGTTGCTATGCTATGCAAAGTAGACGTATTTTGTTAGTTTCATTTGTTTTGCTGAATTCAGATTATGTACAGAACTTGGTATAGGTACATAAGAAAGGTGCTTTGCTGCAGACATGTGCTTCTATAATACACCAGCCTCAAAGTAACTAGATAAAGAATGGTTGTTCTGTGTTTTTGTTCAAGAAACATAATCTAATTTACCTTTTAGAGTAACTGTTTACTGTTTTGAATCTGCCTCTGGACCTAACCCATCTCTATCCGTCTTTGCTTGCTTCAGACCCCAGTGTTTGGTACTCACAGGTCCTCCCAGCAGTCGTCCGGCTATCCTGGATCTCGTCAACTGTTTCACAAAGAACCTCAGTCTGATGATGTGTGGAAATGTGGTCACTGTGTGTATAGATTAAAATACTTACACAATACTTTTCCTTTTGCTGTAAAAACACTACATGCCATTTTTTTACTTTGTGTTTAGCTCTGGAATTACACAAGACAAGTAGTAACTTCTACTTGTCTTCCCCTATTTTTAGGCGGATTCTTCCCCATCAGGCCTAGAAAAGGCGAGCAGCAACAGTCATGTCTCCTGGTTGAACCAAAGGAAGATAAAGTCATTTTATAGGGGAGTTGTGGCTTCGGACCTACGTTGTGGGGTTAACATGCTGCTTCAGGTCAGAAATAGCTCATTAAACTCCCTAACAACCAAAAGATGGTTTAGAAAAGGGTCCATGTTGTAATGTCTTACATAAATATGTCCATTTATTCAACACATTTTTGTACTTACCATTTTATTTTTACTTTTTTTTTCCATTATGCTGTCAGTTATATATCTAGAACATGTTTATTCATTTTTATATATTTCAATAATTGTCAGTTATTGAATTACTAATAACAACAAGAACAACTAATGATGTTCAGTATGAGCTACAACAACACCTAATTTCCCTCTGAGATCAATAAAGTATTTTTAAATGGAATTATGCCACATAATCTGCCTCTTATGTTTTGGTTTCCCATATAACTCATAACATTAGATTGAGGATCACCTACATTTTCGATCTGCCCACTGTGAGAGACAAATACTTTGCCTATATTTAATAATGTGGGCATTTTCCTTGCACAATGCTCATGTCGCCAACTACCCACCAGGGGACAGGATTGGGTCGAATCAGGCCAAACGTTTTGCTGATGGGTTTTAAGAAAGACTGGCGCTCTGAGTCATCTCCCGCTGCACACAACTACATAGAAATCCTGCAGTGAGTAAAATTTGTGAGCTAATCTACAGAGCAACAAAACCTGATGGATATGTCGATGTTCATATTTTGCTGTCCAAAAACAAAGAAAAATAATCTTTTGTTTAATTAAATTGTATGTGCTCTTCAGTGATGCCTTTGACCTGCAGTATGGAGTGTGTGTGCTGAGGATGAAAGAGGGCTTGGATGTCTCCAATCCAGCTCAGTCACATGGTGAGAACATTGTTAACATAACCTTTAACGTTTTAAAACGATCAATAAACCCTTCACTGCTCCAGCCGATGAGGTGGATCTCACGCTGTTTGGTGTTAATGTTCTTATCACAGTTAATCAAGGTTTTGATGGGGGACCGGACAGTATTAGCCCCATGTCTCCCTCCTCCCTTATTCGAACAAGCACATCATGTATGTACAATGCACATCATTTCATCGCAACAAAAAGGACACATTTTTCTGGTCAGGCTCTATTCAGGATCTACAATGTTTATTGT
This sequence comes from Valencia hispanica, assembly GCA_963556495.2. Classification (NCBI taxonomy): domain Eukaryota; kingdom Metazoa; phylum Chordata; class Actinopteri; order Cyprinodontiformes; family Valenciidae; genus Valencia; species Valencia hispanica. The sequence continues at coordinate 33,723,086 of OY747706.1, forward strand.
TTCCAGCTTCTGTTACTGTTGATCTTGAGCCACAGCCCAACACCGTGTTCCAGAAAAAACAAGGGAAGAAGACTATTGATGTTTACTGGCTGTCTGATGATGGAGGTGGGATTGTTATCTTTGCTGCCACTAGTCACCACCTTAAACTCTCACTTCCCAGATTTCAGCATGTTTCCTCATGGTTATCTTTCTGTCCTTAGGTCTGACACTGCTGCTGCCATACCTGCTGACCCGCAGGAAGCGTTGGGCCAGGTGTAAAGTCCGAGTGTTTGTTGGAGGAGAAACAGACAAAAAGGACGAGCAGAAAGAGGAGTAAGAGCAGGGTTTACTTAGAATTTTAATTAAGAGAGCTGTCGTTTTAATTTATTCCGAAGGACTGGAGAAAAATGGACTGAAAAAATCTGAGATTCATTATTTTTTTGCCGAGGTTTTGTGTGGATCTTATTTAGTGCAACTAAAATACCACAACATTGCCAGTATACAAGTATTATATTTTGTGCAAAGCGTTTTCTAACAGGTGCTATAAAATTAGCTTAATGAATGTGAGCTACAGTCTGTGGTCACACCTGCTTCTTAATGTTTTGATTTGGATCAGTCACATTTTATGGCTTTAACCACACCCACTTATGGAAGACAAACCCACTTTTGAGAAGGAATGCAACTCTGAATGATGACAAGAGTTAGACATTTAAAAAAAAAAAAAATTCAAGAACCATTTTTAAAGATTTACAAAAAATATTTTGTTATATATTTTGTCACTAGATTCAGGGTGACACAAAATGCTTTAGACACAACACTGATATTTTTGTGTCTCATAGAAACACTAGATGTTTAAGCAGACTATTTTTTCATGTGCCTGTTAAGAAGTTATGTTTCTTTAAAAGTTGTTTGCCAGAGTAAATGTATTCACAAGATGCTTGTGGCCTTAAACATTTCAAAGCTACATTGCATGTCACCACATCGATTGCTGAAATAATCCTAAACTACCCAAACCTTTGTCTTTTTCAAAAGAAAAACCCAAAACGGCCAATCTTGTTAAAGCTCATCTTGGTTTAGTGAATTATTCCAAATACTATTTTACCTGATTTACTTTTACTAAATTTATATGATTTAGATGTGATTTATATGATTGCTATAAATAGTATAAGGGAAGGAAGGTTAGGTAATTCACAAGTCTTTTATTTTTAAGAACTGATTCTATAATTGTATAAGTAGATTATATGAAAAAACCTAAGGTGTGCATTTTGCTTCTAGGGTTTTGTCTCTCATCAAGAGGTTCCGTCTTGGTTTCCAAGATGTTGAAGTGCTTCCTGACATCTATGAAAATCCTAAGCCTGTCAAGTAAGACCGCTTGTTTGTTTGAATACTTTAAAATATACATACCAAATATATATTTTATGAAGCTGTAGAACCTACAGTGTCACATAAATTTGTTGGTACTCAGCAATAACCTTACAGAAGCAATTTTCTTCTGTCTGTCTATCAGTGTGGGATAGGTGTTAAGATAAAGTGAAAATTTTAAAGACATAAAAGCTACATCTCACCCTCTACGGATCTTAGCATTGATACAGACCTTGGGGTGATCTTATGAGCATGTTTTACTATCATGTGTTCTGGGCACCTTGCAGAGATTGAGTCAACAATGAACTCCTTTGTATACTAATGTATTGTAGAGTCGAATGTGGGTCCTTCTCTCCAACAACTGGAGCGTGGGCCAAACTGGGTCATCAACAGGATAACGATTCTAAATGCAGCAGTAGATGAACAACAGAATAATGAATGAAGATGAAATTAATCAAGGAGTTACAAAGCCCCAATCAAAGTCCAATTCTCAACCTGATTTAATTTCTGTGGTGGGACCTGTGCAGAAATAAGTGTCTATAAATCTACATGGTAAATCTCCATTAACTGAAACAGCGTTGTGAAGATGAGTGGACCAAAATTCCTCCACAACTATGTGACAGAATGCTAAAGTCATCAATAAAGCAGTTGCATCAAGTTATTGCTGATAAGTGATACCACAAGTAAAATACCATGAGGTGTACTTTGTTTTCCATGACTGCAAATCCACCAAGATGAAAAAAAACGCATATCCAGACTTCTTAAAGATAATCTATTCTGTAAATTTTGCTTTTTTCTAGTGTTCATCATTTCGAAAATATGATCAGTTGCTTTAGGGTGGACAGAAACCCCAAAGAGGACTCGGACTCCGAGTCTCCCAGACAGGAGGAAGCACCCTCAATGATCACTCAACAAGATTTAGAAAGGAACATGGCCAAGGTCTAAGAAATTCTTACCTCTCACATTTTTTTATCCCTCAGTTTTTCTTCATTACAAATAACACTTTGTGTGGACTTCAGTCTCTCCGTCAGATCCGTCTGAATGAGGTGCTACAAGACTACTCCAGAGATGCAGCTTTGATTGTAATGTGAGTGCAGCATTTCTTTGTTTTGTTGCATCTTCTTTGTAAAATAGTAGATAATCTTTTGGGGAAGTTGACAAGAATTCCCATTGTCCTTCACTATGTCTCCAAACAGCACCATGCCTGTGGGGAGGAGAGGAGTGTGTCCCAGTTCTCTGTACCTGGCATGGCTCGATGTCTTGTCCCAAGATCTAAGACCTCCGGTACTGATGGTCAGAGGAAACCAGGAGAGCGTTCTGACTTTTTACTGCCAATAAAACTATCCAGTCTACTCTGCTCAGTTTTTAACATCCTTTCTGATTTATTTTAAATTGGGTTGGTTGTAAAAAGGCTAATAATTTGCTTCCCAAACTTAAATGTGTAATTGATTAAAACATAATATAATACATTAAAAGGACATTATAAATCAAGGTCCATTTCTACCTTAATAAATTTTATGTAACCTACTTTATCCCATTGTGTCAGCCAAATTTGTATACATTACATATTTTCTCTGACCAATACAAAGTAGTACATAAATGTGAAGTAGAAGAAAAGTAATTCTGGGTTTTCACAATTTTTCTAAATAAAATTTTGTAAAGTGTGATAATCCCAAGCAATACACTGAGGTGTGTGGTTCTAATGTAACTAAATGTAAAAAGTTAAGTGAGTTTGAACACTGAAGCACTGTATATGTTGATCTTGTAACGTTCAAGTGCATAAGATGATGATTTGCTTTTTAGAACTCTTTTTTTTTCTGTTTTTTTTTTTTTTTGATTTTGATTTATACATGGCATTTTTAAATATCTGGATACTGGCTGTTGTTAATTCTGAAGGGGGTTTGGTAAAATCTGCTCTTTTTAAATTAGTTTAATAAATTAAATTCTCTTTAAATGTCCTTTAACGTGGATATTTTGTAAGGAACATTAATTATGACAGTCTTTTCTTATTTTCTTTCTAACATTATGTGCATGTGAAAAATGGTAGCATATTATGATGTGCTGTTTTGATTTGCTATTCTTATAGCTGTCTGTCTTAAATTTCCTTTTAAAAACTCCACAACAAATACATTAGAATATCATCAAATAGGTAATACATTTCAGTAATTCACTTAAACAAGTAAAAATCATAGATTATTTATGCACCGTGTGACATAGGCTACTTCCAACATGTGTGCTCTATATTGCTTACAGAAAAAGACAATCCAGAATTCTGCTTTTTTTTTAAAACTAGAGTATTATACAACACAGCTTGTAACTAACTCTCCCCCAAATCGTTGAGATGTCTATCTTTTTACAAACTTGTCAAGGTTGAGGTTATACCTATTTTTCTTTTGTTACATTTCTGTCCGCTTTCTCGATAACATACTGTTTAAATAATTTGTGAAATAGAATTTAACTTCGTAAAGTTAAATTGCTGAAATAAAATACCTTTTCAATGTCATTGCAATTTGAGATGCATATTTCGGAAAACCTCTGCTTTTACAGCTGATGTAACATTGCTGATGTAATTTCACTGAATAAACAAAGTTCTGAAGACTTCTTCGATCATAGATGGTTAAAAATGAGGAAACACTTTGCTAACTTTTCAGAGACGACAAATGTAAAAGATACTTAAGTGGAAAAACCCTTAAATTCGTCTAACGTTCAAAAAAATTCTGATGAATGTACACATACTAGATTGATATTACTCTGTGTTAAAATATGTATGGTCTATTTTAAACGAGTTGTCAACTTCGAGTAACCCCAAGGTTCAAAGTGAGCGATTTCAGTCACTGTTGTAAAATAAACGATCTTTGAATACTGGTCCACATTTCTGCGCATGCTCTAGGTGCAAACATTCGACGAGCCTCCACGTCTGAGCGCAAGTGGCGTTTAGCCAATCAGGAGCAGCCACAGTGTGTTTGGAAACAACGTTTTTCCTGTAAAGTCCCGTATGACGGACCGCACACAGACAGACAGTTCTAGACGCTGCTCGGTTCCGAAAGTTGCTCCTTTGGAGAGGGTTTGCTGCTATTCCAGCCTTTCTGGCGACAGGCCTAGTAACAGAGCGTCCTTGTTCTTGACTAGCGTTGTTATAGCAAATACCTCCATTGCTCCGCTCGAAGCCTTCAAGTGACTAAAAAGTGGAAATGGATTTAGAAGATTCTCAACAAAAGACGACCAGTCTCCTCGTTAAAACGCCCAACCAGGCTCAGGAGGATCAGATTATTGAAGGTGTCGATATGAAGTGGACTGTAAAAGATCTTAAGGCTCATTTATCAAGGGTTTACCCGAGCAAACCGGTGAGTTTTATAAGAGTCGGTGAGGTTAACCTACTAAATGTTAGCTGGAGGCTATGTTGTGGAATGTCATAAAACACAGCAGCTGCGAGCCAACAGCTGTCAGCCATTTCCTCTGTATTCGCTTCCTGCCTCGATGTATTTTATAAAGGTACACTTGTGGGTTTTGAAATGGGTCTTGGACAGATTGTTATTGCTTTGTTTTAACCCCTACCTTCAGGTTTTACAATGTTTCCATAAGCTAAACAGGTACTGAGAATACAGCTTGTGAAGCAAAGATTCAGCAGAGGTCGTCTCGGGACAAGGGTACCTTCTGTGTTCAGTGGGGTGTTACTAATACAAATACTAATTTCTTACTAAAATACATTATTTCAGCTGAAAGAGCAGGAAGATACATTTCAAACAATAAGTTGAGGCTTGTATGTGAAAGTGTAAGTTTTAATTGCTTTAGAAGTTAAAATTCTTATGTCGCCCAATTTACACGGAAACCTGGACAATGTTTCCCCGAAATCACAGAAAATTGTACCGAAAATGCCACAATGCGTTCAACAAACAATCTTAAGATTCATGTTCTGCCTATGATAGTTGGATCGAACGTCACATAATTGACTTGTAATTGCAAAACTATTTTCTGAGTAAGTTTGTTAACAAAAGGGAAAGTCTTAAAATGGCAGAAGGCAATACAAAGCAGTTTCTGAGGGGATTTAGTTGGTGTGGTTGGTACTTAAAACTGAAAAAGAAATGTCCCAGTAAACAAGAAGCTGTAGTTTCAGAGTGAAGTTAATGATTACTGTTAAAGTCTGGGAAATTAGCCATATGTGTGTAGCTGGCTCCTTAACATTAAAGAGCACAGGGCTCATCAGCAGCAGATTTATGTCCATTACACCACAGATGTTAAGAAGGCATTTACAGAAAGTAGAATAAATTTCACTTTTAGATCATCAGTTTAGATCTGTTTAAGGTGTTTATCCTGATTAGGTCTTCATTATCACAAACTGAGATGTTTCGGGAACAGGTGAGGCAGGTGTTTAAAAAACATGTTAAAGCCAAAAATTTTGCATTTCAACATTTTTTTTCTTAATGTTTGACAGAACTCTTATTAATGACCTCAACTGCCTGCAGTAATTATGAAACAACTGATTTTATCTATAAGAATCATGTAATCCATTTAATTATTGTAAAATAACATTGGTGTCAAAATCTTCTACAAAATCTATGATTTAATAACAAGAAAGGAATGTCTTTTAAAATTTCTGTTCTTTTGATATTATGTATCAACCAGAATGCACACATGCCAAAGGTTTTTCCACAGATGATTTAAGAATGTATTACATTAAAGACGTTTATGTCTATTTGCTCTTCTAAAGGTTGGACAGAGTTTAAACTTTTCTTTGGATGAATCTAGCAAACCAGTCGTTAGGGAAGAAAACTAGTTAAAGATGTATTGCAAACAAGTCTGTTATCATCCAACTGAAGCCACTGTGGTAAGATGTGACTGTCTTCATTCTAAAGGTTTCAATGCCTAAACTTTAAACTGCTTGTTTTTATGCTAGGCTGTAAGTGACCAGAGAGTGATCTTTGCTGGCAAACTGCTGCCCGATCATCTTCATCTCAAAGATCTTTTCAGACAGGTATGTTTTCATTGTGTTTTTATGTTTTTGTTTGTTACAAACTCTCTAAGCTGTTTAGATTTCTTAGAGCTTAGAAATAACCCAGATTTACTATCAGACTTTAAATTGGTAAGCTTTGTAAAATAAATCTGGGTCATGCAGGATACAGGGCAATATTTAATAGCCTCTGAAGTAGCTCCTCAACCTGTAAACTGGTTCTTATTGTTTATAAATCGGGTATAGGATAACATCTCATGTGTTTGTCTTTGGATCTTAGCAGAGTGCTTATGTTACAATTGAATCAGCTGAAAAAACAACAATGTTTAAAAAAGGGAGATCAATTTCTTAACCTGTTTGGTTTAGCTGTCATGGCACTTTTTTTAATTCATTTTTATATCATGAAAGCTTAACATTTGGCTTTGGTGTTAACCAGATATTTCCAGTACAAAATTCCAAGCCATCCAGATCTACTTTTGTTATTGTTCTTACCCACATTCTAATGCTGAAGCATGATCTTTACTAACCCTGTAGAAGCTTTAAAGACGCAACTCTGCTTTGAGAAATGAAACATCAGCTCTGTGTTCAGTAGGAACCGTAGACATGAGCCTGGAGCTGCATGTAAAAACTGCTAAAAAAAACAACAAACCGGCAGGGGATTATTCTGGGGACTTTATGCGTAATGACATTTGATTAGCAAATATGAGTTCAAACGTCTAAAGGCCTTTGCCTTTTAATTGTTTAGTTTCATGAAGGATTATGTAATCATTTGTATTTATTTTTCTGCAAAACACTGTTTTAAAGCTGAGGCAGAGGGACAGAGTTTAAATTAGGTATTAGAATGCACTGAGAGGTGAACATTAAAAAAAAAAAATTTCATGTCAGATTTTATGAAACTTTGACATTGTTCTGGTTGTTTGTGGGCTAAGGTGACACAGTCCTGTCCACTGTGAAATAACCATGGAGTCACATAAACAACCAATTGTGTTGTAGCGAACATAACTGAAGGACAAGTATTTACACTAGCTTGTTGTCATTTTATTGCTGTCTCTGTAAGGGTTTGCATGAAGTGAAGAAAGGTCACTTTTTATGTTCGTTTTTGCAGATGGACTCTATTCCCACTCTGCACCTGGTGTGCGCCATGAGGAATCCATCCCAAGCAAAGGTGAACATTCATTTAAAAACTGAAACAGTCTTTAAAGTACTTGTATTGTCTACAGAGACTATATTATACTTTTAGAATCTTTATTAATTTATTCCTGCCACTACGGTTGTAGGCAGGTATTTGTAGCACAGGGGCTCAATAACAAAGACGGGGCTTCCGTGGGCCTTTAAAGCCCAACATGTAGAATCCTAACTTAAGACTTCAAAAAGTGTTTCATACATCAAGATTCTAGATTTTATCTTATTTAGTTTTACTTTTTCAATTTGTCGTCCCACTCTTCAACCTTTATGTAGATTTTTAGGCAAATAAAGCTAAAACTGTCAAGCTTCCCCATCTTGAGAAAGTATATATTTACCCAGACTCTTCTTAAAATCAGTTTTTTTTTCAGCAGTTAAACCTGTCATGGGTGAAAATTATGAAGCCTACTGTAAATGGTGTTAACGTTGTTCTTTTGACCAACCTTGGTGTAGAAGCCATGGAATCGCATTCAACAGCCAAACCTATGAAGACAGAATTGTTATTCATACAATTCTGAACTCTATATCATAAAGGCCTTACAATCTTAAATCAGACTAAAACTTGAAGGAACCTTGAAAGAAAACTGAGCAAGAGTTGTTTTCCAAAACTAATTTTGTTTTGGTAAAAAAAAGTGCCTCCCATGTTTTGAATACAGTTCAAGTGGCTGCTCAAATTATTTTAAATACTGTTTTTAAAATTTACACTGAAAGTTACTAGAAGCAAATTGTCAAACTGCAGAGTTGCTTTAGACAGTTCTTGGAGTAAATTAGCATAACTTCTCCCATTAGATTGCATACATTTACAGCTGAGTTGGATTATTTTAACTCTGAAATGTTTCTGGTTTAACAAAAACCTGCTATGGTTTTTTTTCCCAAGCGGTTTGAGTTCGTCTTTATGTCAGCAGTTTATTTACACTTCTCATTTTTTGCATATTTAACTTCCCTATGTGGAGCTGAAAGTAAATTCATGTAAACCTGTTTCTGAAAATACTTTTTGTACAAATGGGTACCTTGATGTTTTGATTGTTCCTCTTAATAACATTTTAAACTTTTAAGACTTGGATCTTAGTCTAAATGCAATAGACCATATTATTCCTAAGATGACTGAAACTCAGAATCAGATCTTGATAAGCAAATTGCTCTTTACAGCAGGTGCACTCGTTCACCACCTCCTTCTCTACTCGTGTGCTGTGAGATGGAACAGTTCTACTTCAGTTGTCATCCTTAAAGATTTTACACCTAAAGATAGCTCGCTTTAGTTTCACTGCCTTCTGTACTTTGGTTAATGCTCAGAACCTCTAAGTGTTAATGCATCCCTTCATCTGATTAAACCAGGGGCTCCAACTAGTGGTTCTTTGGACATTCCACAATGACTCTTAGTATCTCTGGCTTAAAGCTGCAGTCTGGAGAATATATTTCTCTATCAAAGTTTTATAAATCTTTAAAATGATAGTGGGGTTCAATACTATGATAAATGGCTAGTGCTCCACAACACATGTTAATCTTCCAATCTCCCGTCTTTCTCCCACAGACCGCTATGCATTTCACACTGACCGCCAAATTTATTTAGCCAATAGAATTCAAGTTTCCGCCCCGTCGGGTGTCAATCAACTTGCATGCGCATCGTGCAAACCTGTGATGATGAGGCTGTTCACACAGGCCGCTCTTGTTTACAGTCGCCATATTGGAAGAAAGGGTCAGCCATGGAGAAGTTGATCACCTCTGAAATGTCCATTACAAAATACAATCGGGTGATGATCAATACTGCTTTCCTCTTGACCTGCTGTGACACCACAGGTGATGCGCGTGCACAATCTCTCACTCCCTCTAGCCCTACCTCAACAATTGAGGGGGGGCTAGAGGGAGCGGGACGGGGAGATGTTTTGGTAGTGGAATTCAAAAAATCTCTCTCTCCCTCAAATACTCCGGACAGCGGCTTTAAAATTATAAAAACCAACTAATATTTGTAAATATAATGCTATAACAAATGCAAGTCTTAGCAGTTTTTCCATGAAATAATTGCAAGATCCACAACAGAATGACAATAAAAGTACCAGTAATATTTTTAGAACTATTTTTCTAGTCATTTAGGTTGGAAACTAGGTGGGGTTTTTTTTCCCCTCCTTTTCCCCCACATTTTCCACTAATGTGAACATCCTGATTCTTTATTTTATTTTAAAACCTAACTGTGGTTCTTTAAAAATTAGAACAAATGTCCTTTAAATAGATTTTTATTTTATTTTATTTTATCCTGACCTGTCTTTTTTTTCAGAACGCCATGCAAAATTTGTAGCTCCAAATCAGTTTTATTTAGCTAGACTGGGGGCAAAAATGTCTCTTTGGATTGTAAAGTGACAGATGCCTCCATTAAACTAACTCATATTTCTCGCTGTCTGTTTCTTCTTCAGACTAAAGAGACAGAACAACCACATCCTTCCAGTTTAAGACCACCTGTTCATCCTCCCAGCACGTCAGAGCTCAGGCAGAGGAGGCAGACATCTACAGCAACTTCTACTCAGACTCACACCCAGACGCCTGTGTCTCCACCTGGAGGTCCAGCATGGCCTGCTTCAACACTGTAAGCTATAAAGGAAGAACTTTTTAATTTGAGATAAATTTTAAATGAATACATGAAGCTGCTGCGAAAGATTGTTCATCGAATCAAAAAGTCTCAGATGAAAGAGAGGAAAACCACGACATGCAGCCTGTAATTACACAAAATATTTGATCTTTTCTTTCAGCAACACACTTTCTTTCTCCACCTCTCTTTAGACTAATCTCTTGTCAGAGACTTGGGGGAGACTTTGGAGGAAGAGTATTTTTTTAACCCTGGCTGTGTACCTTACATTTTAGCAACTAGGACATTCACAAAAAAAAACCTCTTGGGAGATTCTATGAGAGCAACTAATACGTTCAGAATGTGTAGGTTTTTGTTTAAATGCCCTTTTCAAATATTGAGCATTAGTATTAACTTCCAGTTGGCTAACAAAGAACTATGAATATGTTTTTAATGCCATGCATTGGATATTTTCTAGCTGATGTTTTTCCTGGACAAAAGTTCACATATAGCTAAAAAGATTCTTTGTTTTACTGCAGGGCTGCAGCATCACAGCTGACCCAGCCAGCCTTTCCTGCCTTATCTCTGTACAGCGCTCAGCAGCTCCTGTGGCTCCAGCATGTCTACGCAAGACAATATTACATGCAGTAGTAAGTGTTTGTTATTAATCCTCGCTATTGTTCCTTGATCTGTCATTTTTAGTCTCTAAATCTAATTTCCTGCCAACAGCCACGCAGCTATGGCAGCAGCAGGCTCTGTCCCCTCAATGCCGGTAGCAACCATTGGCCAGTACCCACCTGTCCCCGCCCACCAAGTTCCTGTCCCAGCACCTATAGCTAATCAGAACCCCATTGACAACCTGCCAGTGAATCAGAACCCGGTGCAGGAGGCCGCTTTCATTAACCCAGGGGAGGCCAATCAGAACATGCGAATGAACGCACAGGGCGGGCCTGTGATGGAGGACGAGGAGGAAATGGAGCGCGACTGGCTGGACTGGTTGTACTCTGCTGCAAGACTCGGCGTCCTGTTCATGATCGTTTACTTCAACTCCAACCTGAGCCGTTTTCTGCTGGTGATGAGCACGCTCCTTCTCATGTATCTGTAAGATATTTTTCTACTATTCCTGTTTTAATTTTGAGCATAAATCTTCTTGGCTGAACTGAAACATAGAGTAGAAGAACTGTTCCGTTTCCCAAATGATCTGTCGTAGTTCGGCTTCCTTTAATTATACATTAATGGCACTATGTGGTGCTTTATTAGAACTGTGACAGGGTAAATTTACAACTGTGAATGTATGATTAATTTACAGTTCAGTTATGTAAAAAAATATGATTTTGGTTAATAACAGTTTCAATTCAGTATTAAGGCCAAACACTTTTTTTATTCAGTAAAAACAACAAAGATGTTCAGAATGAAGCTTTAAGTTGTTTTGTTTTGTTTGTATCCCCCATGGTGCATGTGGTAGCTAAAAACATGACAAGGCACCAAACAGACCTTTTATAGAGGGGATAACATATCACATTGAATAAGTCATGACTAAATTTATGTTATATGGCTTCAATGATGCAAAATTTCTGATCAAAACATTGTTGTATGTCAGTATCATAAGTGTAACTGTTTTGTTTGGTTGGATTTTGTTTCATATAAAATATTTGGTAACTTCTTTAGTCTTGCAGAATTTAAATCCCCAAATCAGTTTGTCCATCCCCAAACTGGGCTACGGACCCAGACAATTTCTCTTTAGAGTTTTCATAGAAACCTACTATTTTGACCTCACTGTATAGTTTATTTATTCTTTTTAGTTGTCAGTTTCCTACAGACATTGTTTAATGCTAATGAACTTGAACTGAGACATTGTGATATTAGAATAGTTTCAATTCAGTATTAAGGCCAAACACTTTTTTTATTCAGTAAAAACAACAAATATGTTCAGAATGAAGCTTTAAGTTGTTTTGTTTTGTTTGTATCCCCCATGGTGCATGTGGTAGCTAAAAACATGACAAGGCACCAAACAGACCTTTTATAGAGGGGATAACATATCACATTGAATAAGTCATGACTAAATTTATGTTATATGGCTTCAATGATGCAAAATTTCTGATCAAAACATTGTTGTATGTCAGTATCATAAGTGTAACTGTTTTGTTTGGTTGGATTTTGTTTCATATAAAATATTTGGTAACTTCTTTAGTCTTGCAGAATTTAAATCCCCAAATCAGTTTGTCCATCCCCAAACTGGGCTACGGACCCAAACAATTTCTCTTTAGAGTTTTCATAGAAACCTACTATTTTGACCTCACTGTATAGTTTATTTATTCTTTTTAGTTGTCAGTTTCCTACAGACATTGTTTAATGCTGATGAACTTGAACTGAGACATTGTGATATTAGCCAAACTAATTTCTTATCCCTTTGCGTCTGCAGACACACTGTGGGCTGGTTTCCTTTCAGAAGGCCAGCACCGGTCCAAGCACCCAACCTGCAGGCCCCTGAGGTCCAACACAACCAGCCGAATGAGAACAGGAACGCAGACCATAATCCTGTAAGAATTTCAGATTTTAATTGCTTAAGTTTACAGTTTCTGTCTGCTAACTTCAAAACATTCAAAAGCCCTCGAATGGTTTTGACTTTGTCATCGGTGAAGGAATAAACTACAGATCGAGCTGTATTGTGTGAAACCTTTACTGAGAAACATTTTTTTCCTTTGACTCTTCAGGCCGATGACCCAGCTGATGGACAGATCGGTGAACAAGCTGCTGAAGAATCTGAGGAGCCAATGACAGCCATTTTAGTTCCTCCTCATAGGGTGTCGGTCATGTGGACAGCCTGGGTGTTCTTCAAAACTTTCTTCTCCTCTCTTATACCTGAGGTTCCTCAGGGTATGGCCAACTGAGCCTCTGGGACAGCAGCGTTTAGCTTATGACAGTAACCGAATAGCATGCTGGAGCTCCTGTGCAACCGTGATTCTTTTAGGAAGTGGTAAACCGAACACCAGCAAAATGAGGCAGACCTTGAATTGCCAAAAAAACATGGATGGCACCAAAGGACTGAAAACTGGAAGTTTCTCATAGTTAATTTCACGTTTCTACCCCACCATCATGTTTTAGGCTTTATCGGAATGTAACAGGCAGAAGGCGGAATCTGAAAGTTAAAGAAGGAATCTGCTTTTTTATGACTCTTTTTTTTCCAATAGGTTTTGGCCTCCTGAATCTGTTTTCAGACTGTCTGAAGGAACATGTGGTAGCACATTTTGAGCAGAGGTGTTTTCCCACATTCAAGCTGCGTTTTCCCCCTATGGACGCAAAGTCACTCATGGGACCTTCTGGAAACAGACCGAAACAAATGCTGACTTTTTTAAAAGAGTGAAATATGCAAAAAAAAATCCTCTTGTCAGTCTCTGAGTAACAGTAGGTGATTTGCAGGAGTGCCACACTATAAACTTAAGTTATAATTTTATTTTATTTTAGGAATCAAAATTCAGTGTAACTTAACAAATGTATGTCTTGGATTGAACAAGGAACACAAAGTTTGATCCAAATATATATATTTTTTTTATCAGTTTCATTCCAGTTTTAGGTGGATTCTTCTTTTTTTATCAAAATGTTCTTTGTGACCAAACATTTTGCTTAATTGATCTGAAGATAGTTATAAAAGTGTGGTTTAAAAATAAAGCTGTAAATATATTTTATATACACAATGCACTTTACATCTAACATCTGTCTTATGCAAGCATCTGAATATATAGAGGTGATGACTCATGGATATTATGACCTCTTAAGGGCTAAGAGCCTTTTCTAGTTTTTGCACAAAAGAATTGAGTTAAAATTACAGATCAAATTCCAAATAAAGAAGAAAAATATGCCTGTGGAGAAAATTGATTCTGGCTGGCTATTTGTCAATTATTTATATTCTGGTTGCATTGTAGATTGTGATTGGAATACATTATTCATTCTCTTCGTAACATTTTTGTGTTGCATGGTAAGTGATCAGATACACAATACTTTTAATTACTTTATTCTTTTGCATGAATTACGATCTGTAATGGCAAATAAGTAGGTTTTATAATCTTAACTGTCTCTGTAAACCCTTGAAGTAACATTTCAGTACAAAAATTGAAAGTTGGCTGTATAATCCTGTATATTTTAGGTACCTCCATTTAAACTTAATGCTTGCCCCCTTTGGGGGAAGGAAACAATATGGTGACATTGGTTACTGTGTATAGTGGGAAAACTAGATGTGTATATTTTTTTCTTACCCGCAAAAGTTGCCCTTGCTTGTAGAATAAGTGCGTTAATGGGAATTTTGTTAACGGATGCAATAAATGTTTGTACATCAAATTAATTTTTCTATACTTTTATTTTTTTTTTTTTTAGATAAACTGTTCTGTCCTTTTTAAGAAACAAAATAAGTAGGACATTTTCACTGCATCTAAACTACAGGAAACAGCCCTGATGTGGAAGTGGTACTTGTGATATTATCCTGAACCTTTAGAGAAGGCGCTAAACATTTGACTGGTCAAATGTTTTCAGCACTATGATTTAAGAGTTGATGTTCAAATTCGACCACAGTTCACATTTTTGGCTAACCTTAACTGTAATAAGTTTTAAATCACCAACTTCTGCTATTCATTCATTGATCTCCCTTTTACTTGTATTACTAATGCAATGAAAGTTAATGTCTACCACTGAAATAATTAAAATCAAAGCATTTATTTCTATGCGAACCCTTTTTACTTCAAAGAAAGCATTTTTATATTTTCACGATGCAGAGCCTGCAGGGATTTCAGAATGGAGGTTCAACAGACTCATCCTCTCTGTGAATCCTCAGTTGACTCACCCTGAGCAGGAAAACTGGTTCTGGTACAGCTGATATCTGGTTGTTCAATGAACCCTCAGTGTCTTAAGCTAGAGTTTATCTGCAGTGAAAAGCTGCCATCAACAGAGCTCCAATACATTGATTCATCATGGCAACTGTAGGGGGAAAAAAGTTACGCTGCAGGATGCCACTACAGATTACGCAAAGAAACCTCTAAGATGTGACATTGCTGCAGGTCATACAGTGTCACTTGATTATGTTTTGCAGCAGAATAACATCTCTCTAAAGATTGTCTATTCCACATTCTGAAGGTCATTGAGGATTAAAATAATCCTCAATGACCTTCAGAATGTGTAATCATTACTTTTGACAAATTTAAGGTTTAATTATACATGTTGTGATGCTCTATTTAATATGATTTTAAACTGATATTGTATTTCCAATGACGATGTTAATATTTCACGATGGCCTCATGTCCTTTCTGGTGAGACAGAGCTTACAATCCTGCAACTTTAGTAAATATATTTCACTTAGTTGAACAGGGAATAATGGCATTATTGTGAAAAGGTTAAGGTTCTGCACGCCAGGCTCATTGCCGGTACTGTGGTTTACATCACATATGATTATGACCAGACATAGAATGACTTGTGAGCTGCAGCAGGTGGGGATGTGTATTAACAAAGCTTTGAAAAGATGTCAATTCAGATATTCTTCAGCAGCAGCTTTCTGTACAACCTGATCAGTATGATAGTTCAGATGGAGTTAAACCGATGCAATCCCAGTCCGAGACTACCGAAGAATGTCTGGTATCCTTTAATCAAATATGCAGTTTTACATCACACACCTTGCTCATCCATGACGTGTTACTGCAAAATATCATCTCTGCTGCCTGGATATTGAGCTCTTGGCACGTCATGACAGTCATGAGACTTTTATATAGCAACAATCTTCAGTCGGAGACCTCTTCAGTGTTGTTGCAACACTGGCCTCTACTGGAGTTCCAGAGTCTACAACAGGGCCGGGTAATCAGAGCTACTATCTGGTACATACAGTAAGCCCAGACAAAGTCAGAACCTCTTGCTCACTGGTAAAAACTCCAAAACTGCTGTGCTGAGCCAGCAGGCTTTAGTGAGTAACTCAACTTTGTTTTCTCCTCTCGCTGTGTGCACCTTGTTGTACCTTCCCTCTCATTCCTTCAATCTGTAACATTCAGGCCAAATACAACTAATCCATTTGGGAGCTTTGGTGGACAAATACGCAGGAAATAACCAATAGGGCATGAGTACTTCGACTCAGCTCCTGGATCCAGTTACACTGATAACCTGCAAATGTTAAAACCTTCTTTGTTCTGAGAGAGCTGAGTGGAGGGATGTTGGCCACCTAGACAGAGCAGGAAAACTGGAAGCTTTTAGACAAAAATGTATGTTTTCTCAGTTTTTTTTACCTTTTCAAAGATCATTTTGTTATAAAAATATAATATTGGCCTTAGCTTGTTTTAAACTGTTTCAGATTGTAGAAAACAATAGGCTATTTTTGGTGTCATAAACTTTAATTTGTGTAGTACCTTTTGCAGCTGTTACATCACAGGCAAAGTTGTACTTTGACTTGTTTTTTTCCCAAATCTGAGTTAGTGTTTGTCTCTTAACTCCCACAGTAAACCACACAACTCCTCTGTTCCTGATTGGATGAAAGAGACAGTTTGTTCCTAGAAAGCTTCAGTACAATTCTACGACTGTTGGTTAATAGGTTGCAGAACAATTGTTATAGTATTTCGAGAGTTGGAGGATTTGTCCACAAGCAGAATGCCTGGTTATATTCTGCAATGGCTGCTGCTCCTGTCTCTGTTTGGAACGACTCTCTGCTGCCTTCAGGATCCCGCTTCAGCCTACAAATACACTGGAATTGTATGCAGACTTACCTACCCTGCAGCTGTTGTGTGTGAGTACTGACATCTGTCCATCCAATCAGAAGTTTTCTTATAGCTTTTCCGGAGTCTCACAGAGAAACTATGCCAAATGTGACAAAGTGAGTGTAATTCAACCAGAATAGCTTCACACAGATTCTTTAGAGCAGAATAGAATGGAAAAATGATATTGCCAATGGCTTGTCTCATGGCGCATTGACTGGGTGTTTTTTCTCAACCACCTTTTTCAGAGGTTGATTCCCAGTTAGATCTAAGAAAAACAGATGCTTACTGTCCTACATTTGCCAAGTTGCTCTAAAATACAGTCCTGCGCAAGACATTTGATTAGTCCATCATTGCTTTTGTTTTCTTTCTTTTATGTTGCTTTTGATAAATAGCTCTCCAGGACTTCTGAAGGTCTCCATTGTTTTACTGTGAACTTTGGCTTCTTTCTCACTTATTTCCTGTGCAGTATCTGATCATTTTCTGATGAATATTCTACTGTTTGTTTGTTAGGCTACATTAACTTTGACCTGTGCATTATCAAGGCAAAAGGAGGTCCCTAAGCTGAAGGAATAAAGTTTTGTTGTCACAACACCTATGACACAACTTGGTGAATTATAACATTTAAAATGAATCATCAGGCAGTTTGATAGGTAGAAAATTGTATTTTAGTACAAGCAAGTATTAGAGTAAGCATCTGGGCAAGAAAATAGACCCCAAACTTAAGATATGTTTAAAAAAAAAAATCTTTATTAAGAACAAAACGGACACACATCCAGATGATAAGAACAAAGAAAGGTGAACAAAGGATATAACTTGAGTATGCCATTAACCCAAAATACCATGGGTTTCATGTCATTCTAACACAAGTAATTCAATTAAATTTGTCTTATAATTGGAGAACTTGGATCTATGAATATAGAATTTGGACAGTAAAAGTAACAAGGTAATAACATAAGAGTGAAAATTTTGTTTACTGTCAATATGTGATAACCAAACATGAAACTCTTTCTCAGATAAGTAAAAGTTAGGGTAAACATGGTCAGAAATAAAACCAGAAAATTTGCTCCAGAGATGACATGTGAACAAGCAATTCCAAAGTAAAGGAACTATTGTTTCCGTTTCATTTTTACAAAAAGCACAATTGACATTATCACCTTTAAATCTCTCAATGTAGTGTTTAGTTGGTTAGAACCTATGAAGCATTTAAAGGAAACTGCCTTTACTTTGTTAGTCACAAAGAAATCTTGAGGTAAACGCCTGACTTTTCCCCCGGCAAATAGTTTTCCATAAAGCCGGACCAGTATGATTGAGAAGAAAGTGAACAAGCTGAATCTTGAAAAAGCAAGTTCCCTATTGTCCGGCTCTTCTTTTTTAGATTCATAAAAACGTATCTGAAAAGTAAGAGCAATCTTGAAGGAATAGCATCATAGACAACAGAGAAATATTTTATAGAGATAGAACTATTATAATAGTGTAAAAATTCCCTCCAAGCTCAAGGTGCGTACCAATACTGCATGTTTAAGTAGGTGTGTGTTAA
Organism: Valencia hispanica; assembly: GCA_963556495.2. Taxonomy (NCBI): domain Eukaryota; kingdom Metazoa; phylum Chordata; class Actinopteri; order Cyprinodontiformes; family Valenciidae; genus Valencia; species Valencia hispanica. The sequence continues at coordinate 33,741,373 of OY747706.1, forward strand.
TGTGTGTGTGGATTGGTGAGTGGCGTTTTCATTGGCCTTCAAACTGTGAATCCACTAATTTTTCCTCCACCTCTTTTCTATCTGGGGAGCTTTGCTTAAAGTAAAGATGAAAATCCTTCTTAGACCTTTAATATGTTTTGCACTGTAGGAGCTGCTCTAGTAATTTGGCAGATATTATTACATATCATAACATAGTTATTGACAAATAAAATTATTCATGAAAATTATTTATTGGGGCACCACCTGAGGACCAGAAACTAATGCATAATAACAGTATCGGTCTTACATATCAGTTTTTGTGTATCATTTGCATCAATATGACACCCAGAAAAACCTAAAAGGCAGATTTTCAAAGGTCTGAATTCAGGCTTTGCAAACAGCCACTGTTTCAATGATAATGACTCATCAAGGGGGTCACAATTAAACCTAGTGCAACTAAATCACTGCAAGCCTCGCATGCTTGAGTGGAGGTCTTTTCTCATTATTTAACGATATCAGAGAAACTTGACAAATGACACTAACACTGCATTTAAACACCAAATCAAATGTTCTCCCAAGAAGATGGGCAAACTTCCTTCAGATGTCAAAGAATCATTGGCAGTTACTACAAACCCTTGATGCCAGTTGTTGACTCCAAGGGTGACACAATCAGTTTGTCAGGTTTGTGACCAATTACTTTGTCATATGGGAAGAGGTTGGTTCTGGCAGCTTTTTAGTTGGTGAAGGAAATCATAGTAAGCAAACTGCATTCTAATTTTTTTTTCCAGGATTATTTTTGTTTCATCAAAATTTGTTCGATGATCTGAAACATGTGCTGTGGCAAAAAAAGCACAAACAAAAATATGTAAGGGAGCAAATATTTTTTTATGCTACTGTGTATCATCTACTCTCTCCAACACGCAGTGAGAGAGAGTAGACTGACTTTTTTTCACAGTATCTGAGGGAAGTCCAATCCCCAGTCTGTCCTGTTCAAACTGTTTCTGTGTCTGTATCTCTTTAGTAAATGAGAAAACAACAAAAGTTATTGAGGCAGCATTCCAACATGCCCGTTACCCAAGTATGCAAGGAGAGAAATCTGCTGGTTTCTTTGGCAAAGTCTCATATGGCCTAGACAAGTAAGTGATCATACTCAAATGTCCACAAACATGTATCCACAACATACTACTGCAGAGTTTTTCTTTGTGACTTAATCAGTTTGGAAATTTACAACCTGTCGATTGGCCAGAGTGAGTTTGAGCTGCGTCCGGGGGAAGGCATTGGCCTGGAGATAAACAATGTCTCTGCCGTGTTCAGTGGAACCATCCAGTACGGATATGGCAGCTGGCTGTGAGTATGAGTGTGGAGCAAAAAGTTGCTACAATGCTTTGTACTGTACATACATATTGGCTCCCTGTTAAATTCAGAATAGAATTTAAGATCCTCCTTCTTACATATAAAGCCCTCAATAATCAAGCTTCATCATACATCAGAGATCTGATTGTTCCATATGTTCCTAACAGAGCACTTCACTCTCAGACTGCAGGTTTACTTGTAGTTCCTAGGATTTCTAAAAGTAGAATGGGAGGCAGGTCTTTTAGTTATCAGGCTCCTCTCCTGTGGAACCAGCTCCCAGTTTTAGTCCGTGAGGCAGACACTCTGTTTACTTTTGAGGCCAGGCTTAAAACGTTCCTTTTTTAAACTAATTGGAATCTTTGTATGATTGTATTGAATTTACTTTTCTTGTAAAGTGCCTTGAGACAACATCTGTTGTGAATCGGCGCTATATAAATAAACTGAATTGAATTGAATTAATGTTTTGTCACATTACAACCACAAACTACAGTGTATTTGATCCAGTATTTACATGTTAGATCAATACAAGATAGGACATATCGTGATATAAATGGACGACCGTGGTTCAGGAGGTAGGAGCTTGTTCTGTAGCTGGAGGGTTGCCAGCTTGTACCCCCGCTCTAGCCATCTCAGTCTTTGTGTCCTTGGGCAAGACATTTCACCCGCCTTGCCTACTAGTGGTGGCGCGATGGCGCCTTTGTGTACAGCAGCCTCGCCTCTGGCAGTGTGCCCTAGGGCAGCTGTGGCTACTATGTAGCTCACCACCACCAGTGTGTGAATGTGTGCGTGAACAGGTGACTGACTGAAAATAGTGTGAAGCGCTTTGGGCTCCTTAGTAATAGATACGCCACTATACAAATACAGTTCCGGTGGGTTGCTGGTTCAAACCTCTACTCCATCTGTCTCTGAAACCAGTGCCTGGGGGAAATCAGCTCGGACGTCGGATTCTTCTCTCCGGTCCGGTACTGGGCGGACAGCTTTTGGCTCGGCAGGTTTGGCAAAACTGCATATCTTCTCCCACAGCAGGACAACAGGGCGTCAGCAAAAGAGAGGGTGTCTCTCTTTGATAGAATATGTAATTTAAAGGTTCCTTCTGCAGAGTTTTGAACAAGTCAGGTTCAAGAGATATTCCATTGGTATGAATACAGTTACCTGATCCATGATCAGCAGACTGTATGTATTTTTGGATTCAAAGAGTCTCTCTCAGAAACCCGCTATAACCCTCACCAGCGAAGGATGGATGTTTACAGCGTGCTGGTCTCTCCGACATGAGTCTGTTGATAACCCATGAGAAAGAGAAAGAGAGTGGGTGGAGCATGTGCTTAAATAGGGGTGATGATGTCACATTAAAACAGTGAAGTTACTTCTCTTCCTGTTGAAACTGAAGGTTGGTTTAATGCAGTGCATTGTGGGATCATTAGTCCTTATGGCAGGAGGTCTGTCTTTTTAGTCCAGTCAGTCATCATGGCAAATGGCACAGCACTATGATCGAAACCATTCCATTGTACCTCTGATTTTATGTTTAGGGTATATTCCCAGCTATAGCATGAACTTTCACCCCAGTCTTATTAATATCAGTCGTATTGTGCTGCTTTCAACATGTTTCCTTCCAGGATTGCCTTCTATTAACCTCCATCCATTTTTCCATCAACTTAGACCAGGCAGCCACAAGCATGAAGCTATTACAACCATGCTTCATTGTTGAAATGGTGAATTCAAGATTATGTGCATTGTCGGTTTTCCCCTTAAAGGAACATGGGGCAGGATTTGTAAATAAAATAAACATGCATCTCCAGTTTTTTAATGCTGTTGGGTGATGAAAGCGTTATAAACCAAAAAGAATGAGCCCACCCACGTATCGTTCTATTTTCTTAAACTGGCTGTGTGCTGCAAAATGTGCTGCAGTTCGGGGCCCGAATTTCCCGCGCTGTCTTACGGATGTGACGTCAATTGACACTGCTTGCGGGTTTTCGACAGCTTTAAAAGAGGAAGAAAAATGGTCGCAGACCTCCATTGATTTAATTGTGAGAATAGATTCTTCTCTTCTGCAACTGGGAAACGACCAAGGACGACTCACAGCCCACAACCCACTGAAAAGTGGCACTAAGAAAATGAAGTATATCACTGTGAAGAGGTATGTTTTTTTTCGTGAAGCGTTTGTGCACACTCACCGGGCGGCTAGCTGCAGTTACTTGCAGCGCCGGCCGCGTCGCTCGTGAGCTTCGTTTCTTCATTCTGCCCCATGCTCCTTTAACCTAGCGTTTTGCTTGGCCAAAAAGGTTTTTGTTTTTTTTCTCATATGACTAAAACATCTTCTTCAACATGTTTGTTTTCTCACCTGCATGGTTTGTGATCAACAGCAACAGCACTTGTGACTTTCCTTCATTCTCCATCATTTTCTTCTTATTCATGTTTTATGATGATGGTCCAGTCAAAAGAGTCTACTACTTGAGCTGTGAGTCTCTGTAGCTCTTCCAGAGAGGTCATGGTCATCTTGGCTGCTTCTCTGATAAATACTCTTATTACCTTGCCCCCTTAACTATGTGTTTGTAATAGTGATCTGGGAAATGTTTGATTATACTATAACCTGATTTAACTGATTGCATTTTATTTAGGGATATAAGAACAAAATGGGCTACACTGTTCTGATTTTTATTTGTAAAAAGGTATATAAATATGTTGAAAACTATGTATACTGTTCTTCTGTCATGTAATGTACCAGTAGAATACTCCGAGGTTTATCGTGCTAACATTACAAAAACCTTCAAGGGGTTAAAGATTTTTAAAAATTCTTTATTTGTTGTTTTCTCTTCTTATTAGAGTTAATGTTGCTCAAAGACTTGATTTTGAGGTTGAGACTCAGATTGATCTTGGAATCAACCCAAAACTTTGTAAGTAACTCATGTTTTTTTCCTTCAGAAAACAGGTTTTATCTAACAAGTTTCACATACAGTCGTTTCACACTTGGACTTTATTCCTATTTTGATCCAGTAATTTTCTAAATTAAAAAATGGATTATATGTTAAATGTGATCATACTTTTCTATTGATTATTGCTAAATTATTGTGTGTGCGCACTTCCTAGTCTTCAAGAAATTATTTCAACATGTTCCGAGGCCATTTTTTGTGTCTAATTTTAACTCTTAATAACATAGATAGCTACATGATCTGTCTTCTTTTTTTCTAATACATTCTTCTTTATATTCTCAATCTTTTTGTTCAGATTGCGGTGATTCAAAGGTAGCAGCAGACACATCTGACTGTTACCTGAATTTTCACAAGTTTCGCCTCTATCTGCAGGGAGACAAGGAGTAAGTGATGAAACTACACTAGATATAAAATGTATACACACATAGATTAAAGTGTTGTTTTTTGTAATGTAAATAAATGACTTCAAAATCATATAACTATAAAAAATGATATACTAATTATATCATCTCATTTTGTATATGTGTATATATATATATATATATATATACTAATTATTATATAATCATACAAAGGCAAGGAGTCAGGAGAGGGTACAAAAAGAATATTCACAACAACAATGATCAATAGTTACAGAAAATAAAACAGAAAACAGAATTTTTTTCCATAATTAAAAAAGGACACCAGACACTGAGTCCAGAAGGAGCTGCAAGGGTACTGTGTATGCTTTGTGTGGGTTATGCAGTCTTCTGTGTTCATATATCCAGATGTATTTGAAATGTCTCACTATATTGTTTTATGTAACCAAAAGCCCAGCTAGGCACATACATTGTAAATTAGCAGATTATAAATGTTAAAGTGTATGATTTTTATTAATACTTCACACTTGTCCCTATGAAAATAAATAAATTCAATTCAAGATGTCTGTACTAAAGAGAATGGTTGAAAGAAGTGTTGCATGTCAGGAATCAATCAGGTTGGGCTAAATTCTGCATAACATTGTAGAACGCTCTCTAACAGATTTGTTTTTCAGTACATTTTTCAGAAAAAATGTCATATTAATTGCGGAAAAAGTTTCCAAGTACTTTGTCCTGGTCTCCTTTTTTTACTTTACAAAAACCTGACTTTTTAACAGGGGTGTGAAAACTTTGGAGATACAGTATACCTGAGACATCCTCACTGGTCCTAATGTTGGTTTCATTGATTGTTTGCTCAGGCCCAACTGGCTGAAGAAGCTCTTCACTGACTTCATCACTTTCACGGTTAAGCTGGTCGTCAAGGGACAGGTGAGGGTGGAGACCATAGGTTTTATTGTTTTCATATCAGCTTACAGTCAAACTAAAACAATAACAAGTGTGTCGTCAAATGCAGATTTGTAAAGAGATCAACAAGCTGGCAGACATCTTAGCTGAATTTATACAAGACACAGCAGGTGAGTGTTGTGTTGTCTGTTTAATCAAGGGTATTGATGCCTCAGAGCCTACTTGGCCGAACTGATTAAATTTTTTTCTTTTAAGACTGTGAAATGTTTCTGATCTTCTTTAAGATAAATTTATATATATATATATATATATTTAGATTAACAGATAAAAACTCATTGGTTATACTTTGTTTTTAACATAACAAGGAAACACCGTCAGTAAATCTTATTTCTCTGTGTGCTCCAACACGGTTAGTCGATTTGTATCCCTGGCTGATAGAGCAATGCATCAATATTATGAAGAAAAGATTTTTCAGTCAAGTTGTAGGCTCCTAAATGTTCATGTTCCATTTGACTGATTATTAAAATTGTCATAACATTTGAAAGTGTGGCTTTTTTACAGCTGACTTCCTCAGTGATGGCGGCATCAGTGTGAATATTGGTGTAACTACGACTCCTGTCATCACAGCTAACTACATAGAGTCATACCACAAGGTTAAAAAGATTATTTGAAAATTGCCTGAATACCTTAAATGTGTGTAGTTATTAAAGCAGCCCTTATTTTGTCAGAAATGCTTGAGATCATAAAATATTCTTTCAGTAATCATGATGTCTATCCCCTTTAGGGCCTGACAACCTACTTAAATACGACCTCTGTGATGAACACCTCAGTTTTTCACCCAAATCACCTGACTGAAAATAGGATGCTTTACTTCTGGTTCTCAGGTGGGCTTCGGTCAAATGCTTTAAAGAGCCAGTCATATTCTTTCTCTCTAAAACTGCACCCTGACAGTAAAAACACATCTCAAGTACAGATAGCCCCTTATTTAGCACAATGAAAGTTTTTATTTAGTAATACACATTTTTCTTTATTATTATTTTTATTAAAAAGCCCAAAACAAGTAAAATTGTAAAAATAAATGAATGAATAAATTTTTTTAAATACCCAAAAGAAAAATTACTTCCACAAACTGCATCCATGTATATAGCTGTAAGGTTTTCTTGAAATCCAAGCAGTGTTTTTACACACATCTTAAAAGCCATAGAGATAATAGATAAACACTTTTGCTGGAAGAATGTGATTTAAAACATATAGTGAGGAAAAATCAACAAGAAAATAAAATCACATGTTTTGAAAAGAACTCTGGTCAGTTGCCCTATGTGATGTCACTAGAGGCATGTTGAAACATTGTTTGTTTTTTGGGTCAGAGGGAGGGATTTATTGGGGTTAAATAACAATTTGCAACAAAATAGCAAAACAAATTTGAAAATATGTTGCACAGATGACAAACTAATCCAAAACTGAGTTTGATACTACAGAAAAGTATTTCTACTTGGTTCAAAATCTGCACATATATCAATAAACAACTTAATATTTAACTCCTAGGCATTTTAGGGATGCATAATATTTCCTTTCCATAAAGTCACCGCAGGTTTGTTGCATGTTGCTTGTTTGTTTGTTTTCTTAACAACAGATGAAGTTTTTAAACCACTAATTGCTGCTGCTCATGAAGATGGCCGCTTCATACTTAACATCTCATCAGAAGAGCTCAAAGTAAGTCACTCACCTTACAGATCTTTATTGATACTGATTTAAAAAATAAATCTCTGAGTTTTGGGTCATTCTCTGTCTGAGGTGGTAGAAAATAAAGATTTTTGGTTTCTTGTTTTCTAGCACATCTCAAGAAGGTAATGAATAGATGTTATGACGCCATCTGCAGTAATAGGGGCACAGCTCTGATCTTTCTTGTTTAAAAAAACCTCTGAATGTTAGTGAGAATAAAAAACAACATGCCTTTATACAGTGCATGTAAATATCTGGTTTCATCTGTATGTACTCTGTGGGCAGAACGTCTGCTACTTGTTATCTTCTGTTTTCAGAGTGGAAGACCTACCCAGGGTATTTGCAACCTGCAACCCAGAGCCACCTGTGGCTCTTCAGGCCCACCTTAATGGCTCTTCATAACTATAGCCAAAAATTATAAAGAGCTGAGATTAGTTTTTTATTATAAAGGTTAAATCAATGCTAGTTCTAGTATTTGTTTCAGTTTTTTTTTTCATTCTATATTCATATAGAACCTCCACAACAGTCAACTTTGTCAAGGTCAATTTTATGTCGTACTTTATAAAAACAAATTGCACCATAAAACTTAATAAGATGCTTTTTTAAAGGGTCATGAAGATTTTGTGACTGTTGACCAATTTTATTAATTAAGAATGAAGGAAAAAGTGAATGTTTGGATTGTAAAGTTTGCTGAACCCTGACTTAGACAATTCATTCGAAAAGAAATGGATACTACTGTCTGAGCTAAAACTGCCCCATTTTGTGTTTGTTACTAACCATTTTCAGACACTTTTTGAGAAAAGTCTCTCCAGCACAAAGCCTGAATATATTGAGAAGGTAATCATTAAAATCCGTTCACTCATTCCCCCAAACAATCTTGCTTTTTATTTTTATTTTTTCAATTATGAGATGTTGTTTGTGTCTGGCTGTTTAGTGTCTTTTGGAACCAGGCTCCCCTGATCTGAGAGTGTGGAGCTCATCTGTTCCCACTCTGAACAGCTCCAACATGGGAATATCAGTCTGGGCCCAGGCTACTGGAGAGCTGTACTGTGGGAGTCAAAGCAAGCCAACGCTCTCCTTTCAAACGGTGCATTGAGAAAGATAAATATTCATAAGTATAAAATATTTAGGACAGCTGCCACTCTTCACAGCTGTGATAATACAAATATATCAGCACACCTGAGCCTGCAATGTTCAAAGAGATTGCAAAAAGCGAAACCAAAAACTCAGAGTACACAATTCTCTGTTAGCGTGCTAAATTTTTATTCATGACAAGTAGAATTGGAAAATCATTATTTATTGCTGCTAAAGAGGGTTCTTTCATGATGGAGTGTAGGCTACTTGTTATTATTAAATTTTATTGTTACATATAGGCATTTTATCTTTATTTTTGTTCAACAAATAATAATAGTATTGAAATCAGTTGGGATTTTTGTGTACAGTTAAAAATCAAAATTATTTCAGAACGTGGTAAAGACCAGATCATTTTTATTATCTTCTGATGTTTAGTCTTGAATTGAAAGAACGTGACAGTAGCACAACTACTGTATATCAAAATTATGATGACGTAACATCCATATTATCAATATCACATTTCTTCAGTTCATGTTCCTGCAACATAACTGCAAAAAATATGTTTGTTTGCCTTAACGACAGCTACAAAAGTTAATAATCAAACAAGTTGTGTAACACAGCATTGAGAATGCATCTCTGCCAAGCTTTTGGTGCGCTGCTTCGATTGGACTCATAAGGTTAGTCAATGAGTGGTGCCTATATATATATATATATATATATATATATATATATATATATATATATATATATATATATAAACACACACAAACGCACACAAATAAAAAGCGTGTTGGTATGGTTGAAAGACTTAACCTATACATATGATCTCAAATATATTTTAAGCTTCATTATTTCCCCACATACTTTGCAAAAAATAAAAAACAAAATTATGCAAACGTAAGTTAATTCCAACTTTTTTCTTTTGGTTGTTTGTTTCCGCCCAACACTGTTTTCCAAATAAATTCAGTCCTCATCAGCCATCAAGCAAAGAATTTGAAATAAAACATATAAATAAATGGAAAATAAAATGGCATTGCTGTTTACTTTTAGCCGTTATTACATATTTTGTTTATTATTGGTTTTGTTTGTGTAATTGATCTTTGTTTTCTCCTGGATTTATAGAACATTACCGTAGATGTCACAGCTTCCTATGCAGAGAAAAAACTTTTCCTCCATGGTAAACCACAAGAGTAAGAGCCTCTCTTTTGACACAAAGAAAAACATACTGAGCCAACTTTGCTGCAACGATGCATATCAATGAAAGTATGGCCTCGATCTTTTCTAGAATGAATTGAAATGGGCAAATTGTTGCATCAAAAGCATGAACTATTTGTTCTGAATTTCCCTTAACTTCACTAGAATTGGAAGACTTCAGACTGTGGTTTCCAGCCACACAGTTAAAAGGGAGTTTTTTCTGTATGAATACTTCTGTTTTTACATCTTTAGGATAACAAGACAAAAATACATTATTCTGATCTCAGAAAAGATTGTCTAGCTTTTGTCTTGTAACTTTAGGTATTGATGTTTCCTTGTTGTTATGCCCTATCTTACGGAGATTAATATCACTCTGAGTTACTTCAAAGTCATCCTCTCTTGTCTTTCCCATTTGAAGAGTAAGAGAAATGTTGCTCTGTGCTGTGTCATATAGTATTTATAGTCCAGGAAAACAGGAATTTATGGTTTACAAATTCAAAAACCCCAGTCACTCTAATCAAGTGCCACTTCAAACCTCTTCAGTTTATGTTGTTGGGATGTCAATAAATAGGCAACCAGTGGCTTGTTAAAAGGAATAATTGTTTTTCAACAGGGAATTTTTAAAGTTTTTCCTTTTATTTTTAGAGAATGCAATTGCAAAATAGTTAAAAAGTCCTTGTTAATAGTAACTATGACCAATATTTACTCAGATGTAAAGAGTTTCTGTGAATAAGTAAATTTTGGAGGCACATTTTGCCCAAATCATTTATCAAGATACTCTTCATCTGGTATTTTACAAGCTGATTTTAAATTTACAGTTTAAAAACCTATATTATCAAAGCTTTAGTCAGTGTGTGCAGATTCTGTTGCAACCAGCATCTGCTTGTTGATTATTGAAATTATCTTTACAGGATCTTTGTCATTCGAGCTAAGCTGGCCCAACAGAATCAACAGGTAAATATTTTTTCATCTAACCTGAACATTTATTTTTATTGAAAAATATTTTAAAATATGTTGGGGGGATTTCTCCACATATGATAACAACAAAAAGCGCTGGTGGTAATAATAATGTAAAAATGTAAAAAGAATTTGTGCCAAAAACGTGTGAAAATGTCACATGTTGCAACACAATACATGTTCCACATGTAAAACTTGTGGATAAACCTTTACAGGGTGCAGAAATCACTACAGCTACATGACTGCCTCATGGGCATGATGTCGGCTTCAAATACAGAGTTTGATATGGACACTACATTGGATCCGATTGATTTCACACATTAGGCAATCAAAATGTTCCAAAACGACAATTCCAGTTTGCAAACCATGAGGTTTTCATGTGTTTCCCAAATAGTTTTACATATTATAAAAAAATTATGCATGTTAAATCCGTTTTCACAGACACAAATGGAGAGAATGCTTAAATGTTAGATTGGACTTTTTCATTAACTAATTTCTCTGTTCACAGATATATGATGAGGCACAAATTGAGTTCATAAGGGAAGCTGTGGAGAAAATAGGCATTCCTAAAGTCCTGTCCGGTATGAAGCAGACCCACAAAAACAACAACCTTTCAATGCTAACCTCACATTCTCTCCTAATGTATTAAGCAGCTTTTCAGTTAATGTAACCATCTTTAGTATGGATTTTTTTCTAACGCCATCCATTAGTTTTACAATAATCAAATCATTCTTAACATTTTCAAGTTTACTTTGATCGATGTGATCGCTCCATAAAATCCTTGTTGTATCTGGAACAGCAGTTTAGAAATGTGTTGTGTGTTCCAGTTTTGGAGGTGGAGATAACCAGATTGATGAACAAACAGGGGGCACACTTGTTTGACATCATTAACCCAGAGGTGTTTCATCAGGAAGTAAGAGATACATTAATTTTTTTGTTCCTGTTAATCTTCACCATAAATGCACACGGCCTCTCTCTCTGTCTACCTCCCTCTGTCCTGCAGGGATATGTGGTGACTCAGATGGATTTTGGGTTCCCTCATCATCTCCTCGTGGACTTCCTCAAGAGGACACTGCAGTAGCTGGGCTGTGTTAAGCATCTTGGGCCTGTGCTGTTATACATCACCCAAAAAGATGTTTTAAGCTCCACTGTTTACCTTAAATTTAGGAAGTATATAAGTTAGGAAACTTGTAAAAGAAAAACGTCAACACAATCTGGTACGTAAACCTAAAAAACGAATTCCTTTGCTTTTACCTTTGTTATTATAGAGATAAACAAAAACAAACAAAAATCATTTTGAGTTCTTGATGTATCTAACTTTTTCTGGTCATTTTTTCCACTCACAGAAGAAGTTCGATTGATTGAATTTGTGTTTGTGTTCACTTGTTTTGTATATGTTATAAAAAAATATAAACTCAAACAACGGCTTTGTATTCAATTCAATTCAATTCAGTTTATTTATATAGCGCCAATTCACAACAGATGTCATCTCAAGGCACTTAACAAGAAGTCATTTCAATACAATTATACAAACATTCCAATCAGTTAAAAAGTTTCCTATTTAAGGAATCCCAGCAGATTGCGTCAGTCATTGGCGTGAGGTTGGGCAGATTTCCAACCACAGCAATCCTTCAGCAATCCCTCATACTGAGCAAGCATGTAACGACAGTGGAGAGGAAAAACTCCCCTTTAACAGGAAGAAACCTCCAACAGAACCAGGCTCAGTAGGAGCGGCCATCTGCCACGACCGTCTGGGGGTTTGAGAAGACAGAGCAGAAACACAGAAGGAACAGAAGATCCGATATAAGAGAACTTTCTATGTTACAGAAAGTATTTGTGTTTGTTTCTTTTGCAAACACTTACCACTGAGTTCTGCATGAATACGAATTCTGGCCGATCAGAAATAAACCCAATTTCTACATCTTAAAAGATCACTTTATTTCTGGTATATTCATTCAATATTAATTCCCTACCTGTGCTCCTTATTTGCTTTGCCACCAGATGGTGGCAGCATGGTCTCATTGAATTTCACACAGTACGTAGATTAGAGCTTTTACAGTTTCAAAATTATTTTTATTAAATGTTTTTTTTTATTTTAACTCATTAGCTATGAGATTAACTTTTTATGACAATGAGGCCATATTTTAGTATTTCCTATCCTGGGATATTGTAAATGTTTGTTTAAACATATGCATGGTTTTCCACATGCTATAAAATGTAGGATTATTTTTTTTTTTATCAGGCTAATCCAACCCATAGATGATGAAACTACATGACTTTTGCATCACTGGCGATACAGAATTTTAACAACATTTATTGATGTGAAGGCTAATGGTGGACATCAGGAAAAAGTCTCTGCTGCTTTATGTGTGGCATTCTCCAGAACAGTTTGCCAAAAATGTTTGCTTTAAAATTTTGCAATACTCATAAAATATTCTCCACACAACTTCAACCATTTAAACTTGACTTTCACTTTATATTTCCAGTGTGCCATTTTTGACCATTGAACAGCAGTCCACTCTTCTCTCTTATTGGCTGGCACGTCTGTGCGACTGTTTCATCTGACTGGCTGTCACTGCAGAATCGGATGTAAACAAGCTACTCACCCGGGCTAAATCTCCCAGCTGGCCGTGCCAACCGTTTAGTCTCACAATACTCTTTGTGTTTAACATTCCTCTCCACCGCATTCTTGCCATGCTGTTGGCCTCCATGTCGGCAGTGGGAACCAAGGTCTCTGCGTGACTCTTTGACACTAACATATCTTCTCTGCTGGTGAAACAAACGCCACAAGCTATCACAAATGGTGAGGAAACATCAGGAATAAAAAAACATCACAAAAATGTATTTTTCTTTTGTTATTGATACTCAACACAATAGTAATGAACCTGTTTGAATGTAAGCAAATGCAATGTTATTTCCATGTTAAGGTAAGTGAGCCCACTTAGTAGTGGTCATTGACCCCTGGTCCTTCCCCCAGTCTGCTTTGCTGCATTCCTTTCTAAACACAACCATAAACACTCATGCAGTCCCACCACCATCCCTGTCTTCATCTTATCACCAATTCTTCCTGTTTTCCTGTTTTACCTTCAACTTTCCAGGGTTCTGATAGTAGAACGTTTGTGAAACCTTGAAAGATAGGTAAACAAGAAGTTGCAGGGAAAAAAGCTCATTAAACTTTGTTTATGCAGAGGTAGGCTTCCATGAAATCTCCTCAAAAAGATTTCAACATCAATTGTGCATCAACAGTTAATGTGTTAGTAAATATACAGTTGTTTTATAAATCTATTTTTTAATAAATGAAACGGTAAATTTTCACATACATACTCCTTTATATCAGGTTACTCTGCTTACTTGATTTTTTTAATTCAACCAAAACCTAAATGTTTATGAGGATTGAAGATGATTGTTTCAAGTGAAGGTAAATTGGTGAGGAATTGGTGAGGAGCAAAGGCTGGCCTATGTGGTCTGATCCAACAGCTGAGCTGCTGTAGCTCAAATTACTGAGAAATTTGAGGCTGTCACTGAAAAAAAGGTGTCAGAATACACTGAATTGCAGTTTGTTCCACATGGTCATGAAGACCGATCAAGAGTCCCACACTGTCTGCTGAGAGTGCCAACAATTAACATTAGAACCAGCATGGAGCCCTGAAGGAAGGTGGCCTGGTCTCTAATGTAAAACATTTTTTTCATGTTATGTGGCTAGGTGCATGTTTACCGTTTACCTGGGTAGAACATGGCACCAACAGAAGGGAATGCTGGTAGAGGCACAATGATGGTTTGGGCGAAGTTCTGCTGGAGGACCTTGAGTCCTGCTATCCCTGGTGCATTGTTGCCGAGCATGTACACTGTTTCATAGAAATTGTATTCCCTAATGGCTGTAGCCTCTATCAGCAGAATAATGTAGCCTACCTTGACACAAAGCACAAAGCTTGAGGCATTGACTTGGCCTTTGAATTCCCCAAATCTCAGTCCTATTGAACATCGGGGAGAAGTACTAAACAAAGTGGTCCAATCCAAGGAAGCCACATTTTTTTAAAAACGTATATTGTCATCCAATTCTAATAGGGTGACCAACCGTCCTCTTTTCCCCAGACGTGTCCACTTTTCATGTAGAGAAGATTTCATTATGAAATCTGAAATATGCAGAAGAAAAACATATGATAGTATTATTAGATATGTAACATCTTTTTTTGTACTTTTTTTGAATTTATTTTGATTTAATACTTATAATTTTATTTATTCTTTTATTTCATGTTTAACGTTTGGATACCTCGGATGACTTATTTGAACAGAATATAAATTCCAATATTGTTGAAAAGGATATCCTGTAAAGAATAATATTGGTTATATGCACTCATGTTGAAATAAACCTAAATTCTAAAGCAACCCTTACTTGCATTGAATTGGAAATTTTTTTGAAATATACACTGAATTACAAGGCTTTACAGAACAATTTGCACTATTGTAGACTTAACATGTAAGGTTACAATTACATGATTTTAATCATAAAAGGTCGTGATCTAAAGTGGGCAGGTCTGAGGCATGAAACTCCCACTCCGGCCCTGATTTCATACATTAATGAAAATGTCCGACTTTTCATCGTTTTCAGGGAACCAATAAGCCTACGTTTACTGATTGGCCTTTCTCTCATCTGACGTCCTCCCCAAGCTGCTGTTTACTGCGTGGTTCTGATCCGTTCATAGACAGAACAGACAGCAGGATGCTATGTGTTGTGCTGTGCCGCACCGCATTGCCAGGCTGGGTTGCGATGCGCTCAACCACGGCTGCTTTTGGAGAACAAAAACAAACGTTCTGGCCACCTCTACAGATCCGCCATTTGGGGAAAACAAAGTCTCCTGGAGTTTGAATTCATAACGGTATAGTTTGCGTTAGACCCGATGTGTTTAACCTTAAAGTGAGTTTAATCCAGTGCGTCATATTCAAAAAGATTCCAGATATTAATGATCAAATAAAGATGTTTATATAAGCATAAAAATAGTTCTGCTGAGCAGGTGTGTATCTAGAAAGTTTTCAAAAAGGGCTAAATGGGGGCCAGTGATGATCTTGGTTTGTCCTGCCAAAATAAAAGCAGGGCTACACAAAGGGGGCGGGGCCTAGATTGTGTGACAGAGATCAGAGTCACAACATGAAGGTCAAAGATTGATGTAAACATAAATAGGCCTACATAAAAAACACAAATAATACTAACTAATTGAAGTTATTTTTCTGTCTTATTTTATCATTCATTAAAAATATTATCTACACAAAAAGATCATACATAAATTCAGAAGAGAAGGAGCTGCTGCAGAAAGCGAAGCAGACTTAAGTAACATTTTGACGGATTTATTGACTAAATAATTATTCACTGCAGCGCTAGAATGCAATAGATAGTGAATGTCTCCATTTAAAAATAATTATTTGGACTAAATTAAAGGAGCAAAAATCAGAAGAAACACATTATACATGTAAGACAGACAATACATACTAGCACATAGCCACTATTACTAGATACACTATTAAATAGAATACATGCAAGTACTTTGTCCTACCTGCTTCAACAATATCCTGTCTGAGACAGTCCACCGTCTGCCGGTTTGACAGGCGTAACTCAAAGGTTATATACAAATGTCTGAGGGCACTGCAATACCCACAATTAAATAGATACAAGTTGGAAGCAGATTACTTTTAATATATATGTGTGTGTATTTACATATATATATATATATATATATATACACACACAACTATAGGGGCAAAATAGAATGTTTACTATTTTCAAACTTAATTTACACTTTTATCTTGATGCGTAGGATCTCACATATGATCTCAAGTTGTCCAACATCCGTGTGATCTTTGTCCCACATTTGCTGGGTGGGGATCTGGTCACCCTACTTGCAGCTCCATATACCCCCAAAACATTTACATGCAACCACGGTGTTTCTGTTTTCGACCGACTCAATAGCAAGCCTCTAAATCCAGCTGGAAATTGCTAGAAGAGTTGCTAGCCAACTTCCTTCAGTTCAGACAGCTAGCTAGGCTTTTGATCGGCTGCACAGCCTGCTTCTGAGTGTCTGGGTCTGTGGTCTATTACTGAGGTAAAGGGCAAAGTTGTAATGGAAGAAGAGAAGACTTTTGCTACTCAATGGCCAGTCAGTTACTATGTAAACCCCGGACACATGCTGTTGGAGAGACTGCTGAATTAACAGACACACTAATTGTTCTGGATATTTTACACAGATGTCAGTTTCCATAAAGGTGAAAAGAAAATCAGAAGCTACTATAGTGCCTGATAGAAAAAAAGACTCTGGTTGTGTTTGCCACATATTTCTAAACATGTCTCCTACATGGGAACCATCTACATGAAAGAATTATGGGTTTTGCTACAATGTATGGGAAGACATGCTGGGAAAGATAAGGTTGCGTTGTGTGTGTGTACATGTATAGCTATACTTGTGTGGACCAACCTTTGACAGCCCACCAGCCTTGTGTGGACATTTGTAGTTGTGAGGACATTTTGCCTGGTCCCCACAATGTTTAACTAGCTATTAAACTCTACTAGTTTGGTTTAGAGGTATGGTGTGAATTAGGTTAAGGTTAGGGTTAGGGAAAGTGTCTGGGTTAGGCATAGTAAAATCAATGGAAGTCAATACAATGTCAACACAAGGATAGCAAGACGTGTGTGTGTGTGTGTGTGTGTTTGTGTGTGTGTGTGTGCGTGTGTGTGTGTGTGTGTGTGTGTGTGTGTGTGTGTGTGTGTGTGTGTGTGTGTGTGTGTGAGTGAGTGAGTGGGTGCCTGTGTGTGTGTTCAGAAGTGTTTCCGAGAATCTGTGGGGATTGTTCAGTGATTAGGCCAGGATCCCTCATGATTCAGTCATTGAGATATGGGCAGCAGTTCAAAATAAAATCATACACTGTTCAACTGAAGCTGGGTCTCCAGAGCCTTATTCCTGAATCATTATCCTGGCACTTTGAAGAAGACCACCAACGATATATGACATTATCTATGAGAAATGCATTTTAAATAGGTTATATTCTACATGAGAAAAACTTGCATTGTTTATAAAAGAGGCTGTTTTAATTCTTTGCAAAATGAAAGAATATCTGTATGCCATAGGCTACATATTAATCCAAACAGAACATATTTTGAGGCACTCAAACTTTGTGTAAAATTTCAGCAAATAAAATTCCCATTTTACAGAAATGTAACAGAATATTGCATTGTCGGTGTTAAAAAATTCAGTTAAGACAAAATCGTATCTGGAATATTCACCCATTAAATATATCTATTCTGCACTTACATAAAAACCAATAGTTGAAGTGCATGTGTAAAATTGTCTTCGGCTTCTGTAGTCAGTAATCTGCCTGTTCTGAGATGGAATTGATAATTTTGTCGAACTGGCAGAAGGCTATGCTTTTCAAGCCAGTGCTAAAAATCTCCACTCACGCTGATAGATGCTGACCTTCAAACAAAGTGAATAATAAGTTCAGACAAGGTTGTACTTTTAAACCTTTAAAGCTTTAAGGCTTGATTAATTTAAGATGCTATGAGCCAGGAAGTATATTAAATTATCTAATTCTTAACTGGAAAAAGTACAAAGCTCAGATCTGATAAATGCTCCAGGTAGTGTAACATGGGGTTACATCAGTGAAAAGGTTACACACCACAATACAAATCAGACATGGAAACATATTTGTTTTATTGCACATATAGCATAACATTTGCTGAGTAGTGGTAGTCACTTCCAAACGGCACCACTTCTGCAGACCTGTTGCTACTGGCAACAGTGGGATGTTGACTAAAGTAATATTGCCCGTCTTTTATGAATAATAGATTTGGCTGCAGCAGCTTTAGCAGGCCAAGTGTGACTCATCGCAGCTCCATTCAGCCATCTCACTTATCCCCCTGTCCATTAACTCAATGAGCATTCTATAAAAAACATGTCCTGACTGCTGACACCTTATGCTGGAAGATCACTGGAGTAAACTCAGGCCAGTCATAAAACCTTACGTCATCATCATCAGCCGTACTTCAATCAAACAGTTCACTTTGTTTCATTTATTTAATTCTGGCATCTTATTAAAAGTGTTTTGCTACTGCACTGTAATCAGTTTAGGTTAATGGCCACCTTCGTGTTGGTGGGGGTTTTTCTGTCTCTGTTGTTCATGCTTTGGCCAAGTGTAAATCCTGTCTTTTATTACATACAAAGTGCTTCAAAATCATTGTTTTCAAAAAGATGTTATGAATATGTACCCTGAATGTTAAACCTGATTAGTTTTAAAGCAGGTGCTTACTTATTTTCAATATTGAATGCTGTCATGATCAAACATCTATACATTTTTCTTAGCATATCAAATTAGATGTTATAAAGCGGCTGTGGAAATTAGGTTAAATTCTAATTGTATAATTGGTGTACTGTCCATGTGTTTCAAAAGATGTTTTATGAATGCTTTAATGATTACATGACTATACATTATGAGCATATTAATATTCTTCATATTGGGACTATACTGTAGCTACACTGGAATATCTCACCACGTCTTTAGTTAGTGACATATTTGCGTAGATGGAATTTTACTTGAATTTTGATGTGTTGGAACACAGATAATTATGTGAGCTTTGAACTATGCCCCAACTGAACATAAGTCACCGTGTTGGCTAAGTGAACAACTTCCTCCCAAATATTGCAGTGCTGCTTAAAGTTTATTGTGCCTAAAAATAGTTTAAGAAAAAAACCAAATCATTTACCCGGGGACTATAAGTCACCAGGTTCTAAAAGTTGTAAGCACCAGGAATATGTTCAAACAAATGAAACCACCACAGTCATTTTTTTACATCTTTTCAGTTTTATTTGTGCAAAGCATAGATTTACAGTCAAATTTCAGTGCTGCTGCAGTTTAACAAAAAACCTTTCTGATTACATAGCATGTTGCTGCAAGTACATATGCATTCAGTTATATCTGCATAGTTAACAACGGTGAGTAAAATCACAGAATATTTGTGGTCATCATCGAAGCATAGAGCAACAATGTAATGTACAGTGTGGTGAAAAAGTATTTGCCCACTTACAGATTTTTTTGGGGGGGGTTTCTCACATGAAGGTGTTGCAGATCGAATAGATTTGATTATCAGACAAAGATAACCTGACTAAAAAACAAAAAGCAGCTTTCAAACGATGGTTAAATTTTTAAGGGAAAAAAGCTATCTAAACTAACCCTGCCCTATTTAAATAAGTTAAAAAAAGAAAAAGTTTTCAAAGTGGTCTAGTCAAAGTCTACCTTTGAATCCCATTGAAAGGCTGTGGCATGACCTTAAACAGGCCAGTCAGCTGGAAAACGCTCCAATTTGGATGGATTAAAACATCTCTGCAAAGAGAGGGCTCAACCAGTTATTAGGTTAGGGGGCTAAAAAAGAAAATATCTGTAAGCGGTGGAATACTCTTTCACAGCACTGTGAATCAGCAATAAAGATAGGATAAAACGTCATTCATCTTTGAATTATTTTTCTACAAAGTTATTAGTGAATATTACATTAATCATATACAGGGTGGGTGTGTTTGTTCAGTGACCAGGGTGTAGTTAGTTTTACTGAAAGAACCATTGAACCCAGCCAAGGTTCAATGTATGTGTAATCCCACATAAAAAAAAAAACATGAATGGAATGTAGCATTTCACTCATCGAGATGTTTTTTTAAATAAGCAAAGATAACATAAAGAAATGCAAGGCAATGTCTAAAAGAACAATTCAGGTTACCATGAAGGAAATGCCACAAGTGATACAGATAGTAAAGATGTACCAGATGTAAAAAAAAAAAAAAAAAAAAAGTATCTTTCCAGTACAACGCTTTGCACATTCTGACGGTGGACCTCTCAAGTCAGATGTATCAAAAATAAAAATGAATATTTAAAAATCTAAATCTATTAAACGCATTAAAAAGTAAATATAAATACACAAGCAAAAGTACAACTAACATTTAAATAACTCAAAAGTCACAGTTCAGAAACCCTGTTTTTTTTTTCTTCTTTTTTATACATTATAAAAAGTGCCACGATAAATGTTAAAATCGGATTTTAGTATCAGATGTAGTGACCAGTTTAGTATGCTTCACAGGGCTCAAAGGTTTCAATCACTATCTTTGCAGCTTTTATAACTTGACTTTTTCATGGTGCCCCCCAAAAACATCCCAGTTATTCACAGATAATCAGATACAGAAGAGGAATAGGGAGAAATGTATCCAGCTAAATTTAACTATTTTTGCCTGACAATGACCAGAAATCAGAGACCAATAAACAAACGATAGACTACGTAAATGTTTAAATCTTGCACACATCAAGTATGATTAATTTATTTTATACAGCATCCAAGCTGATTTTAGTGGTATCATATTTTACACTTGCATTAGCAACTGTCTGCATGTCCCAAATAAGGTCAATATAAAATAAAAGAACCGTTCTACAAAGTGAGTAACAGAATACAAACAGCGCTGTAGTGTCTACCAACATCCGTGCAAGGCTAATTAGCTTGCATACATTTGTACATTATGATTAGCTTTTATTTAATAGTCCAACTAAAAATGTAGTCACTGTTAAGTTGGAGAAAATATAAATAATCATTAATTTGGTCAGATAGGTCCAAAATAGTCATGAAATGTTTTTTCTCTTCCTTCCTTTGTATGCTTGATCTAAATCAGGCTGAGTTTAAAAAACACAGGTCCAGTTTAAATTCAGTTTTAAAGCCAGGACTAAAAAAAAAAAATTTACTAGTAAAAATCTTCCTTTTTGATTTTTGACAACGTCTGCTTATATTGGTGACATAAAAAGCAAAACACTCATGGTTAAAATGTTAATTTCACAGTATGATTTGGTAAACTAAAAACAAAGGATACCATTTAGACATGGAGTGATGTAAAAATGGTTAGAAATGTCTCATTTTTATCATATAGAAATTTGACTAGTATGGAAACGAACTTGAACACTGTAGGAACCATGTTGAAAGGAAGGCCAGTGTCCCAATTAAACTGAGGGTACTGTGGAAAAAAGCATGAAAATGACAAACTAAACATCAAGTTGTTACATTGGATTTAAGGCAAGGTAAAGGATATCTTTACTAGCAGGTAATTGCAATAGATATACAATATTCATAAGTGTTTGGTGTCTGATAATTGAATGATTCTCTAATTTCAACATTTGGATGTCCTTCCATACAGGATTTTACTGAACAGCGTATTAGCTGAGGTAAACCTGAGAAAACATTTGCCCTTTCCTGCGTTAATTTTTGTTGGTAAACGCAGTACAACTTTTATCATGACTGAAAACACTGATAATAATATGAGCTCGGATTTCCAATGTGACCTAGGACTCTAAATTGTAGAAATCTTTCAAATACCTCTTTATCACAGTAATTATTTACAACTTTCACTGTAGTCATTTGTGCAAAACAGATTAGCTTCGATGCATGACTCGACTGCCAGTGTCATTATTCTGGATGAAGAGTACAATGATGAGGCAGCATGGTAGCAGGCACTTGTGTCAATACACGAGTGACCAATCACCAAAGAATCCATTATCAAAATAAAAAAGCAATGCACTATGCAAAGTTGTCTTTAGCATACAGTTTAGCAGCAATGTTCATAAAAACATGCTGAGGTATTTGGCTCAGTAAACTGTACAGAGATCAGTATCTATCGGTCAACTATTTCAGATCAAACACTTTTAACACTCCATACTTCTGTTTTATAAAGCAAAATCGTGAGTATGGTTAGTAGGGAAACTCAGGCACAAACGTAGCTGACATACCTGACAATTTTATGTGTTTGATAATTGTTTGGAGGAAGATATTAACATCTTTAAAAAGTTCTGTCCTGACAGCGACAAACACACCCAAATAAAAAAGGAAATCACTCAAACAGCAAATGTGTACAGAAAATCAGACCAATAAATCAAGTCATGATTTCACCAGCCCATTCAGCCTATTACCAACAGGCTACTGGCACATTGAAATCTATATAATATATTATAATATACATAGTTAGCAACTTGCTGCCTCAGTGAGTAAAACTATGCAGACTAGACTGCGTTTTGATCATTCCCATAGAGCATCTCCATCAGGGAATGATCTATACATACACATTGATGCAATGTTAACATTACCGCTCTAGCAGTAACCGTAATATGCCGTTCACCTACTCAAACCCATCATGCTAGCGATATGGTCCAGCAGAAGCAGAGAGGACATCTGAGCGGTAATGAAGGTTAGTAAAGGTCAGTCTCTTCTTTCCTTTTTCAGTTGGCCTTTGTGTAGCTACATTGTAAACTTTGAGCTGCGAATGACTTTGAGTTGTACTTCAAGAGCCTAGCCATTGGCTTGAGTTTTGCATTTGGTCGACAAAACACCAAGGCAGCAAACTCCCCTCTAAATGCAGGGAGTTTAGGTAAAGCATGGATCTTTGAATCTTTTTTAGCCTTTGTGTCTTCTTGCTGGCATTTTGGCTAAATGTATTGTCAAACCACCAAGTTGTCCTGCTACATTAGGCGGCCCAGATCCGCTTCTGCTGGAAGTAGGCATCAAACCTGGCCTGAGCGTACTCCTGCAACACAATCAAGCACTCGTGAATATATGGAAAAAATATTTTACAGCTGTTTGAGCAAAAACTTTCCTGTATAGTTAAAAATGTTAAAATTGGTTTGCTTATTTTCTTTTGATGTTGGGACACAACACCGGTTCAGTCCTTGTGTTTAGCACCTCTTTATGTCTGAATGAATAAAAAGGATTTAACATTCCTGTGGAAATGACAGAAAATCAACCAAAGTTCAAAGAAAAATACAGACGCATTTTAAAATACATGTGCTGTTCAAAGGAATGCTTCAAATTGGTAACTTAAAAAATAAAATGCAGCAAAAAGAACATTTCACTTTACTTTGATGTCATGATAAAAAAAAGAAACATAATTTTTAAATCCTGTTTTTCACATCAAAGTGTATGGATTTGAGGCTAATAAATAACCATTCACCACTAGTTCACAAAATCCTGTCTGGCTATCATGGTAACCTACCCTGATGGACTCTGACCCCATCTCAACTCTAGGTGTTGACAGTGTGCCCACTGCCATTTCTACTTACAAACACAGCAACTACAACGAAACAAAAAACATGTAAAGAGGCCAACTTCACACATAGGCTGTGGAAAGTTCATTAGAAAGTATGCACCTGCAAGATAACTTGTCACGCTGTAACATTTGTGTATGCATGTTCCATGTTTATTAAAAAAATAAAAGGCTCACCAGGTATCCAAACTCAATGGTTGACAGCCTTGCTTGGATGATGGACCACAAGCCCCAAAAGAAGTGAGATGCAAGTGAGAACCTACACACAGGAATAAACACATAAAAAGTGTTGTACTTCTTAGAAATAACACTTTCCAAGTATTATCGTCATGATAGTCAGCTTGTCTCAGGTTAGACGTTTTCCTCCAACTAAACTCACCTGTTGACCTCCACATACAGCTCCTCTTTCAGCTTCAGCTGGTGCTCTTTGCTCAAGTTGTCATAGCCCTGGTCAGACTCTCGCAGGTAGCTCTCGATGAAGTGAAGCTGACCACAAAAACATTCAAACCAGTTAATCATCCATCATGAACAAAATGGATGAGACATGGGTGAGCTGACACGTACCTGCTGGGTTTTTGAAGGGTAGTTCTGAGTATCGACTTTGAAGAAGGGGAACTCATCGCAGCTGTAGTCATACATCCATTCACAGAAATGGTTCCCAATATCAAAGCCTCTGTGGTGCAAACAGATAGCAGAATGGTTTATGGTTATGGTTAATGCTTTTTGTTTAATTAATGAGGCTTCTGACAGTTTAGAAAATATTTTTAAAAGAATGCATCCGTTTTATTTAGTTTTCTTCTGCCCGAGTTATTTACTTAATTGAATTCTGTTTATTCATATATTGCTCAATTCACAGGCAATATAGTAATTTCTTAAAAGGATATTTCTATTTTATTTTCAAAAACTGTATTAACTACACATTTCACATGGACCAACAGACAATGTCTACATGCCCAGAAGGAAAAACAATTTCCCACACATTTTATCAGGACTGTTGAATTGTTTTCATCTCAAAGTCTCCTCTGTCGGGAGTTGCCAAATGGGGCTCGTCTCTCCTGTTTCCTTTTCAAGCCAATGCCTATCAGCCAAGACCTAAAAAAACACAAACACTCCCATCATGGCTCGATGTGTGTGCAATGGGGGGGGTTAGAACCCTGAGGTCACGTGTTTGCTTTATAACATCTGCAGGGGATAGGCTGAAGTTTGGTGGGAGGAGGTGGGTGTTCCCTGTGATCTACTCTGTTTCCCAAAAATGTGCCCCTGAGGAATTCATACCCCCCCCAACGCAATAAAAAAGTGCTCCTCTAGCTAATCTGCAGTGAAAATCCACTACAGTCTTGATGGTGTCTTTCAATTCTTTCCATGCGGGGCACCCTTAGTAGCCTGCAGAACAGTGTTTACGTAACAGCTGCAGTGAATACTTTAACAGGCTGAATTACAAGCACCAGAGTCAACAAATATTGATGAAACTAGGCGGTCTAAATTCTCTTTTCTCTCCCTCTGCTGTCTCTAACTTTGGTTTTGATCTGGATAACTCCACTGCAGAGCCCATCTTATTTTCATAGGACAGAAGGTCAGATGGGAGGGGAGTTACTGGAAGCAGGGTAGGTGATTGGAGATTTGCACAGTTTGGACAAAACAATGGATTTTGCACCTTTTACATCATTTTTTGAACAATAAAATACCAACTATAATGAATCAGTACGCCAACTGTTTCATATTAAATGGATGCAAATATGGAGAAAAAATGACATTATTGCCAATTTATTGGTTATTAAAAAAGTTTTTCCCAGTTTTTAAACAACATGGTGCAATATTAAAAATTTTATTTTGACCGATGATAATTTTGGTAATAACCCACTTATATATTTACATAGTTTTTTATTCTTTTTCTCTGAACAGTATTTAAGTACTTGACTTGGCATAATTCTTTCACATTCGCCTTTATTTCCTATATTTTCTTTTGTTCATCATTGTTACATTTAGTGTTGATGTGTGTCGCATATCGGTTTAAAACAGGATGCAACATGTACCTGCTGCGGAACTACTGAAGCCTTTTTTCGGGACAATTTCCTCTGCAGCTCCTTGCTGTGACATATTTTGCAGCTCAAGTCATTTGATCTCTTTTGTGGTTTGAGAGGAGCGAGGGCTTGGTGACGGAGCTGTCTAGGTCTGCGCTTATGATTGGTTGGGAGTAAGTAATGACTGTAGTAATAAGCTACCTGATAGGATATCGTGAAAAAGGAAGGGAAACTTTTTTTATTGAACTTTTTATCTACACTTTTTTTTTTTTCCCTATCGCACCACACGTCTATCGATTGATATATATTGTTATTGAATTATCGTCCAGCCCTAACCAGACCAGTAAGAGACGCCACATTAAGATAAACATACAGCCACCAATAAACTGCTCCACACCAGACCAATATAACAATGGCCAGAGTGTTGAAGACCCTGTGTGCTTTGTATTCAATCAACAGTGTGACCAAACTGTTAAGGTAAGAGACAAAGCTGTCAGATAAGAATCTGTCACAAATGGTCACCATTAAACCACTCCACACCATTGCAATGCAAGAAAGACCAGATGTGATGACATATAGGAGCTTTGGACACCTTGTCAACATTTGTCAAGCTGTGGGAAATCATTTTTGGCTCCAGGTGATCTACAATAGCAGAGGCGAGCAAGTGGTAGAATTATGAAAAGAAGGGGAAAAAATTGGCATAATTTGTAACATAAATATGTCACTAATAAGCACCATCAGCCGTTCAAACAACACTGTTGAGAATTTAACCTTATGCTTGTACTGTACATTCATGTTCTATACTGTTTTTTATTATGATTTTGCATTAAGTAAGGGAAAACAGGTATTGAACCATGATTTATAAACATACTCTTTGTTTTGTTTGAGTTTCTGGAAAATTAACCACTTCAAATTAGTGAATAAAACAGAGCAATGCATTAAGTCACTCTTCCTATATTTAAAATATCAGTTGTTCCTTTCGTACCTGTAGTTGTAACTGCTGTATTCAAAGTCAATCAGCATCAGCTTCTGTTTGTCTGAGGTGTGGCGGCCCTTCAGGAGCAGAATATTTCCTGAAAGCAACCCAAGAAATAAAATTTAGTTCTGCTTAAAAGGACCAAAGCAAACAGATACAGAGTAAACACAAAGAGAGTGTCTGAGGTGGTGTGTTTTACCTTCTTGGCAGTCATTGTGGCAGAACACTACAGGGGAGTGGGTAGACTCCAGCAGCGACCTGATCACATATAAAAAAACAAAAGTCACTTCAATGCTTGGATCAAATTAAGTGTTTATTCAGGGAAATCAGTTACAATAGATTTGCACTATACGCTTAAGGTTGCCAAATCTTCTTATCCAGATGCCAACCTAATGCTAATAGTCTGTTACTGAAAGCTTCTGGTCATTTTTCATTGATCATATGGTTAGTAAAAATCCACACAGCTCTTTTACAACAGTTTTAGATCTTTTAGAGTCATGTTTCCTCATGTTTGTAACAGATCTTGGGTCTCATTTATAGAGCTTTCTTACACACAAAACAGGGTCTAAAAAACTGCATAAGTCACTTTCTAAGTCAAGTTTGGGATTTATAGAAAAAAACGTGGCAGAAAAATGTGCGCAACTTTAAGCAAACTTAGGACCTTGCTTACGCACATTTTGAACTTGGAATACACTGGCAGCGCAGCTGGGAAGATGGTAAAACTGTGAATTTAAGCCCCATTTTTAGACTTGTAGAGCTTTGCACACATATTAACTAGGGCTGGGCGATATGGCCTCAAATCTATATTGCGAAATAATCTAACACATGTGTGGTAACGATATCTATTGCGATATTATTTTTTTTCTTTATAATTGTCAAAAAGACTTTCGAGATACACTGCAGCAGAACAACTTTTATAGAAAATGTATTGTGCAAAATGCATTAAAAAAATATAAAAATATTTTTTTCAAAATAAAAAAAAAAAACTCAGCATAAAGATGAAGATATTTTAATTAAATTAAAAGCTAAATGTTATTTCAATAAAAAAAAAAAGTTCAAAATTGTCTGCTTTCCTGGATACTTACTTATAAATGTAATACGGCACAAAAATTAAGCTGCACATATTTGAATTAAAAATGCTTCAAGTTCAACAGTTTTTTTCCCCTGTTAAATGGAAAACAACACAACTGCTGACAACGCAACACTGAACATCAGTATTTGTCCTCCTTGATGACAGCTTGATGACATCATCAAAATGCGCAATTGCGGTAGGCCGATATAGTCAAAATCTCTACCTTTGCTAAATTTATATCATTTCTACCTTATAGAAATGATAAGGTACACGTCCTTGCTATTCCAACTCACTACGGAGGTGTGGCCGAGACTGGGCTCGTTTTAAACTCCACAGTGGCGGGATGGCTGAGCCAGTAGCAACGCCCGATTCAAATTCAAGTGCACTGAAAAGTTTTAACGTAACACTGACGATTTTTGGTAGAAAATTAATATTTTTACTAAAATGCACGAAAAAACTAAAATAATGACCAGAGATGTAGACAGCACTTTTAGACACTTATTTATACTGTTTATCAGCAAAAAAAAGTTGATTTGCAGGTGAGTCGCTCTTTGAGTCAATGAAGATGATTCACTAGGCATTTTGCATTTACCGTTTATTGCAGGAAGTGGGTGTGTAGTGGCCGGGATATGATCCAGAATAACCTGAGCACATTTCTCGGGATAGTGTGATTCATAAAGAGGAAATTGCATGCAGCTGTGCGTACTCCAAGTTTGATAGATCTAAAACTTACTAGGCTTAAGTACGGTTTTAGTAAGGATTCTCCGAAAAGTTTTATAAATGAGAACCCTGATGTCTAACACAAATTTGTATCTGATTTATATCCTCATGTGCTTCTTAAGTGTTTTGTTACTCTAGTGCAACTGATAAACTCTGAAAATAACATTATAGAAAGATGCATCATCATTGCAGGCTCTATTCTTCAGAAATTATTGGATAGCAGTAGTTAGCTTAGTTTTAAAGCTGTGCTCCACATATTCCATATATTTGTGATCTTACTTCAGTGTTTGCATCTCCTGTGGCAGGTTGTAGGCAAGCATACAGTTGAAGAGACACAGATGGGACTCCCTGGTAAAGTTCAACCTCATGACTTGGCTCAGGTACCTGGTGAAAGGATGACAAACAGTTACTCCAAGATAGTTCATGTATAAAAAAAATGTTTAATTTGACTTAAAATAACTATGTTAGACACTTGTTTTACAGTTTCCATTCTTTGAGTGTAACAGAGCCAATTAAGACATTTTACCCATTCTGGTCCTTTCTAGAAGGGGTCCTTATCTACACATTTACAAGATTATGCATTGAAATTTGTATGAACTTAAATTTATTGAACTTGTGATAAACTTTTGCAAAACTTTTTTTAGTGCTTCCTTATCCTCATTTCTGGAATAGTTTGCTATGTGTAACAGAGTAGAACTCTTAGGCATAATTTTCCTGGGATGCGGCAACGTTTTTTCCAGGATGATTTGACAGTTTCTCCCACTGTGGTTTCCATTTTCCAGGATGTATCTGAAAAACGGATTATTTTTGTTGATGTGGAAGTTTGCAAAGCCGCGTCACATGAAAGGTCAAATAGCAGCATGAGAGAATAAGAGAGATAAGATAAAATTATAGGTGTCTACAGAAATCCCCAGAGGAATGAAACAGGCGCCTTTATTTCATCGAGCAGACATAAATCTGTTGCAATGTAATCAACATTGTGAAAGCACTTCAAAAGGAAAACAATCTTGATAAGGTGATATCTGACATGTCAATAACTTATCAGCAGTGCCACGTGTTATCTTGGCAAAACCTTAGGTTACTGAATAACTAAACTTTTTAAAGGCCAGTTAATTAAACAGTGATGTAAAGGCCTGAATGACTCACTTCTCCATGGTCCCAAACAGCCACTTTGGCTCCTTGTTGAAGGGCATCCTCATCCCGTGAAACCTGGCCATCTTCTGTGCAACCTCAGCAGAGATGCTGGGGTCACTTAGCTCGCAGGTATCCAGTTTACGGCTCTGAAAAGATCACAATACCACTTATCATTTCAGAAATTAGAATATACTAAGAATATATTGGTTGGTAATTGTTGTGTTCTTTTATATGACAGCTATATTCCCCATAATGGTAACTTCTAGATAACAAAAATATTAACCAGCAACAGAAATTGAATAAAAAAAAAAAAAAAATCATTGTAAAGGAACCAGAAACTATCAGTCCTTTGAGGCTATCGACTATGTTTCTATCGGTTTGAAGGCACTCGGACATGAAGTCAGCTGCTGTAGATCAAATTGTTACCAAACTTGAGCTGCTGCTGCTCTTCAAACTAAAACAAGTTTTTCTAGTTTAGATCAAAGTTGGAGAGTCACGTTGTTGAAGGAAGTTATGTTTTTTTAATAGATTTCCAGTCATTGTCAAAACAAGATAGTTGGCTCTTTCCATCACAGATCAATGTTTCCTACACTGAGTCAGCAAGAGTCAGTTTTATTTTTCAACCATACATCAAACTCAGTGGAGAGCAAATGTCTTAGTTTTGTGCTTACATAGGATCACTGTTCAATAGTGTGCTTTGACTGAAAAAATACACATCTATGCATCAATCCCCTCAGTGGGTTTTACTAAAACCTCTCCTAAAGGTGCTAATATAAAGCCACAACTTTCAGAAACTAAGTAATAACTTGCATATATCTAAATACTTGCTGGCAGTTTTGTTTAATTCATTTTTGTGCTCAGTTGTGAAAAAACATCTCAATCCATGCTTCTCCAATGAATTATTTATGAGATTAGTTTCTCGAACAACTATTTCTGAGTGTTTCGAATAGTAGCATGGCTTAGGAGTTGTATTAAATTTGAAGTTTGCTTCAGGTTCATTAAACATCTTAAATAAGGAATATCCACTCCTCAGCTAAACCAAGTGATTTTGATTACCTGGACATCGGGGCTCTGAATACGCGTCTGTTAGAAATAGCAATGTATTTATTTTAAGTGGGCTAGGTCTGTATTAAAATGTAAGGGATTTATTTGAACTGAAACTTGATTGCATGTGATTGAATATAAATTTGGTCTAATAAGGAGTTTTTGGATTTCAGCTTTTGTTGTGAATTGCTGCTTGAGATAAAAAGATTATCTGTTGTGTTAAATTACCATTGAATCTATATCTGAATGTGGCAGTGTTTAGTTTTCTTCATCAAGTGCAAGCATCAAAAGTACAGTGGACACTTTTTAAGCTTCTAAAGATAAAAAAGGTTCACAGTGATTATACAGTGGTTTGCAAAAGTACTCCTACTCCTTTACTTTTACACATTTTGTCATGTTACAACCACAAACTTCAATGTATTGGTTGGAATTTTTTAATCCCATGGAAAAATTCAAAAGACTGCATATGCATTCAGTTTGTAGAAGCCCCCTTAGGTCTTTTGGATATATCTCTACCAGCTTTTTCACATCTAAAGACTGAAGTTTTTGCTAATTCTTTTTTGCAACTTAGCTCAGGCACAGTCATATTGTACATCAATCTTTCCACAGAGTCCTAAATTAACTTGAGTCTGATCTTCAACCTGGCCATTCTATAATATAAATATACTGAGATCTGTCCTTTGTTACAGTATGATGCTGCCACCCTTATGTGTCAACCTAGAGATGATGCGTTAAAGTACAGTGTAAGTTGGTAAACACACTTAAAAACGTTCAAATAGGCTAAAGGTTAAATTTTCCTCTCGTCTAACCTAAGCACGTGTTCCATAGTTTTATTTTTGTCCTTTATGGTGTGTTGCAAATTGGAAATACGACTTCTTTCTTAAAACAATGGCAATTTTCCTTTTGCCATAAAAGCCGGATCTGTCAAAAGGCAGCAAGAAGAAAAGAGTCCAATCCTTTCCCTCCACTAGTCCCTTGCAGCCTTACAGCTCATTCTAAAATTTGTGTTATTTGTCTGGTCAACTTGGTATCTGACTTTTAAAGGTTCTTTCAATGATCCCAGTTCATTTTTGTGTCCTCTTTGCTCACAACAGATTCAGTGTATTGTATGTTTGTTCTGCAGCACCAGACAGAAATCAGCTAGTAACTCTTTTCATTAACTAAATTTGTGAAATTTGAGGGTGGCTAAAACTCCAGATATTATCGTATGGGTGCTTGATAACAGCTACACTGGTATAAAATGACAAACATATTTTTATAGGCAGTGTTACAACTGACAATTGTTTCTCCTTATTTGTTTTGTTCTGACAAAAAGAGGAGCATTCAACTGGAATAACTGACAGAATAATACCTCAAAATCTTGTTAATGTAATGAAGTCCTTAGGATGTTCATTTTTCATTCATTTTAAACCATCACAGGGAAACAGAATCTTGTGCAAATACTCAAACCCATCTTGACTTACGGGGACATACTGCTCCAGGCGGCCCTGAGGGAAAATGCCATAGAGTTTTGGTCCCAGCTCCCTCTCAGCCAGGATGGCGAACATTACGCTCTCCAGAACCATGGCCTCAGCTCCCTGCAACAGACAACAGGAAACTTATAAAGCCCGGCAAGGTTCGCACCAACATTTATTTTCTTTTATTTCTAGAAAACAAGAGCAGAATAAGAGCACAATAATGTTCATACTGTCTTTTTGTAACATACTTTTTGGTTAGTTTCTTTAGAAACGACAGATCATGGTTTTGGTTTACCTTTACATGTTTTGACTGTATCTGCTGTCTTCCTCACAGGGCAGCCCTTAGGAAGGCAACAAACAGCAGGGGCGTAACAATCCTCCCCTGTCTCCATAAAAATGGTGACAGACAGTCACATCAACACCAAGTGACACTTCTGAGGAAGACAGCAGATGCTGTCGAAACATGTAAAGGTAAACCAAAACCTTGATATGTCGTTTCTAACAAAACTGAAAAACGTAAGAAAAGAATAAGACATGAAGTTTTCTATAGTTACAAAATCTGAAATCAACAAAGTTAAGAGTAATTTGTCAGCTCATTTATACATATCTGAAATCTGTCTTGCAATATAAGCATAAAAACATTTCTAGCTTTTTAGTTACTCCTTTTTTATTTTTTATTTCTGCCATGGACAAGCTAAGACACAAGATGCAACACTGTTTGGGTTTTTATTTAAGGACAGACTTCTGATGTGCCTCATTTCTTAAACCCTAAAAGAAAAGTGCACGTGATGTTTCTGGTTTTCATATAAAAATAAAAAAGTTGGAAAAATAATTTATTGTTTACCATTTTAAGTTCCTGTAAGTAAAAGTAATGCATCTGCGTAAAAAGCTATCTAATTCTAGTTAAGACATCCTGTCGAACTCAATCAGATTGCATTATAATTGCTTGGACTTCAGCATTTTTATGTTTTCACAAGTAATCAGTTGACTTAAATCTGGGTTTTGATTGAACCAATCACACATTTTTGAGAAAAGCCACTTCATAAATTTGTTTCAATCTCAAGTTTTTGCATTTTGATAGAGGTTTTCTAAAAGATAAAAAAACTCTCTACATTTATCACACTAGCATCTTTGCTGCAGGCCATCCTTATCACTACACTGCCCTTGCCATGCTTTGTCAGAAATATGTTCATTCTTTATATGTGCTTCATAAAAAAAAAAAAACTGCATTCCAGATTTTTATCATTTTCAAGCAATAAAGAATCGCTTCAATTAAAAATAGCTTCCACAATCTATTCAAATGTTTTTAATAATGAAATGCTTTATAAATTCAGAAATTACATGCAACACTAGGTTTGGTAAGGCCATCCATTTTCGACATATTTGTTTCACTGAATGAAGTTGTTGTTAGAGGAAATGTTGAAATTTGTTGGGAATAAGTCTACTCTGCATCCCCAGAATCAGAACCAAGCACGGAGAAGCAGCATTCAGTTTCTATTCTCCTTTAATCTGTAACAAACTTCCAAAAAAAAAAAAACGCTTAAACACTTAGTTTCTTTAAATCAAGGCAAAAAACTTGTTTGTTTAGAGTTGCCTTCGAATTAATGTTAACTGAAACATCATTAATTTTAGTCTGTATTCTAACTTTTCTTTACTGGCCAGCATGTTGCCACTGCTGTGTAATGTTTTTGTTTGTTTTATGTTGTCATCATGTAAAACGCTTTGAATGGCCCTGTTGCTGAAATGTGCTATACAGATAAATGTACCTTGCATGCTTCAGTGCAGGTAATAAAACTGATAGAAACAAATTGTGCACTCCTTAAGATTTTTAAAATGGGATACTACCAACGTTGCTTCATAGAACCAGGATTTGAGGCCTAGTAAAATGCCAAAACATTCCCAGGGTGATGGGGACATCTGAAAAGGTCTTTAGGAAACTTGGGGAGTGGGTAAGATGGATGGGTGACTCTGAATAAGAAAAAAAATGTGTTTCAGGTCAGTTAGATTTGCCTGCCAGAGCGAAAAGGGAAAGAAAAGAGGTAGATTAAACCTTCCAGCAGGACTTGGCAGTCTCACAGGAGTAGTCACAGTTGAAGTTGCCAAAGCAGGAAAGACAGCCTTGTCTTTTTCAGTTTATCTTGCAGATGCACATTTCTCATGCTGGCACTTCCAATCAAGAATCCAGCAGGAGCGCAAGTTTAATGAAATTAATGAAAAACTGTCTTACATTCCAACATGAGCACATGAGTAACGTTATTTTTTTGTACAGTGCCTTGCATAAGTTTTCAGTCAGCTTTTCCATTTGACAGAATATTACTCGTTTCACCCCATTTTAGCAACCATTTTTTATTTTGATATTTTCATACTTGGCAGCCTGTCACAAATACAAATCTTGATACTATTTATTTGGCTGAATCTACAGAAAATACCAAAGATAAGACTATTTAACAAACAAGATTTAATGGAAGGAAAATACATTTCTCAGGTCATATTTCAAGTCATTGCTGTTTTTGCTCCCATTTTCTAAAGACATGACTTTCAATTAATATTTGTTTTATGGTCTCCTGTTTGTTCTTCAGTTATGCACATATTAAACAATATTATGTCATGGTTTGGTAAAACAATAAAAGATAAAGAAGCCAAAAGGAACAATGAAAACCCCTCAAAAAAAGAATAATAAAAAAGAATATCAAAGCCACTTAAAGATTACAGATTATTTTAATATCGGTTTTCTTAATATGTCTGTTTAACAAATGGAACCTTATTAAATTGCAGAAAATGATTGTTTTTTATCTCTTTTTTACTGAAGCCTCAAAAGAAGGCTAAGAAGAAAAAAAAAACTTTATGTTAATATTTCAACACTAACTTGGAGGGCCATGAAACACCAATAGCTAGAAACATTAGGAGTGGCGATCTTTGGCACATAAAAAAAAGGTGAAATGTGTTTCACACAGATCGTCCAGCAGGAAGCCAGCTCAAAGAAAACAAAACTGCTCACTTTGTGGCCTCTAAAATGTTTGGACCCAAACTGTGATGAACCTCTGAAAAAAAAAAGAAAGAAAAAAAAACATTCTGAAGGACCAACACAGAAACTCAGCACTAAAGGTACTCCTCTGAGGCTGCTCGGATTTTTGTTTCTAATATGATAAGGTTTCAGGCAGAAAAAAGGTGAATGCTCAATATAAACCTGTTTTAAAATGACAGTCAACGACGTGGCACCTCAAGGTTGATAAAGTACTCCGTATTAACACTGTGGAAGAGAAAACATGTGAAACAGGTTCAACTTAAAGCTTAAATATAAAAGAGATATATAGCATCATTCACAGCAGTTACTGTCATTTACTGTGTTGAATCAGCTGGAAAATAAAGTAAAATTAGTAAAATAATTGTAGCTTTGAATGTCATAGATAAAATCCAGATCCTTAGGTCCAATATTGATGCACCTATGAAATGTCTAGCCACAGTTCCCGGTTCCTAGTTGACAGAAGTGGCACCCGGTGTGGCCATTTTCTTGAAGCTGCTGTGTGTTCA
Organism: Valencia hispanica; assembly: GCA_963556495.2. NCBI lineage: Eukaryota > Metazoa > Chordata > Actinopteri > Cyprinodontiformes > Valenciidae > Valencia > Valencia hispanica. Next base: position 33,776,896 of record OY747706.1, read on the forward strand.
GAGACAACATTACACATACTTTGGTTGTAATGGGTGGTTATTTAAGCTACAGATACCTTTCTGTTATTTTAAGCCAGTTTAACTAGTCTCATCTCATCTGACAGCAGCCACTCACTCTAGGTTTTGTAGAATTGCTGTAGCAAATTGCTTCAGGTAATTGTCACTACTACAGAATCAATGCAACTACGAGTCAAAAATTCCATGAGCCAATAATAACATAACTTAATCTTTACTTATTTCTCTGTGCTAATGAAGGTTCACTCACATCTAAACTGAGTTTAAATTTTCTGGAGTTTCCCTTTTCTACATGTTATTGTTTCATATTTTGAGGTAAATGAGAATAATTTAACACATTGTTGCACGTGTAAATGTATTGGTTGGTATTGGTAAAAGAGTCTCAATGCATTTTCTTCCTTTTGCATTGGTATATTGAGATAAACCTCCTGGTAGAAATATGCAAAAAGCTGTTCAGCAATGATAGGAATATATATATATATATATATATATATATATATATATATATATATATATATATATATATATATATATATATATATATGACACAGTGAAAACCTCTGAATATGACTGGATGTTTCAGGAGAACAGATCATTCTGCAGCTCACTGTGGTTACATAAGGCCTTATCTGTAGAATGCTGATCACATGACTTCGCAAAGACTTCAGAAGAGGAACTCGCTTTAACAGAAACTGAGTCTGGTATTTGCTGTCATTTTTACCAGCGTTGTAAGTTTACCTGTTCTTACTAGATTTGAAGGGGACATAGCTTCCAAATCAACTTTTTCAACCTTTAAATGCCTTTTGCTGTGTATTAAGGGACCCTAGGAGTGGAGAAAAGTTTCAATTAGTCTCTTCAGGTGTTTAAAAGATATCTTTAGTTTCTATTTTGGTCCAATTTTGCAGTCTGTTCAGATTTTTTTTCCGCCTATTACGTTTCTTGGACTATTACGTCACACTCTTTGCAACGGCACAGCCAAATAAGGCAAGTGAATTCCGGGCAAACACTTCCATGAATCCACCATGTTTCTTACTTGCTGCGAGTTTGTCTAGGGTCCCAGCTCAAGGATGCTGAAAGTTCCAGCGAATAAGCATAAGTGTTCAGTTGTTGGATGTAATAATCCCCACCCTCCTTTACACAATCTCCCAGGATCGGAACCTTTTCGAAGTACCAGGTTGAGTTTTATTTTCCACAGAAATGTACTGACAGTGGTTGGTAAAGTCATTGTTGTATGTGCAAAAAACTTCATTGAAGACAGCTTCAGCAACCTACGCCAGCATAGAGAGGGATTTGCTGAAAGACTGCATCTGATTGAGGATCTATGGAAATGATAGACACAGCACTTCTGTAGCCTGTAAGGCTAAAATGTGTGTGACTGTAAGACTTCCTGGTCATTGTTTTGTTAACTGGTGTACCTTTCTTCACATGTTAATGCCGAGCGATCAGTGTTCTTGCTCATGATATAAAGGATATGCGTGTTTTCAGTGTGACATACCTACGTTTAGGTATTTTTGTCTTGGAAAAGACTGGATTCAAATGCTTTATGTGACGTTAGCTGGTGCTGGCGCTGGTGTTAGCGCTGGTGTTAGCTCGCTCACTAATGAAGTCGAAAGCCTTGTTCGCAATTATTATTCATTATTATTATTTATGTAGTAACCATCATTAGTATGTATTAATTAAAACTTTTTGTGCTGCTGAATAATCGTATCTCTTCTAAAGTTTCTTTGAAATATATCTGGATTTTTTTCACATTTCAAGTGTTATTGAATGTTACCTGTTTGTAACTGAACGGATTTGCTACAAAAGTAAATTTTAAAACCAGTCGTAATTTTTTAACATTAAACATTTCTGTACAAATAAACAATCTAAAAGATAACATTTTATGCAGAAGTTCACGCTGACGTTTACGTTTAAGACCTCTAATTTTATGGATATCCACTAGGCCATTTGTTTCTGGCTTTAGTACACTGCAAAGCCAGCCTGCTAATTGAACTCTGCTGCTCCCATATTGACCGTCTGACAGCCCTACTGTCCTCCATCAACCTCTGTTTAATTTCCTCTGACCTATTTTAAATGTCAGCGCTCTCTTCAGTAGTTTGTTTGATTAGGCTTACTCTCTCTTCATACGTTGAAAAGTCAGCTATGAACAAGTTAAGGCCACCAAGCCTTCTTGTGATGCAGAGGAAGGAGAATTTCACAACTTCTAGAGAAGACCTTGCACCCCTAACTTCCTGAAGCGAGACCGGAAACACACGCTTCCTGTAGTGAAGCTGGCATCCTCTGCCTGTCTCCTGTCATGTCAGTTTCACCTCCAGAACATTATGGGTCTGATGCAGGCTTTGCTCCTGCTCAAAGTTTGATTACAAATTGCTACTCTGGTCACGCTGCAGTGCTGCTTCTCTGCTCTGAGGTATTTTGCGGCTGGCCTTGGAGAAATGCCGCAGGTGCATCGAGAGCTGCAGACAGCTGCTGCTCTGACCTCAAAGCTCATCTCCCCCAGCTACGTGTAAATAAGCCAGTATAGGGGGTGGCATTAATGAAGTTCAGACCAGTCAAATCTGTCAGAATTGAGCTAAAATACGGTGACACATTTCTTCCACTCATATATCAACAGTAAACAAAACACTGACAAGGATTAAAATGATAGTTAAGTTACATAACACATCTAAAGCTGAAATCAATGAATTTTGTTCTTATTGTCTGTGCTGATTTTACGTTTTATTTTTATGGCAGATATGTTCTGTTCATACAACCAATCTTTTTAGATATTCTAACTACAACTAACAACTCCTTGAAGAATTAAATAGTATGAGCTCCAACAACACTTAATTTCTTTCTGTGATCAATAAAGTATTTTTGAATGAAATTTTTCTGAATAATAGAGGGATTATTTGTTTATCAACACTGTGATGCGTGCGTGTGACACAGAACCTTTACATTACTCCCTGGATCCCACTCTTATTATTTGCAGTTAACTGGCAGCTGCGGTGCTGGTTATCTACGTGAGCTTGTTTGTCAGCCAAGGCTTACCTGATGTGAAGTTATTGCCGCAGATTGTTGCATTTTTAATCAGCTTGAGTGGTTTCGTAAAACAATAAATACATCTGCTCGTTCCGATTGCTTCTTCTGATCGCTCGCAATCAAAGACGTCTTTTGTTTGCTTTGAAAGGGGCGAGTCGATGGAATGCAAGTTTGTTGTTTTTATCAAAGTGACCAACAGCACAAGACATAATCAGGTCTCTTTCTCCAATAATCCCTACCGTCCGTGACAGAGAAGAGACGTTCACATGGAACCACAGATGCAGTTTGGGTCTCCCATGCTGTTTACGTGATGAACGAGCACTGAAAGCAGCGCGGGTTGAATTGTGGAATAAACAGAGCGGGTCATTCTGTGCATGTGTTAATTGCATTTTAAAAAATTAATCGCGTTAATTCTACAAATAAATCGACCTGTAATAAACGTGTTAATTTTGACAGCCCTAGTTAAAATCCATTTCATAGTTGCTTCACAGGAAAGTCCACCTCTGTGCTACAAATATTGCAACATTTCAATTTCGAGTGATCACATGATGATGATAACACACAATTTGCCTTCTATGATCTATAATGGACTAGGCTTGTTAAATCCTCTTCTCAATATTGCATATCTGGCTCCCAGTATTGTCACAGAAAGACAAGATGTCACAGGAAACAATGCCACTGTAGCATGCACGGTCTGATCCCCAGCTAACCCAGACTGCCACACAGTTCTTGAAATTTTAAAAAGTTCTGCCATTTGAGCACTGCCACTCCCAAATGCCATGCATACCGCAGGTGAGTGTCACTACTATAAAACTGATGCAATTACAGCTCAAAATACTTGATCTCATGCAACACTAGGCCTGGGGCGATAACCGGATTACCGTCATACAATGGTCACGTAACGCATAATAGCATTTCATGTGTGTTTCTAGCCTTATCCTACGATCTGTGTAATGTTTTGTACTTTTGGATTTAATATGCACACATGAAAGCATGTGTGACGCACAGCGTGTCACAACTCCCGAAAGTGGAGCCACAGGTGAAAATACAATGAAAAAGCAACCGCCCTGAGCAGGCGAGGTGCAGGCATCTTTGAGCCGTGGTTCCCGTACCTGGCCACAGCGGAGGCGCAGAGGGAATGTTCCAACCAGAGAATTGGGACCGCCATGCCATGGATGCATACACAAATAAAGTCAGTCGCCCAGTAGAGAAGAATGGGAAGACGAAATTTATATATGGGGGCCGAAGCCTTCTCTGTGTGTAAAAGTGCCGAAGCAGGAGCTACTGTGCGCTCCTCTCCTGGATAGGTTGTTCCGGGACGCGCTCTGCCTTCACCACAGACAGAGCCGTCTTTGACACATAGGCACGGTTTGGCCTCAAGGTACAGCTCGTTATCCGGGAATTTGTTGATTACCGACTGCGGTAAGAAAAAAATCCAAACCGGCACAGCCCTATGCGAAACTATCCAAAAGCTTTGTTTGTGCTGAAGAAGAATCTCTCACCTTCATATGCTGAAGATTAAAACTGAAAGTGAAGCTGACACCATGACCTAACTTCTGATTAATTCTGCTAATCCACTAGAGTCATGTATACGTATACATATAAATGGTGTTATGTTGTACACTAAGAAAAATATTTTCAGTTATTAATATAGATATGAACAGTTGCAGAAAGTATATACTGGATAATAAGATATGGATTACAATTTATAGGTCTAAATATTTATTGATGATGTTGATAGTTTACATGTAGTATTGACTGTAAAATCAGATGTATATACAGTACAGGATGAGTTAAATAAGGACAGCATTCAATGACCTTATTCTTCCGGCTCTGCAAATGGATAAATTTTATTTTTAATATAGCTTTTTTTTCTTCTTAATAATTTTTTGTAAGTTTTTTCATGAAAATTTACTAATTAAAGAATGCCCCACTAATCAAAGGCTACAACTTCTTCATTTAACTATTAGCTGGAAGTGTTGAAGGTTTTCATAGATCAGAGTGTAGGAGAACATGTAGGAAATTTTCACAAAGACCATGTAACCAGTATATTTTACGAGCTTTGTACAATCGAAAATCCGTCTGCAGTTTTAATAAGGGCCATATTTCTGCAGATTTTAGAAGCTATGAGTATATAATTAGCACAATGTCTCTGTGTCTTCATCCTCTGGGTTCTAAGAATGTATGATGGGGGCTAATGTGCTGCAGTGACGTCTTCTGAGGTATTTATTCCATGTCACTCTAATCCAGATCGGATCTACCTTGGCCAGACAGTATTGTTTAGAAAGCTGGTCCTAGCCTACTGACACAGGGTCAGTTCTGCTTTAGCCCGGATTAAAGCCAAAGGAGCCACTGAGGAGGAGCAGTAATCTTCGAGAAAGGATGGCAACGTGGTAATGATGGGTAACTGACTGATGACCTCAACACAACCACATGATCAAGAGTCACTGTTTAGCTTTCCAGCATGTAGCTCGAAGGTCACAATCACATGATGTGTTGTAAGATCGAGCATTTTCCAGGTCAGTGGGTCTGAGGGTTAAAGGGCTACATAAGGGAAATATCCTGTTGTAAATGTTACTAAGAGTTTATTGCTCAGCCTGAACCATCGTGATGAAGAGGTTTGTTTAATGTATAAACAATCCTCTCTTACTAAATCCCCCATTACAACTGTGCATATCAGCATTTTAGCTTTCTGTCTATTTCTTAGATCCTTCACATTTTCATAAATTAAAAAGTGAAAAATCAAAAAGTCATTATGTAGTACGACCTTTGTCTTAAAAAACGAGCAGGCAAAAAGTTGCATTATAAACCCTTTATCCATTTAGATCTTCAAAGTTTTAAAAATACAAAGGAAATCTGCTTAAATGCTGGATTGGATCACATATTCCGGATACTGTCATGCATTGCAGCCTTTGAAAGCATGAATAGTTAAGGACATACAGGGATATGAAAAACTATCACTTATCAAGGAACATGCAAATCATGCATAACTGCCTATTTTAAATTAAATGATCTACAGTACTGTGAAAAAAGTATTGGGTGAAACTTATTTCTGTATACAGAAAATAAATATTTCTTGGCAAATATTCCCTTATCCCTAAGGTCCTGTGTCAGGTCTTTGCTGGATTTGTTTTAGATTTTTTTTGAAAGCATGACTTTAAAATATTGTTTATCAACTGTTAATATTTTCAGGCTTCCTTCTCCCCACTTCTCTATTTTATTTATTTTTTGCACACACAGAACGACGTCCTGCCAGGGTCATTAGCCAGGACTGAACAGAAATCAGAATAAGAACCATAAATCCCCTACAGTCAATGCATATATGGTAATTAAATTAAATTGTGAAGCACTCCATCATGTTTATAGGAGAAGATTTGAAAGAAAAGACAGATATAAAAGAAGGAACATGAGAAAGTGTTTAAATGTTTTTAAAAATTGTAAAAATGTAATAGAGGGGCAGGAGATTTCCAGTACAGAAACATTTAAAGAAAGATGTGGATTAATGTCTGTAAAAGGAGAAGAAAAACTGGACAGAATATGTGTAAAAGACAACCAAAGTCAACTAATTTCAAAAAGGCTGCAGAACAATTTTGGAAGCAAAAAAGCTTCCAAAAACTTAAGTACTGCACCGGATCTACTCAGAGTTAAAAATCATGATGTTTGAGACTGAAACTGAAAGCAGACTTCTAACCACAACCTGCAAGATCTGTAAGAGATTTGGTTCAGTCAGGTCATATGAATGAAACAGGTTTGCCTATTTTTGAGATATTGCCAAATAATAACCTGGACTTTTAACTTGCCACCAGATGTTAACCCTCTTTATTTTTTTGGACCTTCGGTGTCAAAGCACTGAGTTCTATAAAGCATGAAATAAATATCCTGTTTTGTTGTAAGTATACTCTAGCTTCAAACAAGGAAAACATTGCCGTTGCGTTCCTTAAACCTTAAAAGAGTTCACGTAGTCGCTGCTATAATGGCTTTGTGATTTGAAACAAGGCTGAACTTCATTGTTTAAGATTTAACAGGTTAAAACAGAAAGGATAAAAACAATGGGATGGATAAAAAACATTTCTCAGCTTTGTTTTAAAGAGTCATGCAGTCCCAAGAGGTTAGTGAGGCAGGCAGGAGGTAAATCTATTGTGAACTTAGTGCTTTCCAAAGGTTTTCCTACCCATTGAATTTTTTAATATTTTGTCATGTTACAGAAATAAACTTTAAAATATTTTCTACAGATTTCAGGTAACAGACCATCATAAATTGTATAGTTGTGTAGTGGAAGAAAACACCTTGCAGATCTATCTTTTTCCCCAATTATAGTTCAACATCTAGATTTGTTTACCCATTCCTTTGCTGACTTTGAGAGGGCCATCTTACACATTAAGGTGCTTTGATTTAAACCATTTCATTACAGCTCTGTCTGTATGTTTGGGGTAATCCTGCTGGTAATTAAAACCAATGCCCCAGTCTTGCATTTTTTGCAACTTCGGTTTTCTTTCAATATTCCACAGTATCTAGCCCCAACAATCTTCCCATCGGCAATAAATAGCTTCCTTGTTCCTGCAGAAGAAAAATATTCTCAAAACATGATGCTGCCACCCCTGGATTTCACAACTGGGATTTTGGGCAACGTTAGTTTTTTGCCACACACAGAGTTTTGCATTGCAAATAAATAACCTCTTCTGACCAGAGCAACTTCTTCCACATGTTTGTGTATCCCCTCCACGACTTGTTACAAACTACAAACAGGACTTCTTATACTTCTTATCCAGTGAATGCTCTCCTTGCCTGGCCTGTCAAGGTTGTTTGTATTTATGACATACTATTCCCATTTTCAATTGAAGGTTTTAACAGAGCTCTGTAAAATTGAAAAAGCTTTGGATGCTGTTTTGTAAGCTAATAATACTCTTTAAGCTTCTCCAGAATTGACCAATTTTGAGTTACTCTGTGTTGGGTGATCTCAGGGGTCCGAAACTCCAGTTGTGTACCAGTTTTCTGCAACTTTTGGATGTATCCCTGCTCCAACACACCTGAATCCAATGAATGGTTAATGAACAAGCCGTAGTAAAACTTGCTGACATGCCAAGGAGGTAATTCAGCCAATTGATTCAGGTGTGTTGGAGCAGGGATGCATCTAAAAGTTGCATGACATTGGCACTCAAGTACTGGAGTTGCAGGCCGCTGGTTGATTACATAAAATCATAATAAAATACATTTGTGGATGATAAAAACAAGCATATGCATATATTACCACAAGTTCCAAAAATCAGCTGATTTCTCTGTGAATCCCTCTAAATGTTTGATTTTGTCATGTGAGCAAAACAAAGTAAATTCAAAGCAAATCAACAGTTTATGGATGTGTTCACAAACCAAAGGGAGGCTGGCACATCCTAGTGTGGGTTGTGTGTTGTGGACCATCTTCAGGGCAGAGAAACAAGCTTTAGGGCAGCACAATCATCAGTTACTTACTTGGAAGTGATTCTCTTTGTTTGACTGTTGGGAGTCCCCTTTATTACAGGACATCTATCAACAAGAGAAAAAGGAAAGAACTATCCATGAATAAAGGCAAAGCCAACTTATGGAGTATCATCAACCAAAAGCCCTGACCATCCCTGCAGTACAGACAGTACAGTATGAGTTCAAACACACACCAAGTCTTTTAGGCATTAAACAGCTCATCTTCCTTCCACTTTTACCCTAAGCCCAGAGAGAAAAGAGTGCAGAGAGTTAAAAAAGAATAACCTTCTGCCAGATGCTGACTGACTATATTACTAATAATTTAACTTTCCTCTAATCTAGCGTTAAATATCTTCACTGCTGAGAAACCCTGTCTCCCATGCAGTTAAAGTTGGTTTAATCATTAGTGGCTGGGCACTTAAACCTGGGCATCTGTCTTCTGTAATCATATTAGCTTTTTGATTAGGCGCCACTAATTCCTGCTCACAGGCAGCGGAGTAGGCTGCGGTTACCTTGGTGAAGGACACAGTGCTTCGGATCGTTCAGACATCCCGAGCAATAAAGACTGTTTACACACCAATTAGTAATTACACAGACTCAAGTTAATAACTTGATGCAGGTCTCATTAAGTCAGCGGTTAATGTGTGCTGGGGTATAAATTGCTTTGAAAGCCCACATCTTTGTTTTGGTCCAAATTTGTATTTATTGCAAACAGTGTTTTCTTTTTTTCTACAAATTGCAAACTGCCAGCAGGTGATTAGTCAATGTTGTGCTGACGTCTCAAAGTCATTTAACCTTTATCATTTATCTTCTGAAATCATTGTAGATGACTAGACTTTATCTCTGGGGGAGTTTTCTCATTAACATCCACGCTACAGGAGGAGTCTGGAATCATGAAACTGTGGACTCAACAGCCACGTATGTAACAATAGTTTGCATTACTGTCAATACAATCATGGGAAAAACTAATCATGTCCTTTTTGCTTTCGTAGGATCTAAGAGGTTAAGTATCAGCCAGGTATTGCTGATTGAATGCACTGAATGACTGAGTCACCAACAAGAGTGACCTCTCTATAAAAACAGGAGTTTTATCAGTTTGGGGTTAAAGAACCAACTGTTGCTATAATTCAGTCTAAGAAGTTTTATAAGGTCATTTCCAAACAATCTGAAGTTGATCAGTCTACATAGGGCTGCTCGCAATTTCACTGTATGCAGTATTGCAGTTGCAACGCACTGCTTGGATGCAATTTTTGATTGGCTATAACAGTTCAGGTGCCATCTATTGAAAATCTGTATGCTAATAACTAATGTACATAGTTGGATGGACTTTCACTATCTGTGAAAGTCCTGATGCGAAAGTTTATAGAGGGCGGTGATGATGGAAAAGAAATAAGCAAGTCAGCAAAATGTAAGTTAATCAGAAGCAATCCTGTTGCTGATGTTCCAATTTCATGTTTCGCTGATATCGTGAAGCCCTATTGAAAAACATTTAGGATGGTTGTCAATCTTCCAAGGAGGGAACATCCCACCAAATGCTACCTCGCTCAACATCAACATCAGGCTGTGCAATGCTCTGAGAAATTGCAAGGAAAACCCAAAGGGCTCCATCTCAGACTTTGCAGGCCTTCGTTAGTAGGTTAAATGTTGAAGTAATGAGACAAGTATGGCTCAGTAGGACTCAAGTTAGCAAAGTTCGTCTTGGGGTCTGGGACAATGTCCTTTAGAAACCAAATTAGACATATGTGACAGCCCCATCTTTGGAGTAAAGCAAATGTACCATAACAGCCCAAAAACAACTCATACCAACTCTGAAGCACGGAGTAGGAGAGATGATGATTTGGGCTTGTTTTGCAGTCACAGGAGCGGGGCAGCTAGCAGTTACTGAGTTTGCAATGAGCTCCTCTATAAGTAAAAAATACTGTAGAGTGAATTCTGAGATAATTATTTTGACAGAGGAAGCTTGATCCAAACTGAGTAATAGAGAAAAAAAAACAGGTTCAATTGATTGCAGCAGAAAATATGTCCTGTTAAATCACTGGTTGTATTTCTTTTTCACATGATTGTATTCATACTCCATAGAAGTGTTTATTTTTCTAGTGAATGTGAATCAGAAAATATGCAAAGCATTTGGAAGCTAAATGGCTCTTTTACTTAGCTGAGTGATCTGCTGATGTGCAGAGTCATAGCCAAGATCCTCATTCTGTCCCCTACTTAAAAAAAATTAAGCTGACATCTTCAAAAGTAGAAATCACAAGGCAAGGATTTAAAGAAGGAAAAAAAAGAGACAGCTTGCAGCTTTTTATTATCCCTGCACTCTGTGTCTTCCTGGCGCTGTGCTACATGAGTGTGTGTTATATCTTTATATTAGGCTGAGATTTCAGAGATCTCATACTGTACCGTGTTTTTGGGTGGGTTCACCTGGGAACAAGAGCGCCCAAGGCACGCTCCTTTGGGAAGCCTACGGCAAAGAACACATGCATGTACAGCCATGGGGGTACATCACCATGTACAACAATGGCTAACACGCACACACACACGCACACACACATACACACGTGAAGGCATAACTACAACACATGCAAGCATACTCTAACATAGGCATATGAGCTACAGGCGCACGCACAACAGCAACCTTTAATGTTGGCACTGACACATCAAACTGACCCCTGTTATATGAGTCATCTCTGAGATAAAGGCAAACAGTCAGATGGTTTTACTTCAAAGAGGATTTAGATATCTATTCTACATTTCTGCTGTTAATTGTGTGTAAAAAAAAAACAACAACACTGAAAGGGAACTACTTTCTTAGTTTTACATCCTGGTGAGGCGTCTGGCCTACTTTTAGCTTATTGTTGATAGACTGAAATAACTCCCACCTGCAGGATGGCCCCATAGAGGCGCAGCAGGACACTCCTCGGCTCATCCCCGACCAAGCCCAGGCTGTCGGGGAGGCTGCACAAGAAGAGCTTGTTGCTGAGACCACCCCTGGAGGACAAACAGACATGCAATGAGTGCGACTGCTTCGTAGTTTTCAGGTTTGATGTTTTCTTTCGGTTCTGATGAGGCCTCTGAGCAGTTCCTGCTTATCTTTAATGTGACAAGTTCAAACAGTATTAGCTCCTGAGCAGCAGTGAATCTATTTATAAGATCTACAACAGAAACTCACACATTTCCTGTGAGAGGCAGAAGAGAAGCAGCTTTTTTTTAAATCAGGATGTACTGAAGACATTTGTCTGCTCAGCCACTATTTCAGCTTAAATATAAATCTGCAAATCTAGCTCAGCAAGTCAAGGCCCACTTTCACAAAAAATAACTAAATACTAACACCTGAAGCTTCCAAAAAGGGCATGATAATTGAATTTGGATCCCAATTAAAAATTTAAGCTGAAGAACGCCTGTTTCTCACCAAACCTGGTCCTAATGGGAAAAACCAGCATCTGCAATTGCATCAAAGTCTGTAAATGTGGAATAATATAGCTTCAAATGGAAGATTTAAACTAGATTTTCAAATGGGACATGCATTTTTAATTTATCTTAAAATTAAAGAATTAGGTTAACATTTCTGCAAAACGTATGGCTTTCGCTGCAACTCAACACTATGAGAATAAACAGCAAAACTTAACCTTTTACAACAGCATTTATATTTTAAGGCATTTTAGAATAGGATATTCCTGTTTCTGACCAACTCATATGAGGATATACAACAAAACTAAAGCACAAAAACTCCATTTACAATTTCTAAAGGTAATCTGGGGGTACAAATTTAGACGTTTTCAATAATTTAAGGAGCATAGCATCATCTTGTCACATGGCTGTTCTGACTCACTATTATTGGTTTGAGTCTGACTTCATCTTTGCACACAATAGAACAGAAACGCTGGCCTCTATCACATGTCTATTACACATGCAGAGTAAACGCATTGCGACCTTATGATGGTGATCTCGAAGTCCTCCTCGGCCACTCTTTTCCAGGCTCCGTGCAGAAACTCCCTGCACCACAGATAAGCCTTGCGACGGGTTTCCAGGTCCGGCTGGTCGGGGCGGACCAGATCCTTAGAGTCCTCCTGAGTGTCGGGTTGGACATGCAGGGCGTTAGCGGTCACCAGAAGGCCCAGCGACATGGAGGGGGAAGACGAAACCCCGTTGATAAATTTGGTTTTCATGTTTCTTTATTTTTCTTTTTTCTTTTTGTTTAAAGAAGCAAGAAAAAACCGCAGTCTCTACGTTTTGGGTTGTGTCGCAGGTGGATTTAATTCGGTTGTTTCACGAAATGGATATAAAAGGCAGAGTGGTAAAGCTCTCTTTTTATTATGTAATACTACTAATAGCTGCAGTGTCGATTTTAAATGTTTAAAGAACGCAAGTATCAGAGATAAACGACTAAACCGAGCTTAAATGGCAGAGACTGAATCGAGGCTGAGAGATGCGCAGAGTATGAGAGAAAGGGGTGGGACCATAGACTGTATATAAAGCGGACGCGGATGGAGGAAAAGGCCCCGCCCTTTCCGTTCTCCGATTGGTTGATCAAAACCATCAGAACCGCAACAAATCCGGTGATGCATTCAAAGAGTATGGGGTTTTCAGAGAAATTAAGAGATAGCTCCTCCGTCAAATTATCTTGAGTTAAAAAAAATATTTAAAAGATAAGACAGCAAAATATTATCAAAGTCACATAAAAGTTTTTAAACTCAATAAAAAGAGAAATCAACCAATCAGTCTTTATTGATATTGCCCCTTTCAATTCAATTCAGTGTAGCGCCAATTAAATCGCGTCATCTTATGGCATTTTCCAGGAAAATTACTTTCAGTTCAATCATACATACATCCCAATTATTTCCTTCAGTTCATTATTCCAATCAGTTTAAAGGTTTTCTATCAAAGGAAACCAGATTGAATCGAGTCATTTCCAGCAGAAATCTAGATGAAGTGTAAACTTTTATCAACATAGCATCTCTCCAGGATCGCAATCTCGCTGAAAAATGCTTTACACAATCTTACAAACATCAGTTTATTAATAAAATGGAACAAGGTTACAATAAATACTAAAGATGATGACCAGTGATAAAACTCATAAAAAACATAGAGCAATGATAGAAATTACAAAATGAATGACTTCAGGGATAGTAAAATTATTTACAAATATTATGGTAAAAAGAAACAAAAAGATAAATAAAGATAATAAAGTGATGTATCATTTGTGCCTTTTCACAATATAGCCTACATTTAGTGAGCTGCTCTCTCAAATGTATCAATACAAATAGCTTCGGGGCATAGTTAACCAAGGCTGAGTCTATTCACCACAGGCTGTTGGAAGAAATTCCTGAAAGACTGGCAGTGGATGACCAAATTGGTCTAGAGGGAATATAAATCTCAAAGTAAGTTTATAATCAACTCCGTTTAAAGCTTTGTGTCTAAAAAAATTTTAACCTTAAGGTAAAAATAAAAACAAGTGCCAGTCAGTAGCGCTTATCCCCTTCATTAATCGGACTGCAATATTTTTAGACAAAATTTACATTAATTTCTTAGACTAATTTCTTTATTTATTATACAATATCTAAAATGTATACTTATTCAGGTACAAAAATAAAAACAAAAGATTTTTTAACCTTTTTGTGAACTTCGTTCAGCAGTCTGTATTGTCTAACGTTTTGATAAGTCTGTGAATGCAACACAAACATGTGTCGCACTTCTGTCTCGTCTCTCACGTAGCACGAAAAGCCGCCCAACAAACCCTCCTGCATCTTAAAAACCATGCGGTATTGTAAGGTTAATAATTCTTGCAAAAGAGAAAAGCACAAAAGCGCCATTTGAAAAAAAAGAAGCTCTAAACCTAGGGACGGAGGAGATGTTCACAATTTTATTTAGGCTATTCCAAATTCTGCAGTTTGTCATAATAACGAGAGTACATTATTTATTGTTCAACCCGAAAGAGAAAGTGAAATCTTTAAAGCTCGTTTTATGCCAAATTTTTAAAATAATAACAACTCTGCATCCTGCCAAAGACAGTTGTAACTTTACTCAGTGTGGGAAGCTTGATCTGCATGGATGTATATTTGCTCTCAGAATTCCAACAGGATCTCCGAAAAAGCATGTTGCAGCGGTTTAAGACCTTATTATAAGAATTTTATATAATCTACACAAAAATATTACCTCACTACCTCCTCAATTTTGAGTTTTGATTAGCTATAGCCAGATTAAGCTAAACGATTAATCTTTTCGATTAAGGTCTACTTTATTGAAAGGCACTTCTATTCTAAAAAAGTGGTCTTGATAAGAAAATCAATATGTAAACTTTACAAACCGCCAGCAGCACACATACAGATCAAAACGAAAGCCTACTTTCACCAGCTGCCTTTCTCCACCAAGGGGAGCCCGTGCTTTTCATCCTGAGAGGACTGTTTTTGCTTTGTAAGCTCAGTCTGTCTTCTTTATCTTTAATGTTTTATATTCCATAGAACCGACGTTTGGTTTCCTTTAAATATGATATAAAACTGAAATGTCTCTCCATTCTCTTTCTTTTTACTTGATTTGTTCTTCACAAGCTCCGCTCCTCGGTGCACTCCGGTATCTAAAACAATCACACCCAGCGCTCCTTTGACAGAGCGTGTTGATGACGCCTTCAACCACAACAATAACAACATAACTCAGTTGCTGTGAAGCTAACTAGCCGGCCTAGTTATTCCGAGATATCCTCAATGCTTTCTTTAAAATATTTTTTTTCGTGTCTCAATAGTTACTTACTCATTCGGTTATGAAATTAATGCTGTAAAATCTGGAATTTAATTCCTTTAATGTAATGAGTTGGAAAGTCTTTGTCTGCTAGCATGTTAGCTTAAAACCGAGCATAATTTGGAACCGCTCCTTCTCCAACTGAAGGTAAAATATTATTTTAAAGTTGCTATTTTCTTTATATAAATGTCTCCATATAGACTGCATGTAGCATTTATTTTGCATACGTGTAAACTCTGTCGGAGTGTAGCAGATCTTCTGACAGAAACAGGGAGGTACATGAGATGCGGATCTGAATAACGGAGCTGAGAGGACCAGCCTTTGATATGTGAAGATGTGAATGTCAAATGCCGTTTTAAATCACATACACATTGCGAAAGTGAAGTTAAAGAAGCCTGTTGAATTGGGGATCCTGCTTGCAACACGACTCAGTCATGATTTAAAAAGTCTTGAAAAGTAAGGCGATTGGTTAAGGCATTATCTGGGTCTGTTTGTGTAACGAAAAGGAAGAACATGGGAAACAGGTACATTTACGGTCTTTATTCACCATCCCGTTATTTAAAAGTTTAACCCATCCGTCTATTTGTCCATCATCTATCCATTAGTCTGTTTATCATCCATTTATGTCCATCCACACGTCTATCTGTTTGTTTATCATTCGTCCATCCATTGACCATCCATCTAGTCAACTATCTTTGTTCATCATCCTTCTGTGTTTCCATCCATCCTGTGCCACGTTTTTCATATTTAACTTCTGACCACTATGAACAATGCTGCCACAAATTTATTGTAAGCTTTTATATTTATTCTTTAAAATTCACAAAAAAGAGACAGAAAATCTTCAGATTTTAGTCTTAAAAATGAATGAATATTATGGACCTACAAAAAGTGAAACTGGAGAACAGGCAACCTGCTCATGGGAAGCAGAGACTGGGCTGTGTTGTTGTTTGATCCTTGATGTGTTTTCTTCTCTGTTTCTCTACTCAACATCTTGGAAAATGAGGCCCATGATGTTTTAACACCCTAAAACCAAACAGTGATGATGCATTAACCTTTAGTGTTCAAAGTGTTTTGTTTTTGGGGGTTTTTCTTAACAACTCCTTAGTCTGAAAAAAACGAAACCTTGTGTTGAGTATAGATAAATTATATCAGTGTTTCATGTCAGAAAATTAATCAAATGAATATTCTCCCACTTGATGTTTCTGATGATACTGATCATTATTTCACTTGTTCGTCACCTTTTAGACAACTCCACATTAAGCTTTGAATTTAAAATTCTATCCTTTTTTTCGACTTACTGAGAGTCTACAGATACTTATATGGTCATAGAGATGATAAATTAGGTTTTTATTTACACCGTTTGTGGTTTTAGGAATGTAAATGTCAACTACAGTGTACAAGTATTTTAAGAGATTTACAACAAATATTTTGACAAACATAAAAAACTCTCTAGAAATTACCTGATAGTTTTAAAATTCTGAACTTTGAATAGTATGAAATTAGGAAATGGGGAAAAATGTGTAGGAAGTATGAATCCTGCTTTGTTCCCAACACTTTACAGCCTCAAATTCGAGGCTCTCCTTGCCTGGACATTGTATTGAATTACTTCAGTTGTTATAAATGTTCTTTTTAGAGTATTCAGATTTTTAGGCTGAAAGTCTGAAATGGTCTTGTGTAATATAAGCACAGCTTATCAAGCGAACTCTAAATCGCCTTGGCTTGCCTTTCGCAAGTATGGTGCTTTAAAAAATAAAGTAACCTGGCTTTGTATGACCACTGAAACATGAGGATAACATGAGGGGGATAAGCCGCTGGTATGAGACGCTTAATTTTTCAGAATGCTGCACAGAGAAAGTTTGTTTAAACAGTTAGTGTTGCAGAATTTAGAAAGTCTGTCTAATTTGAAAACTGCAAATAACTTTAAATCAATTTTAATTTGGGTTATCTGGCTATTTAGAGAACAATTTTCTTTTGGAGCTTCAGTGTTTTATGGGTAATTGGTTGGGTATTTATGACATCAGAGACTAAATGAAATCCACATAATCCAGAAATCTGTCAGTGCATGTCTGTGTACACAGTTGTATTATATATGTTTGGGATAATCTTTTTTTTTATTATTTCTCTAACATTTTCCATGTACTCACAGATGTATAACAGGACATAAGTAACATACCTCCCTCCCTCTGTTTTCTTTCTTCTCCATATACACCTTATAAGATACACTGAGTTTTTTCAATGCAGTGTTTACTGAGTGGACAAGCTTTTTGTAAAATGACTTTTTTCGAGTCTAGAGTTCTGTGTTTGCAGCCAGATGGGAGTGAAGTGAAGAACTGTTACAGAGGATGGTCATGAATGTTTGCTATACGCAAGTAGTATGGTTGCTAAATGATTTGCGTCAGTCAGGCTGGGAGCTGGATGTTGTACTATCCCTGATGCTATGTGTTCTTGCTTGTCATAGTGTAGTAAAGAAACAAAAAAGAAACAAATTTTTGGCTTTATTCAGATGCACTTGTTTTCTGTGTTGTGTTTATTGTTTTTGTGTTGTAATTATGCTCCTGTGAAAAAGGCTTATTTGCAGTGTTTACTTCAGAGATAATCAGGGTCACAAAATTTTAAATGTTATTTTAGGAATCAGAAGCTGAAAAGCACTACTACTTTAAGCAACTTGGACAAAAAGAGACAAAAACTTCGTTAATGTTTGATTGTGGTTTTTTTTCCCCCTCTCTTTCTAATTTTCCAGGACAGAAATATTTATGGCAAAGCCAGAACACAAGACCTTCTGGTGGAGATTGTGACCTCCACCAGTAAACACATCCTTTAATCATCCGTCAAAAATGTCGCCACAGAAAAAACTTCTCGTCCCAGTAAGCAGCAGGCGGAAAGCCGTTGACGACTTCTTCCCCTTTAACTCGCTGCCGGTGGAGTGCCAGCTTCATGTCTTGTCCTTCCTGAATGAGCTTGACAAATGCAGCTGCGCGCTGGTTTGCCTGAGTTGGAGTTGCCTTGTCCGATCATGGAAACTGTGGCGTGTCGCAGACTACTCTCGGCGCGGCGCCTTCCATTTAGGTCAGGAGGGGCTGCTGGTTTCCAACCGAGAGTTTGAGCGGTGGAGGTCCTGGGTCCACCACTACACCCACCATCTGATCTCCCGGCGGGCCAGCCTGCTCACGCTAAAGGCCAGCTTCGACTTGGGAGACCGCTGCAACAAGTGGAGCGAACTGCTGAGCCACCTGCTGGACAACATCCACTGCAGAGACCTCAGTCATCTGGACCTCAACTGGACCTTTACCCTCTTTGAGCCTCTGGACCTCAGGGTCAACTCCAGCTCACACCAGGACAACATAACCAAGATGGACCAGGTAATTTATAGTAATATTATGCTGAAATAATTCTAGTTCCATCTGTAGCTAAACCCAGGATAGCCAGTAGTATTTTCTATGGCAAAACAAGACAAGGAGAGTAAACAAAACGAACAAAGTTAATGGCAGCAATCAATGATTCCATCTAGGGTAAAAACGCAGCTATACATAGAAGCACTTTTTTTCTTTTGACCATTCTTGGTGACACAGCTGGTACACATAATCATTATACCTGGAATACTTTCTACTGGGGAGAAATAACGGCTACACAGAGAAAATTGCAGAAATAGCTCAATTAATGGCTTTGTCTAGTAAAGAGGCATAGCCAAACACAGGTAGCCAGAGTATTTATTATGGTAAAGTAGAACAAGGATAGTAAAGATTATTTTTGTGTGGAGTGGTTCCATCAGTTGCTCACCCAGGAAAAATACATAATTAAACAAATGAGCGCTGGGCCAGGAGTAATTTCTTTGTTAAAGAGACTGTTCACAAAGTTAGCTGTGGCACAGAGACAGCTGAACATAGAGATAGTAGGCCAGGCGTACCTTCTATGGAAAGGAAAGAAACAAGGAGAGGACCGAAAGATGATGGTAGTAATGTTTATAAATAATGCATAAATAAAGAATAGCAGGAGGAAATGGCACAGGGCGTGTAGGAGATTAAATTGATTACATCTTGTGAGAAAGATGTGTCAAACAAGTGGTCTCTGTGTGATCGATGCATGATAAGAATATTTTCTGCACTAAGCAAGTTTAGAAGTGGGCATGCCAAAACAAATACTTGTGAAAGATACCATGTCAAAGCAGGAAACTAAAATAGCAAGAAAAGCCTTACATTTCACTCATTGTGGTGCCAGTCAAGAAATTTGTCATGGTGCATAAAGATAACTGATGAGGGGATGTACTACAATGTCTGTGGGTGTGCTCATCTGTGGTGTCTCTGCATTTGGGGCCCGTGGGGTCCACCCCCACCAGATGTCGCTGTGGAGCTCTATGCGCAGCATGCTTAAATGAATCAGAGCAAGATCATTCTTTACAGAGTAATATTATCTACAGACCGATTCTGTTACTAAAAAGGTTCTGTTATAAACATTTGTGTATAACTATCTAAGTCTTTGCCATTGTGTTTGGCCGAACGCGAAAGTTGGTTGTGCAGGATAACTCATATTAAAATATCGGAATAGCACACATCACCAGCCAGTGGATTTTAACGTCGTTCAGGGACTTTAAGAGATTATTGCAGATTTTTTCCGAGAACACTGGTGAGAAACCCTTTAGACCCTTTATTTGTAATTTCATGTAGGCTATAAAAAAGGTTTAATTCTTCAATTACATTTACATAAAATGGCATTTGTAGTGTGTAGATGTGTGCTATTTTATGTGGTTCATTTAATATTTAATCATTATTAAATTAATCACATCAAATAGCACTCAATATTATTGCCTCACAGAATAATTAGTTGGTGCTATTAGGTGTTGAGTTGCTGTGCCCCACCTAACTTATCATGCCAGAGATGCCACTGATTTTCATTTCACTTGTGTTTTAAAAAAAGCTCCTCTTTGTAAGCCAGACACCGGTAGCATAACTACTGAAATGCTAGTGGAGGATAATGAATATGTTTATGAGCAAAAAAAGGAGGTTCCAGTGAGTGGAACCATTGTGAAACTTAAGAGTAAATATGTGATTAGAAAATGATTTGTCAATCTACTCTGGGGTAACTCATGTGTCTGTACCTGTTTGTGCCAAATAAACATCGATTCCTGAGGACTTTGTTTGCCTGAGAATACTTTGTGATTCCATTGTGAATTAATAGATAGATGGATCACAGTTTAGTCAGTTAGAGTTCAGTTCCAAAGTTAAGAAGAAAAGGTCGTCAGCGAGTAACGACAGGCAAACAGTGGTCACTATGTTCTCCAGCAGTTTAAGCTTATAGGAGGAACTTTCTTTTTTTTTTTGCTTTGGTTTGGCAGGTAACCAGCTTTCAGGAGCTACTTGGCAAACTCACCCACAGCTGCCCGCGAATCTCCAAGATGCGTTTACATTTCGACTGGTCGGATTTGTCTGTCTCCCTGCTCACCCGGTTCCAGCAGCTGCGAATCCTCGAACTCAAGTATTTCTGGGTCTTCAAACTGGTGACCCCTTCCACGCTGCAGACGCTCACCAAATCCCTGCCTTACCTAAAGTCGCTGACTTTGCACATCTTGGTTCCGCTGAGGAACCTCGGGATCTCCTACACGTTGGAGTCGGAGTCTCTGGAGTATCTGGATGTCTCGCCCAGCCGAGGCTTGGTCTTCTCCTGCCTGAAGCTACCAGCTCTGAGAGAACTCCGAGCTAAGAAGATAGTGCGAGGTATCACGCTGGATCGTAGGACAAGGCTTGGGATCCAGACCCGGTGGCCTTGTCTGTACCACGTCCTCCAGCAGGGGACGCCAAAACTTCAGGCCCTGAACAACGAGAGGCTCCTTCCTACATGGAGGGAGAAGAGCTATGGGGAACTAACGGCCATCCTGGAGCAGTCCTGTTACTGTGTGCAGCATCTAGACAGCTGGCTGTGGTAGTCAGCTGACTGAGACCAAATATCATAACATCTGTGTATCAGTGGGTAAATTCCAGCAAAAAGCAAAACACTGCTTTTACTCTCCACATAGTTGCTCTTATTCCATGTAACTGATTCTGCTAAGGGACACAGAAGTTGCTCATTGCTGCAGATCAAAATAGGTTTTGACTGCAGAATCCTCCCAGTTCCTAAACTGGACTCTGCTGTTTGTGTAAAAACACATGCTGAAATGACACAATGATGCACAGCGGGTTTGTAATCATTTGTTCGATAATCTGCAAATTGCAAATGTGCTCGTTGCTAATCGCACTCTGCTGCACTGGTCGGGAAACGAGCAGAGCCCCATGTACGTGGGTCAGGACTAAATGAAGAATAATCTCTCCTTTAAGTTGTTGGAAACTTCTTAAAACCTGTGGAAGGGAGAATAAAGGCAAAATATCTTCACAAAATTCTTACTTTCATCTGAGATCATCAGATACATATTTTTTTTTAATGTGATGAAACACTTTAAAACTAAATTCCCACTGTGAATTAAAGTACCAATTGTAGACACTAAAGCTTGTGATTTAATCAATTATAATATTAAGTCCTACTGATCATTTATGCTATAAGAAATGAAGACTGGGGGTGAACAATATGAGTTTGAGAAGAATTGTTATTTTAACAGGTTTCCTTTAGGACTGACATTTTTATAACAATTTTCAAGTCCAAGTATGGAAAAAAAAATCAATCAGGGAAAATTGAGTTTAATTCTTATTCTTTTAATACCAAAAAACAAACATTTTTAAATAAAGTGATTTTGATCTTTTGAATTTAGAGTTACTGAGAGAACTTCTGAGTAGATGTGCTAATTCGAAATAAAAAAATGCTGTTGCTCTGTTCGTTTGGCCTCTAGATCCTTTGAGATCCGGGTTTTAATTGGGACCAAATAGTTTTTTTAAACTGCACCAAAACTGAATCTAGTTCAGATGCCCAAAAAAAGGAATTTATTACAAATTGTGCTTTACAGAATCTGTATTTAGTATGGGATAATCCAGTCCAAATGTTTATATGCTTTAGTGTTAATAATTTTAGAGCAGTTATTTTGTCTAGATGCCAAAAAACAGTGAAACAGCCCTTTACCAAACTGCCCAATCAAGAACCAGCTTCAGAGTTGAGTTTTAAGATTTGTGGACAGGGGCTTTGCTGGACATAAGGTCATACTGGGGAAAAGATCTAAATATATAAAGTCAAGACCTACATTCCAATTTATGTTTATTGTGTATATAAATAAACATAAATTGGAATGTAGGTCTTGACTTTATATATTATTATTGTAATGTAATGTTAAGGGTAATTTAAACACATTATTCTTCTCGTTTGGCTTCATCAGTGTGCTCCAAACATTGAAATAACAACTAGATGGCACATTAAAGTAGAAGAGAGAGATTGGAAAAAAACTTATTGGGGGGGAAAAAAATAACCAGATTTTCTACAGACTTCCTGATCTGAATCACAGGTTTTATTTTCCTGTTTACTACAAAATCATGTGTTTGCAAAAAGAGTTGAAATATAAATTTTGGCTAGTTTTCAGCTTTCAAGTTCTCAACAATTCTTTAATGTTCTGAGCTTTTCACCGTGCATGGTTGAAATATAGCCTAGCTGGTTTTACAGTGCATATTCATCTGCTCTAACAGTACTCATACTAATCCTTTACTCTTTCCTTATTCTGCTTTAGCAGTTTGATTTTCTACAAACTTTTTAAGATTGAATCTTTAGGCACTTTGTTGTTTGATGATCATTTTCTTTTGACAAAATTTGACCATCAAATTTTAATGTGGCTCAGGAGATTTAAGCAGGGTCACCTGTCCTGATACTCTGGGTCTGGCAATGCCTGCTTGTTGAACATATAGATAGTAAAACAAAACAATGTAAATGCTCTGTAACCAATTATACTGAAAATATTCTAGAAAGCTGATAGGAATATACAAATTTTCAGTAGAACCCTTGGTTTAACACAGTGTAAAGGTTCTATAAGGGCTCTGATATGTCTTTAAAGTCTAACTTCTAATTTCTTAACGTGAAAGTGGCAATATTGAAAGAAAATGACTTTCAAAAGCAATAAGATATGTTTAAAAATCACATAATTAGTTTTAATCCTAAAAATGTATTTTTTTCAGCTCACTTGTTTTATCATTTAATTCTTTTCATTTTTGTATACGGTATTTGCATTTCTCATAAAAGGTAAAGTTTTCTTTCTATTTTGTTGTCAGTCTTGAAATTGCCTTGAAATATTATTTTATTTTTAAAAAATCAACTAAATTTAAACAAAAAAAACGGTTTTAAATCATTTTTTTAAACTAAAAACTTCAGTTTTGCTCTTATTTCTAAAGAAAAAATACACTATTCTCTGAAATATTTTGCCTTTCTTCTCGATTTCAGGTTCTCCAGACTAAGTCATCTCTTGCATCATGACGTGTACTGTGCTACAAAACTGAACTCATGTTTTTTGATTAGTTGAATGAAATTCGCCTATATTTAGCTTCAGAAAATTAATGAAAGAGTTCTAGAGAATTTTGCACAAAAGAGATGAGGTCAAAGTTAGGTATACAGTAAATATTTAGGACTGAAATATGCTATTGAATATGTTGAAATGAGCTTTTGAACTCAAGATTAAATAAATTGTTCGTAAAGATGTAGAGATGTAGATCTATCTGAAAACGAGATGTTTGTGTTTTTACTCCCTGACTCGGCTGCAGAATACTTTGCACGTTCAGACAGTCGCTGTTAAGCTGGTGTAATTCCAATCACAGCCGGCCAGGAATGCAAAATGAGACTTAATTCTAGTGCTGTACCACACTCTTCAAAATTGCTGGTGCTCCTTTTTAGTTTGTTTTGTTATGTCATTCCTCCTTTTAGCAAAGGAAGCCACCAAGGTATTGAAGTATTTGTTGTGACGATGTTTCAGTGAATAACTCCTGCAGCTCTTGATATTTGCAGATCTTTTGCACATTTCTGTTGCCTTCACAGAAAGTTTATGTAGGGAGAGGGTGACAGATCCCATTCCAGCTTTTCGAGACTGTTCGCAAACAAATCCAATCAGTTTGATCGGCAGTTTTCCTCTAGATCAGCAGAGGTCCCTGTTTTCAAAGAATTGCTCCTGAAGATTTCTGTGTTTAATGCTGCATTGTGGAACCGAGCAGGCTTTTGTGTATTTTGTGTAAGAATTGCTTGACATTTTTCACTTCTGCTCTGTTGTGGTCAGGTTTCCATTCCAGCTGAGCGCACCAGTGTCACTTCAAATTCACTGAATGATTTAACTGATGAGCCTTTTCCTGTTTTTGAGAAATAATTCTTCACACGAGCAGGAGGCACTGACATTAGCGCAGATGTTGTAACATCTGGTACACTTGTTTTTAAGAATAAAAAGACTGATCTTTTAGATTTGTTTTGTTTGTTTTAGTGAAACTTTTTTACTCCAGAAGTAGATGCAAAAAATCTAAAAGTGTTCTTAAAAGCATCAGAAATACAATGACTTCTCTTAACATGCCATTTTTTTACAAATCCTATACAGTTCCACGGAAACATCCTCCTGCCTTCCCCCCTACAGATTTCTTAGTTGTTGGTTTTTTTGTCTCAGTTAAAGACAACCAAAATTAATACAAAATAATTTTTTAAATTATGATTTCATTTGTTTAGAGAAAAAACCTATCCAAACCAACTGGCCTTTTCTAAAGGAGTTGATAACCACCTTTGGTTAATCATGAATTACCTGTGAATGACGATCATTTTTGGAAATCTTAAGTTCATTTTGCCAGCTACCCCATACCTGATTATAGTCAGACATGTATAATTTAGAAATCTGTGAAATAGTACCTGTCTGACAGCATTAGGTAGGATAAAAAAATCTCAATATAGACTTTGATAGCCATTTCTAAGACTTTGGGACTCCAGGGAACCATAGCAAGAGCCATAATTCACACGTGGTTAACGTAGAGCAATGATGAACTATCCCAGGAGTGACTGGTCATCCAAAATTACTCTAAAATTGCATTGCATGATCATCTAGCCAGCCACAAAAAATCCCAGATCATCTAAAGCACTGCACACCTCATTACATCAGTTGAAGTTGCTGTTCCTAACAGTAAGAAAGAAAATGAACAAAAATGGTCTGCTAAACAGAAAGAACCCAGATGTCAGTATCACACTACCAAGAAAAATCTTGATGATCCCTATGACTTTTGGGGAAATATTTTGTGAGTTGACAAAGAGTTCAACATTTTGGAAGGAGTGTGTCCTGTGGCATAAAATAAAGAACATGATACCGACAGTCAAACATAGTGGTGGTCAAGATATGGTTTGGGGCTTTGACCTGAAGGACTTCCAAGGATAGATCCAACCATCAATTCTGCTCCCTACCAGAAAATACCAAAGCTACCAGTTTGTGCTCTTAAGCCCAACTTCACTCAAAGTATAGCAGGACAATGATCCAAAGCGCCCTGGCAAGTCAACCTATTTAAAAGAAATCAAAGCGCAAGTGTAGCTTTAGACTACAGGTCCTACAGCTCCACATGGACACAAAAGCTATAATAATGATGTGCAAAGTGAGAGTTCATATATAAATTGACTGATAAGGATGTAGATGAAATGTAGAGACTGAAGTAGGCATTATTGTGTTTTTGAGACTGCTGCTTTTTACTTTTATTATTACATTAAAAAGAAAATAATATCAGTTTTCTCAGAATATTATTTCAGATTTTTGTTCAATTTCTGTCCAGTATGATTTAAAAAGTGAACTATTATTGTTACTGGTAAATTTTCTATTTCGAAAGAGTAATTATTTCTATTATTAATTAATTTCCAGAGATTTTAAAGTCATTTTTGCACTTGTGAAATCCTTTCGGAAGTTTGTTATTTAACTGTTCATTCTAACTACATGGAGTATACATGCTTTCAATATTTTAAAATGAGAAGTCTTGGTACAGTCCTGAAACATTTTCAGGACTGTACCAGGCAGTAAGCAATTGTGACAATAAATTGAAAATAGAAGAAATCTGTTGGGGGGATCAATGCTTTTTCATAGCTCGTTAATGTATAGCCTGAAATAGAAAACTGAAGTATTGTCCAAACCCCTTCACCAGAATTCAGTCTCACACTGTTTATTTCTCTACAACTTTCTGACTCAAACGGGAACATCTGTTCTCTTCACAAACAGCCACCTTTTCCTATCTTTTCCCAGTTTGCTGATTTGGATCCCTTAGTTTCCGCTCTTGAAGTGAGGAATTTGAGCACAGGGGTGACGGTGGTCGAGCCTCCCTCAGGATGATCCTTTGTGGCCAGTTCTCCTCCTTTTTTTTGCTGTACTCCACCTCTTGCATCCAGCCCCTTCATATGTCTTTCCCTCATTTGCTTCTTGTTTGCTGGGAGTTTGTCAATCTCACAGAGCTTTCTGGTGTATGCATATCTGTGGAAACCTTTCCAGCAAGAACCTGCTTACTTGGATGGAAACATTTAAGGGGGACCAAGGTGGCATACTGAATCTTTGGACTCCTTCTGCTGTGATCAGAAGAGGTTCATTTTATTTTCTGTCATGACAAATACTTGGGGTGATATTTGTTTTTGCAGTTTGTGCTGTGTTTATAAATAGGAAAAGCAAGGAAAGTGTGATGGTTTGGAAACGGCAGCCTTCCCTGAGGTTTACCTAACCCTTGCATTAGTGGTAAGAACCAAGTAACCGCCTCCAGATGTGTGAGAGAGAGCACTGCCTGACTATCTACAATGAATATCGCCTTTACACTCCTACACTTACTCTTTGCTCCTATTACAGTCCCCAGGTTAATGCTTAATCCAAGTGCAGACCTATAATTTCTAAGGCCAAGCCCTGTTAATGAGGGAGAGGTAAGGTGGATGCCTACAGTTCAGTTGGTCTAGTCCACAGGTAAGATACCCTGAGAGTCTCAACTCCAGCTGTCGCGCAAAGGACCCTACAAGGCCAGGCAAAAGAAGCTACCACGATGCCTAAAAAATCTACCTTATCCAAAGGTTTGGCCGTTGCCTTTGCTGTCCTGACGGTTTCTGCCATCGCTGGGATGATCTCCATGATAATTGTTTTCGAGGAACAGACTTCTAACCTAACCATGACAGAACCTCCAACCGCCCCAACCACAACCCTGGCCCCACCACCAGATATGCGGCTGCCGAGGTCCCTGATTCCTGAAAGGTATGACATCCAAATAAAGCCTTACATCTACAGCAGGATTGTGGAAGAGGTGAACGTCACGACCCCAAACCAGACGCTGCTCTTCACTGGAAACTCAACCGTGTACTTCCAGTGCCACCAACCAACGGACAAAATCTACCTCCACAGCCTTGGGCTGGATGTTTTTCTTCCAGTGGTGATCAACAAAGACACGGAACAGCCAATGAATGTCATCTCACACCAACACTCTGAAGATGATTCTGACTTCTTGGTCATTGAGTTGAAAGAAAATTTTCAGACGGGAGGGAACTACAGTTTGTTTCTGACATTTCAGGGAGAAATATCTGAGTATCTTGACGGACTGTATGTAAGCAAATATACTGAAACCAACATAGAGGCGGTAAATGAAACAATAGAGGAAAGGTAAGTGATTTAAAGAAATCTTTATAATCCTCTTTTAGACTTACCTGTTACTGATAAAATAAAAATACATGTTTGCAACAAAGAAATGCTTTTTTCTATTTGGAGAAACAAAAAGTATTTTTTTAACAAGTACTTGGATACAAAAGTGGAATCCAGTTTCATTTCATGGGAAATATTTCTGTGTTGGGTGCAAGTGAGAGATTTAAAACTTAGAACATTTTAAATATTTGAAAAATATTAAAAGAAATTTGCTCGGTAAATTGATTTATTCTTTAAAAGAGACAATTAATGACCCAACAACATAAAATTTCCATCAAACATTTGGATTTTTACATTCTAATACATCACCTCAATGTATTTATTCTTTAAGGATGAGATTGGTACGTTTTTATTTGCATAACAGGTATTATAAAAGTGTCAAAGAAATAAGGCAATAGACTTGACAATAAAAAACTACTGAAATTTCCTTGTCTGACATAGCTCAAAATCTGTAAGAATAAAATATTCTGGACCTCCTTTGTCATGTTATGCACAAACCGTCTCCTTCTTTCGTATTAATAGTCATGACACAGTGTTGTGCTTGTTAATTTGTAACAATATACCTATCAGCAGCCTTGTCTAATTTGGGTTCTAGACTTTAAGAAGTAGTAAATATTCCCATATTTGACATCCATAATCTATACCCGTCCATCCTCTGCGGGGGGGATGGTGCCTATCTCTAGCAATCATTGGGCGAGAGGCGGGGTACACCCTGGACGGGTCGACAGTCCATCACAGGGCAACACAGAGACACACAGGACAAGAAAACAGATGTGCACACACTTTACAATTCTCACAATTTAGAGAGACTAATTAACCTAACAGTCATGTGGGAGGAAGCCCACATGCACAGGGACAACATGCAAACTCCATGCAGAAAGACCCCAGGCCAGGATTCAAACCTGGGCCTTCTTGCTGCAAGGCAACAGTGCTATCTTTTTTTATGTATTAAACATATCCTTATTTGTTCCTAATAATTTTTTTCTTTGTAATTTCAGATTTTACTATAACTTGGTCTTTTCTTGTGTTTATAGATTCCTTGTAGCCACAAACTTGGAACCAACAAGTGCAAGGAGATTGTTTCCATGTTTCGATGAGCCAGACTTGAAGGCTGTTTTTCAACTGACAGTCATCCATAGACGGGATACAGATGCTCTGGCAAATGCAAAGAAACAAAGTAAACAAATACATACAATAAACAAAGAAGAAATCCTAATTCTTTGATCTAATATAGTGTCTCATCGTATTGTTTCTTTTCTCTTGCAGCCTCTGCTATTATAGATGATGAATGGCAATACACACGTTTTTTTCCAACACCAAAGATGTCAAGCTATTTACTTGCCTTCACAGTCTCAGAGTTCACAGCCACCAGTTCCCCAGAAAGTCGTGTGGCTATTAAAGTAAGCCTGCCCTTTTGGGTTTAAAAGATTATGGGTTAATAACAATAATAATAACAATAATAGTATTGGGTTAAGAAATTGTTAGTTCTCTTAAGGGGTTAAAAAGTTTTCCTAGAAATTTCTTTTTTTCTTACTCTAATTTTCTAAAGAACATCATCCATGTTTGTAACTAAATTGTGGTGGCTAGATGACTGGGTTGGAGAATTTTCAAAACTGAAGTTCTTCTGAGGTTTTATTGGTTTGCAGTAGGCTAATCCGTAAGCAAAAGAGTGATCCAGCTTAGAACAGGCAAAAGGGTTATGAACCGGTAACACTCATTTTAAAGCAACCTTTTTAATCCGACATTTCACAAACAAAAAAATATGTTAATATTTATTGATCTAAAACTAAAAAAGTTTACTCTGATTCGATGTTTGACAGTAGTCAAGTTTTCTTAGCTTCAACTGCTAAAGAAGTTGACAAAGATAGCTGTGGCCTCTTTCTGTAGGCTAATGCAACCTGCCACAGAGATAAAATGGTTAGAGAGTACTTTAAGGAGCCCCAAAAGTTTGTGTTGTTGACTTGGCCTCAAATTTTCCCCGTCCCTGTCTAATTGATTATCTGTGGAATGCACTTTACAACTTGTAGGATATAAAGAATCTGCAAACATCTGTGTGCCAGATACCAGAGCAAACCTTCAGCGGTTTAGGGGCTTCCATGATTCCAAGGGTCAGGGTTGTTTAGGCACTAGAAGTAGGACTAACCCAGGATTAGACATGTGGTCATAACGTTATGCCTGGTTGGTTTACTTTGTAAAGTCTTGTTTCTATTTCTCATACTTAAAGATGTAATGTAAAAAATTGTGTGTTTTGTTCATGCAGACCTATGCCCGTCCCGAAGCCACTTCAGCAGGACACACTAAGTACGCCGCCAAAATAACCGCAAAGATCCTTGAGTTCTTTGAAGCGCATTTTGATCTGCAATATGGACTGAAAGATCTTGGTAAGACTTTAGCATCCAATTGTATGATTTTATAGTTGCCAGACTAAAGAAAAAATGTAACCATTTTGTTTTGTTTCTTCTTGAACATTAACATTTTCTCTTTACAGGGCAAAGCTTAGCTAATGGTTGCTAGCTTGATTGTTGCGTGATCACATGTTTAACTTTTTTTTGATTTAGCAAAAAATTTAATTATTAAGTTATTATACTTAAAATATGTAAAGTATAACCTATTTGGACAGCAGGTTAAACAATGTGTTTTCAAAGCGTAGTTAGCCCCCCCAAGTAACTCATTTCTAAACCCAACAATTTACAATTCAGTCACTTAAAAATTGTATTTATTTATGCTAAATAAAACCTTCACAGTGTCTTTTGTGACTGTTGTTCTTAAGTTATTCTGACTATATTAAAGAATTTAAATTGATTTTAAGTAATGGTTGTAGTGAATTAGTCTACTTAAGAAGGCTTTTATTATTAAACTAGTTTTTCTTTATTGGGGCTCTGACTGCAGATTTACTGCCAATAAGAGTGAGGATTTTTTAAAAACCTTTCCTCATCACTTTTATTAAAATCACAACAAATACCACTATACAATACTAATAACAAACTGCCAAAGTGAACCTATGCATGTTGTATTACTTTGTAATTTGCTGATATTTCTTTGTTTCGTTTAGATCAAATTGCTCTCCCGGACTTGGAACCTTTTGCAATGGAAAACTGGGGTCTGATCACATACCAGGAAGGAGCTTTGCTCTATGAGGAAGGAGTGTCCTCGTGGTTGCACAAGGAAGTAATAACCACTGTCATTGCTCATGAGTTGGCACACCAGGTAAAATGGGAAAACAATATTGTTTGTGTTTCCTGGAATGGCACAGATGCATTCAACAAAATTAATGCCTCACAGACCTAGTTACTGCCATGTCAAGTTGGTGCAGAGAGAAAACTGTCTTGTAGTTGATTGATGCAGATGTTTTATTTTGTCAACAGTGGTTTGGAAATCAGGTGACGATGAAATGGTGGAATGAAATTTGGCTGAATGAAGGATTTGCCAACTACATGTCCTACCTTGCAGTGGACCATGCTGAGCCATCATTTCATATAGTAAGTTCAGATTGGACGTTCCTCCATTTGGTAGTACTCCCAATAGCAAAAACATCAGAAGTATGTTTTGAAGCACTGTCAATTTGCTTTTCCAGGGAAGAAAAATCCAGAGACCCTATATATTATCTTCTTCTATTTTAGATGTCAAATTATTGTGGATTTGTTTAATCTGTGAAAACTGTTTTGGTGTCTCTGAGCTTTAGCTACTCAAATATTTAGAAATATTTTAATATACCGTTTGTTGATTAGCTATTGAAAGTAATTTTTTTTATTGTAAAATTAAAATTCCCAACAGTTTTCTTACCAAACTACCGTTACAGAATATCTTACGCAATATCTTGTTACAGAAATATTTCAAAGTTATGTGAATTAATTACATATTAGTAAATGTATCTAAGGAATATGGCATAATAAGAGATCATTAGACATCAGAGAGGAGGGCTCTTACCTAGTCTCCTCTAGCTGCAGTGAGAAGAATTTTGGTTAACCTTGTTATGAAGACATAACATTGCAGGTGCTTGAGGGAGAAGTCTTATTCAGAGGGGGCAGACAAAAGAGGGGTGTGAGAGAGTACGAGCGTTGCCCAGATGGGCTCTTGTACAAGACTAGCTAAGCTGCTTAATAAAATACAAGAAAACACAGATCAGGACTGCAGCCTCATTCTTGTTTAAAGAAATAAGACATGGATTCCCATAATGACCTCAATGGTTTCATGGCCTGCATTTTGCATTTGTATAGTGCTTTTTCAGTCAGAGTACCACAAAGCGCTTTACACTACATTCAGTCATTCTCCCATTCACACACACATTCACACGCTGATGGTGGCAAGCTACTACATTGTAGCCACAGTTGCCCTGGGGCACACTGACAGAGGCGAGGCTGCCGGACACAGGCGCCACCGGGCCCTCTGACCACCACCAGCAGGCAACAGGGTTAAGTGTCTTGCCCAAGGACACAACGACTGAGACGGACAGAGTGGGGACTCAAACCAGCAACCCACCAATTACGGGACGAATTCCTACCACCTGAGCCACAGTCATTTCAGGCTTGTATCATCCAAGTCAAGTCACCCTAGACTAGTAATCTGATTAGGTTTGGTTTAAAACAGATGTAATTTCTCAGCTCTTTCATCCAAAAGCTTCTTCAGCTCTGACTGACCGATAGGTAGTCAAAAGTATTGACCTTTAGTTGAGTCTTGATCACTTGAAATATCGTCAAAGCTTTAAAATCCCCTCCTGAAGCTTTTAGGATAACATTTGAGTAAGCACAAGCTGGAAAAATAATAGTTACTATTCCTGACTTTTGATAGTATAACACCTAAATACATCTACTTATGTTTTTTAGTCTGCATATTTATTCTTGACTTATATCTTCTTTGTAGTTTGAAAACTGCTAAAATGTAGAAAGCTTATCTTTGATGATAAAAAAAGGATTAAATCTATTTTGTGTGTCAAAATGAAGCCAAATTTTGACTAAAATCTGTCATTGTTTTAGAAAAGTCTTGCCTCAATAATCTACTACAAATCTGTACACTTTTTAGGTGTCATTGAAGAGTCTTATGTCTGTTTTATTTTACAGAAAGATGTATTAATTATGGATGACCTCCACGCAGCGTTTGAGGAGGATGCTCTGTTGTCATCCCATCCTCTCAGCACTCCACAGGATGATGTTCAGACAACTGGTGACATCATTGGGATGTTTGATTCCATAAGTTACAGTAAGGTAAAATACCACATACAAACCACACACATATCCATGGGAATAATACCCCTCCCATATGCTTATCTCTATATTTTCGGTTGTGCTTTTAGAAACATGCTTTAAACACATTTTTTGACAATCCTGACAATTAAGACTTTAAAACGGTGTCTAAAGACAGAGGTTATGCTTTCTTATACATGCTTTTAAAAAACTATGCTCCATCTGTAAACTTCTCATATTAATCATTTTTTTTGCAGGGTCACAAGACTGAATATGTAGCTATATTATATGTAGCTCTAAATACTTGTAATCTGCGGATTACATCTCTTAGCATTGCTGATGGACATGTGCTGGTGTGAGATTCTAATTTTATACTTGACATTAGCTGGTTAATTAGTCAAGCTATCTGCTCAGGTAGCCAGCCTGCAGTCAGCTGCAGACATGTCATTGTAGCTTTTCAAATGTAGTTTGAAAACAGCGTTACCTTGATAAGAATGATGGATGGTGCTGATATTTTACATCTGACTGATATGTTTTTCTTTTTCATTTGACATTTAGTTCCAGGAAAAAATGGAATAGAAAAAAAAACTGAAAAAGAACAATTCCTGACTCAGAACCATGACAAATCTTTTGGGAATTTGGGTGAAATGTTTCAGTGTGTTTTGAAATAAAAGAGGCACATTTATTTTGTTCAAACACATTCCTAAAAAGATAAAATCAGTGGAACTAGAAAATGTTGAAATGTTATCTCCTTTTTTCCAAAGCTGTATTTAGCTTAATCTAACTGTATCTAGGTGTATCAGAAAAAATAAATAAAATCAGGGGATCTAAAGAAGTATTTGGTTCCTATATATTTGCAACCAGAAATATTTCTAAACAGACAAATTTATCTTTCCTCTTAAGCAAGATAAAAGTGTGGTGGGCCTTCTTTCAGTCAGCTGACCTGCAGGAAAAAGCAACAGGTGGGGGAGGAGTAGTTCTCAAGACACCATGCTCTACACTGAGAAAACTACAGGGCCATCAGCACCCTCCTATTAAAAGTACTTTAAATCAGCCGAAACCTGTGACAGAAAAGTTTTAGCGGTTTTAAAATCATACCTTCTGTCTTGTTATGCACTGATACCTTTAACCAGCTTGTGGCTAACTGTATGTATTTATCTCTTTGCCTGACTCATTAGCATGCAGAACTTTAGTTTTATTTTCTTTAAAGCTTCAGGGATATCCAAAAATATTTTGCATAATGCAGTAGCAAAGATGACAGCAGAATAAAGTTTGTATCTGGATCCGAATGGTTATGCCTTTCACTTAGTAAGAATGTGTTTGCATCGAACCTAAATTGTTGTCGCAACTTTGAGTTTGGCTGTGGTGAATCTACAGCACTGTGTTTAGTTGTTTTTGTTTTTTTAGAAGAATAAAAATAGACTTGGGAAAAGTCAGCTTAATTTGTTTTAAGTGTTACTTGATCCTATTTTGCTGAGGATCAATATTTGCCCATAAACCATATTCCTTGGAAAGGTTACCATCAGATCGCTCTTGTTTATCCTACTGAACTGAACATCTGTTCTGTTTATAATAGGATCTGTTTTTTGTTTACTCTGCAGGGGGCCATGGTGCTGAGAATGCTGGCAAACCATGTGGGAGAAAGTGTTTTTGACAACGCCATCAGAGTAAGACATTGATTTTAAATCCAAACGTTGAATGCATGGTAATGTTGCTACAATCCTTACAAATACCTCAGATTAGGTGTCTGCAGCCTTTACAAGAGCCCTCATTCCTGCTAAATAAAACACATTTAGAGTCGTAAATGTTACATAATCTTTAGAAAAAAGACAACTCACAATTTTTTGATAAATATCTACAACCGGAAATTTGTCATCATTTAAAAATGCTAAATGGACTGAACTTTTGACATGTCATGCTGACCACTCAAAGCCCTCGACACTGAAGCCACATTCACTCATTCGCACTCACAAACGTGCACACATTTATACACTGATATGCAGATCAGTAATCAACTTGGGGTTAAGTGCTTTGCCAAAGGCACATCGACATGTGACAGGCGGATGGATGGATAAATTTTTTCCATAGGATGTTGATATTTGTAGATGTAAAAAAGAAAGCACATAGTTTCCAACTTCATGTCAAGAAAAACAGATCCAAAACTATATTACTGGTGTCATTTTGTTGCGTAAATTCGATGTAAATATTCCACAAAAACAAGCTGCTAACACCTGGCTTTTTAAAAT
This sequence comes from Valencia hispanica, assembly GCA_963556495.2. Lineage (NCBI taxonomy): Eukaryota > Metazoa > Chordata > Actinopteri > Cyprinodontiformes > Valenciidae > Valencia > Valencia hispanica. The sequence goes on from OY747706.1 coordinate 33,812,097, forward strand.
CATATCTATATTTAATAACAATAGTTCTTCATAATTTTTAGCTAAAGTTATTAAGAGCCACAGTGGAAATCCAAAGAGCCACTTGTGGTTCGAAGACACAGGTTGCCTTCCTGCCTCAGACGAGTCAGAGTCATGTACGTATTCTTTGGGATTCAAAGGTGGCCTCTGATCCTTACATCATAACTGTGTCTGTTTGGAGTTAAAACCAAAAAGCCTTGCCTCCTAGCACAAATACCCTTCAGACATTCTTCAGCTCACCATACTCAGATGAATTATATCAGGGTTGGGGAAGAAAACCAGAGCAGACTAGATCTCTAATTTGGTTCTTTAATTGGGTGTTAAAATGTCACAAACAGTTGAAATAGTGTTTGTGCATGTCTGCTTAGGGCTGCATGTTAACCTTTTTAGCTTACAGCACTGGTACTACAGAGGTTGCTGGTTTCGTAGCACAGACAAAAAAGTTGTAGCACCAACACAAAATGTCTTTTACAATCTCTAAAAACCAACTATAGTGTATGTCACTTCTTCAACACACAGACAAACGATATAAATGCATACAATTAAAGTACAACAACAAGAAATATTTTCAAACTTGTTTATTTCAGTGAAAGTGCTAACATGTTAGCTTTATTTGTATTACCGTGGATGTTTATAAAGAGTAACTAAACCCCAAAGCAACTTTTTTTAGCTTCTAAACTGTATAAATGGGTCTTTACCAATGCAATCTTTCAGTTTCTGGTTGTTGTTTTTTACATTTTGGTGTAAACTTGTTTAATTCTACACTTTTTGGTCTAAAAACGTCTTAGTGCTGCCACCTTAGGGTTGCCACCAACTCGCCCCTTTCAAGGCAAACAAAAGACGTCTTTGGTTGCAAGCGATCAGAACAAGCAGATGATTAAAAATACAACAATCTGCAGCGATAACTTCACATCAGGTAAGCCTTGGCTAACAAACAAGCTAACATAGCTAACCAACATTGCAGCTGCAAGATAACTGCAAATAATAACAGTGGGATCCAGGGAGTAATGTAGGCTAAAAGCTCAGTGTCACACGGACGCATCACAGTGTTGATAAACAAATAATCCCTCTTTTATTCCAAAAAATTACATTCAAAAATACTTTATTGATCCCAGAGAGAAATTAAGTGTTGTTGTAGCTCATACTATTTCATTCTTTAAAGATTGTTGTAGATCCTGATGGCTGTGGGCACGAAGGATCTCCTGTAGCAGTCTGTGTTGCTGCAAAACTGAAGAAGCCTCTGACTTAAGACACTCTGTTGTAGGATAGTCTCATGAAGAGGATGCTCAGGGTTTTCCAAAATTAATAAGAAACAGTCAGCTTTACATTCAGAAAATGTTAACCAGTTAGTTTGCTTTAGCAACTGGCTAAAAGATTAACAGGTTAAAAAGGCCACATGTAAATGTGATAGTGGAATTCAAAACAAGAGTGCCATGCATCTCTCCTGTATTTCCTTTAAAAAAAGAGCAACAGCTTCTGGTTTTGTTCTTCATTTACACCGACAATTGTACTTTTTCAGTCAGATTTTGGAATGTTAATTAATCGTGATTAAACATGATTAATTCAGCTACCCTGTGATTAAGTAGATGAAAACTTTTAAGTGTTTGACAGCCCTAAAAAAATAGCATACTCCAGTTCAAGAAATGTGCAACTGAGCAGGATGATTTAAAATATTTACAAAATATACATGTTTATTTGTGCATTAAAGAACAGCCTATTTATAAAAGTGACAAAAAACTGTGCAAACAGAGATGTGTAATAATGGACAACCCAGAGCATCCCCTTTGTGAGATTATCATATAACAATAGAGTGTCTTCAGTCAGAGGCTTCATTACTTTCGCTGAGACACAGACTGCTAAAGGAGATTCTTCCTGCCCACAGCCATCAGCATTTACAACAACTGCTGGAAGAGGTCTGAACAGTATGAGCTAGGTCAAGACTTCATTTTCCGTCGGGATCAATAATGCGTTTTTGAATTGAATTGAATAATGGCAGAGATGTTACTTGAAATGAGATGACAGTCCAAATAACAGCAAGCATATTAACACTTATTGAGTTTGTTGGGAGCAGTGATGGTTACACAGTTATACAGGTTAACAGCTGCTATAATAAATAATGTCACTCACTCACCAACTGCAAGGCTGTGTTTAAGCTCTTGCTGTCCAACTAGATTCTTTGTGGGCTTTTCATTTTGAATCATGCGCACATAAACATCTCACTCTCCTTGTTGGAAGCGTCTATATCGCCGTCAATTACGACTGAAATATAGCGGGCTCATCTGATACAGTATCTTATGCCAGACCAGATTTAATTTATCCTGCGACCGTAACCATCTCCCCACATCGGACGTGGTTGGACTTAGGATGGGGTGATATCCGAGTGAAGAGCGGTACCAGCACACTCTAGTTGGTGTTTTAAGATGAATGCATCCCTGAAAATCCTGCTTCCAAAATCAGTCTGATTCTCTATATGCATATGCCATCTACCGGTGGACTGGCAACAAAGACGCAGGAGTTGTGTGTATTGTTGTAGGATATAAGGCTAATTACATCGATATAGTAACACTTGCTTATCATAGTAGACTTCAACCACTATTTAGCATTGAGATGTTGCCTACCATCACTTCATCTGTCGCGGTCACATCTTCATTACAGTAAAAAAACAAAACATGCATCTTGCAAAGCTGTCACACGAGTGCTCCGTATGGAAAATAGTTTATTGCACAGACAGTTTTTTTTTTCACACATGCAACCATTGTACAGCCCTGACTGCTTATGCAATCTTGCAAAGTGTAAAAAAAGATGTAAAGGTTCTTTGATTATGTGTTTGGTGTCAAATATTGCCAGCGTTGTGTAGACTGACTTCCTTAACCAGTAACCAGTTTCAATTGTAAAAGTATGCTAATCAGAGAAACACTTATGATCAATTTGGATTTAATTAATCTGATTTAAAGAGAACTACAGAAGCGTGGCACTGTTTTTTTTATGTATACATTCTTTGAAGGCAACCTTGTTGCTATAATTCCTGTTATTCATTACTTTTTTTCCTGCGTTTTTAGGCATACCTCAAAACCCACAGTGGAGGAAATGTAGTACAGGATGACCTGTGGAAGTTCATGGAAAATGTAAAAATCTAGTGGTTTACAAATTATCTGGCCAAATATCAACATCTGCACTTTAATGTATGGATACATACAATTGACTTCTGATAACCTTTTGCAGGCCCGTTATGAAAAGAGTATTTACACAGTTCCCAAGTTCATGAAATATTGGACCACTCAAATGGGCTATCCTGTCATCACTATCAACACAACCAGTGGAGAGATCTACCAAAAGCACTTCCTCTATAACAGCTCTGCCATATCCAGGTATGTGCTTTTTATTGTCTCTTTTATCAATTCATGTAGAACATAATGACAATAAACCCAACGTCTAGTCATATAAGAACCACAAAAACATCAAGCATCAGAGCTGATAAATGATTTAATCTTATAAAGTTGTAAACTTCACTCTGCAGACTTTTATCTCGGTGTTAAAAGAAGAAGAAATGCTTTATTAGTCCCACAAGGGGGACTAATAATTAGCAGATATTTTACTTGTATTTCACGGTTGTTAGTTTAATCATAATTTAGTTTATCATTATTCTTACCTAATATTTCCATTGAATTGTTAGTGTTAATACTGAAGTCATGAAATCTTACTAGTAGTCTTAAAACTATGGCATAGTATTATGGTTTACTTTGAAAAATTGTTTTTCCTTTTCTAAAGCCACCGATTCATCTAGGGACAGCAAAGTTAATGCTGCTAGAGGCGACTTTACACCAGGTTAACAAAACCATTTGATCTGTAGGATCTCTTAACTTCTTTGAACGGCACTGGATTGTGGCAATAAAAATAAAAAAACGAAGAAAATAAACACTTCTTTGCACACCGTTTCACACTGTACCCTTTCTTGCTCATTATATCATGACGATTCTGGCATAGATATCACATCTCCATTAAGATGTTTCCTCAAAATGAACCATATTTGATATATTTGCAATGGTTTAGAGCTGTGAAAGACTTATAACTGGCTTTTCTGAAGTCCGGAGTATGAAAGACTGTAGGTGAAGGTGTGCAAAATCTGCTCTTATTTTACTGACTGCCCTGTGCTGATGTTATTCAAGCTCCAAAGCTAGAAGTTGTTAACTTTCCTTCTCATTGCTCCAGCAATACCTGAGAAAAATTGTAATTATTGAACATGTCTACGGTATGTCAAAATTTTCATGGTGAAATTTGAATTTCACCATGTTTTGCTTGGAACAAATAAACCTAAACTTTATATTATATCTTTTAAGTTGTGGATTATTGTTTTTGGAGGGGATTCAAAGGTATGACATTGGGTATTAATTGCAAGGCTATCAATCAAGGACATTTCAAATTGGTGGAGGTAGCTGCCTTGAAATGTTTTGTTATATTGATGTTTAAGACATATCATTTTAAACGGTCTAAAACAGAAGATCTTAAAGTCTATGCTCCAAGTTAAGAGAAGCAGGACAAGTTAACATTATTTCTGTATCTTCTACCTCCAGTAGAAGTAACTGTTTTTTTTGCTTTTTTTTGTTCACCCTGCAAAAATTGAAAAAAGACAGACAGACATATATATATATATATATATATATATATATATATATATATATATATATATATATATATGGACCTGTTTCCATAAAATAGAACATGACTATGGGGATGTTTATCTCTGAGCTTTTTCTTTCACAAACTGTGATCATAGATGTGTCTTATGTTAAAAAGAAAAAAGTTTTGCACCAAGTTACGTTATGCTGAATTTCTTCAGTCGGGTTCGGTTTTTGAAACACAAAAGGTAATTCCCTGCAGGCCAACTTGTTTTAATGATCCTGTCAGAACTCTCTGCTGCTGCTGATTACAGCTGAGTATACGTTTGGCTCTGTAGAATGTTTTGAGTCAATGTTTTTTAACTGTGTGTGTCATGTAACAGCCATGGAAATGCACTGAAGGATTTAACAAACTGTGACCTGGTTTTCATTTGATTCGACCCACCTTCCTCAGTGCTGTGCTTGAGGGACTCTGATGCCATTGTGAGGGAGATCTGATTTTTTTCTCCTGTCTGCAGGCTGTCTCTGTTATGTTTTGCTTAAAAAGTCTTGGAAGATTTACTGTATGCTTATATTTAGATCCACCCCCTGCACTGTAGGTACTTTGGCCACATTTTAACATACAACTCTTTTCCTCTGTTTAGTCTATGGTGGCTCATCCCAATTACATTTACAACAAATATCTCTGAACCTGATTTTGTCTGGCTGGATGTCAAAGAACCAGGTAACATGCCGGAACACACACAACTCAAACCCCTGACACTTATGCAGAAATAACAACATTTTCCAGCTTTGTTTTTGCCTGTCCTTAAGCAATCAGTTTAATCCAGACTGAGGAGACCTACAAAAAACTTTAAATTGTTTACAAGTCAATCCTACAGTTGTTCTCTAAATCTGACTTCGAGGGTTCAGAATGTACACAGTTCATGCTTTCATACGGTTATATGGTTGGTAAGAGAAAGTTCCTATTTAAAGCTTTTCATTAATTGATTCACCATCAGTTCCAACAATTTACCAGACATCTGCATTAGGTTTAGTGCTTTGTTTGGAGGATTGTTTGGTGGATCTTTGTGCTCAGAGGCCTGAACGGCTGGAGAATGTCTTACATGGGAAACAGAACTTTTCTAGCTTTCCTTGGTGTTCTTTTTGAAAATGTTTAGTTTTGTGTTGAGTTTAAAAGTATTCTCTAAATATTTTTCTTGGAACAGTAAGGAAAGAGGAATTCATTTCAAAGAAAGGAGAGTGGATCCTGGCTAACGTCAATTGTACTGGATACTACAGGGTAAACTACAACCCGGAGAACTGGCAACGCCTGCTGAATCAGCTGGAAACAAACCCACATGTGAGTAAGCAAGTGAACCACACGCTTTTCAGATTCTGCTCAGTAAAATCCTTTATCAGAAAAAAAACCTGTTTGTTTGTCCTTTAAGATAAAGTTACCAGACAAAAATCAGAAATGACCCTGGCAGAATCTGAATTAAATTGATTTGCAACAATAAAGGAATCTTAATACTAAAGATTGTTCAATCTTTGTACTGATCGACACCTACAAAACAGAATCTTTTTCTTTACACAAGATTGATTTTGGCCTGGGGAGCTACCTACTCCCAAAAGATATGCAGGCCTCTCTCAGAACCTAATTTTTCCCCCCCAACTGCTGATAATCCCGAACAGATGACGCCCAATACGGCCAAAAAACTCGCATAACGGAAGTCGTCAGCCAACGCTTTGAGAGTTACGAAACCACAGAAACTGACTGTGGTGTGAATCTGGCCTTTGTATCTACAGTCTTATCAGAATTTTGTTAACTGGACCATTGTTATGAATTTAGTTGCTGTCAAGATAAAGTCCTTTAAGGAAGTCATAGTAGAAAAAAAGTCCTATGTTCCCCGACTCAATTTTTTTCCTTTATTTTAATTACGATCCTCACTTTTAAAAGGATATCGGCTTTTTAGGTACTATAAATGGTGTGTAAAATTTAAATGACCAACAGGAAATGAACCTTAAATAACCCATGATTTATTTGGGAAAGCACCCTGTAACGTAAACAATCAAACAAATAATTGTCTCTTTTGCAGCGTATCCCACTGATGAACAGAGGTCAGCTCATTGATGATGCCTTCAACTTGGCAAGGTATTGACATTTTTACACTAGTATAAATACTCAGGAGAAAAGTGAAACAGTAACTATAGGGTTTAATTCCAGGAGTGAGAATATTAGGTTGTATAAAGAGGAAGAGCTCTGCACTGAATGAGGGAACAGCTACATTCAGAGGAAATGGGGGAATGATAATTTCCCTCCAAAGGATTTTGCAACATGCTTTGATCTGTTTATATACATTCCTAAAAATGTCTAAATGATTCAAAAATGTATATGTTTAGAAAGACTTGGAAAAGATTTATCAATTAAGTGGCCATGCACCCACTGAAAACACATCTCTTGTTTAATTATATAATCAGTTGTTTTTTTTAAACCTACTGTGCAAACCGGGTCTATGAACCTCTTTTTTTCCTCAGAGCAAAACAGGTTGACGTGACTCTGGCTCTGAACTCAACCCGTTTCCTACGTAAAGAAAGAGCTTACCTCCCCTGGGAATCAGCAGTCAGGAATCTGGAGTATTTCTTGCTCATGTTTGATCGCTCCGAGGTGTATGGACCCATGCAGGTAAGAGACAATAAAACGTGGTTGCTTAGTATAATACATTATCTTGCTTTATTAAATGGGTTTGTCTTTAAACCACGTTCAGTAGATTTAAGTAAGAATGTAATAGTTTATTCCTATTAAAGTTGATCTAGAATATTATAAACAGATGTTAGGAAAACCTGTTATATGCTCTGGAAAGTCTGCTGTTAAGCTCTCTCTCACACTCTCTCTCTGCAGCTTTACCTTCGACATCAAGTAGAGGAGCTATATAACTTCTTTAAAAACCACACCGATAACTCAATTGTCCCTGAGGATCACTCATTACAGTAAGCAAAAATTTACTTCATTCGATCTGAAGCTGTGAAACTACCAGGTTTAAGTAGGAGAAATGTTTCCAGGTTGATCATCAACAAGTTTGCAGTCTATAAAATTCACAGCCAGACACTTTTTATACTGGGTGCTTTGGCACAGAGTGGATTGGCACTCTTTGCTTTAGTTTCTCAGTGAGAAAGAGGATTGTCACTTAATTCTTACTTCCTTTTTTTATTACTGTGATGTAGTCTATCAAAATACTACTGGCACTAATCTTCAGCCACTTAATGTTATCTATAATAGTCTATGTAGGTTTATTCTCCGTTGTCCCTTCAGAACTCACCATTGTCTGTTGTATCAGCAACTCTCTTGGCTTACTCCATCCTCCAGACACCAATTTCATGGGTTATTATTTATATTTAAATGTATTAATCTTAGCTATCCTGACTTTTTGAGACAGTATCTAATACCATTTAGCTCTTCTTATAATTTAAGACAAGCAAATCAAATCTTTTTTGTCGTACCGCAAATTCATCAAGAAATAGGAAAATTTTAATTTAATTACAAAGCACCTTTTGGCTGGAGTAATCAACCTGTCTCTATCCGCTCTATAACCTACTATCAAACGTATAAAAATGTCCTTCTGCAATATTTATAAACCACTTGTAATTGCTTTTAAAATTGTATTTGATTGTTAAAAGTGAGAGCTCTGTGTGTGTGTGTCTGTGTGTGGTGGTTTGATTGGAGGTGTGTGCTGTAGTGTGTTAGGGGTGTGTGGGTGTATGCGTTAGAAGATGTATGTTAAGGATTTATTTGTTTGTTTGTTTTGTCTTCAATGTTTTGGTTCTATACCTGTACTGCTGAATCTGTTTTTGTGCTTTGCTTTCTTGAGATTTTGAGGACCCTCTTGACAACGAGATGTTGCATCTCAAGGGGTTATCCTCTCAAATGAAATAAATTTCAATTTCAAATCGGTTGCAGACCTAACAGCGGAAGCATTCAAATCATGTCTGATCAGGAATTTCATTTCCTGCTGTTGTAAAATCAAGTATACTCGATTCTTGTAAAAAAAAAAAAATTATCCACCATTACTTTTTACGTATTCCCAATATAACCCATAATTGTTTACAATGCAACCCATTGTAAACACAGACTTTGATTAGCCATTTAGGAATTTAAAAAGTTGAGACTGAAAAGTATTCAAATGTGTTGGTTTTATGACTCTTAACATTGAGTTCTATCTGTGATACTTTCTAAAGGCACAACCAGATCAATGCCATTAATCTGGCCTGCTCAAGTGGACTCCCAGATTGCGTGGAGATGGCTACATCAAAGTTTGACGACTGGATGAACTCGAACAATACGAACACGTATGGTTTGGGATAAATATAATTTCTGCACCTCTTTTCTCTGAAGAGCTATCAATTAAAAGCAGTAAATGTAATGGCGCCCCTTGCATTCTGTAGCTTTGCTCTTTCTGTCCAGCATTAATTTAGCAAAGGTAGGTGTGAGGTGACTTTTTGTGTTCCTTGATGTTGCAGCATTGTGGTTTATTCTAAAGCTGCACCGCACTGGATTTTCAAACTATAATTTACATTCGAATTCTTAATTTATTGTTAAATTCAAACTAATCTGTCAAAATACAACTAATAAGGAACACAGATGCCTTTATTTAACATGTGTTGAACAGGCTTGAAATGTGGTTGTGTATCAGCTCACAATTGCATGTAGTTATGGGCCATTATGCAATTGTGGGGAAGCACTGACTTAGACTTAGATTTAGACTTAACTTTATTCATCCCTTTGGGATGACTCCCTCAGGGAAATTAACATTTCCAGCAGCAAACAAAAGGATGGAGTAAGATAAATAAATAAACATATCTAGAGCGTTTGATTAAATAAAATAAAATAATTATATATACATATACGTATAATATTGCACTGTGGCTACTGCTCCTTCCCCTCTGTCCTCCCTATTTCCTCCTCCCCCCAAGTGAGGAGTTGAAGAGGGTGATTGCACGATGGACAAAGGAGTTCTTGTGTATACTGGTCCTGCATTTGGGAAGAACCAGTCTCTCATGGAACCGGCTCCTCTGGTTGCTGATGATAGTGTGCAGAGGATGGCTGGTGTTGTCCAGAATATCCAGCAGTTTGTCCAGTGTCCTCATCTCTGCCACCATCACCAGAGAGTCCAGCTTCATGCCGACCACAGAGCCGGCCCGCCTGATCAGTTTATCCAGTCTGGATCTGTCCTTCTTGGATATGCTGCCCTCCCAGCACACCACGGTGTAAAAGAGGACGCTGGCAACCACAGACTGGTAAAACATCCCTAGCAGTTTGCTGCAGATGTTAAAAGACCTCAGTCTCCTCAGGAAGTACAGCCTGCTCTGTGTCTTCCCATACAGGTGGCTGGTGTGTGTTGTCCAGTCCAGTTTTTTATCCAGCCACAGCCCCAGGTATTTATATGAATCCACAGCCTCCACCTCAGCTCCCTCTAGCAGGACTGGCCGAGGTTTTGGTCTGGACCTCCCAAAGTCAATGACCAGATCCTTTTGTCTTAGAGGTGTTGAGCTGTAGGTGGTTGGTGTGGGACCATGCAGCAAAGTCCCCCACCAGTCTCCGATACTCCTCCTCTCTGTCGTCCCTGATGCACCCAACAATGGCTGTGTCATCGGCATACTTCTGTAGGTGACACAGCTCCGAGTTGTAACAGAAGTCCGAGGTGTCCAGGGTGAAGAGAAGAGGGGCAAGCACTGTTCCCTGGGGTGCTCCAGTGCTGCTGACCACAGTGTCAGACGTGCTGTCCTTCAGCCTGATGTACTGTGGCCTGTCAGAGAGGTAGTCAGAGATCCAGTCCACCAGGTGGGGGTCCACTCCCATCCTGCTCAGTTTGTCCCGGAGCAGAGGGGGCTGGATGGTGTTGATGGCACTAGAGAAATCCAAGAAAAGAATCCTCACTGTGCCGCTTCCCTTATCCAGATGGGAGTGGGCTCGGTGTAGCAGGTAGAGGATGGCATCCTCCACACCAACACCTGCCTGGTAAGCAAACTGCAGGTTGTCCTGGGCTTGCTAAACCTGGGGTCTGAGGAGGCTGAGGAAGAGCCGCTCCAGCGTTTTCATAAGATGTGATGTAAGTGCCACCGGTCGGAAGTCATTCAGTTCATTGGGCCGGTTATTTTTCGGGACTGGAAGGATACAGGATGTCTTCCAGAGGATGGGCACTCTCCCCAGCTGCAGGCTAAGGTTGAAGATCCACTGAAGTGGTTCTCCCAGTTCTGCAGCACAGGTCTTCAGAAGATTTGGACACACTTTGTCCGGACCTGCTGCTTTCCTGGGCCGGATCTTCCTTAGCTGTCCTCTGACCTGGTCTGTGGTGAAGTGTGGTGGAGACTGTGTTGAGGTGGGGGAGGAGGGAAAGGGGGGTGTTGTGGTGTTTGGGGAAGATGTGTGGAGGGAAGAAGAAGAGATGGCTGTGCAGAGGGAGGTGGTGGGGGTTGAGGGGACAGGGTCCGGTTGAACTGGTTGAAGAAGTCATTCATCTCATTCGCCCTCTCCACTGTCCCCTCTGTAGCTCCGGTCTTTGTGTTGTAACCTGTGATGGTCCTCACTCCTTCCCAGACCTCCCTCATGTTGTTGTCCCTCAGCTTCTGCTCCACCTTTCTCTTGTAGCGGTCCTTAGCTTCCCTTACACAGTGCTTCACCTCCAGCTGTGCTGCCTTCATGGCCTCCCTGTCTCTGCTCCTGAAAGCAGCCTTCTTCCTGTTGAGGACAGCTTTGACTTCCTGCGTTACCCACGGCTTGTTATTAGGATAACAGCGGACTGTCTTGGCAGGGGAGACCACGTCTGTGCAAAAGTTCAAGTAATCCGTCAGACAGTATGTCATCCCCTCAATGTCCTCACCATGCGGGTCCATCAGCACATCCCAGACCGTGGTGTTAAAACAGTTTCTGAGGGCACTTTCCATCTCAGGGCACCACCTCCTTATGGATCGGGTTGTCACCATCTTCTTTTGGACCAGTGGGGTGTACAGCAGCTGTAGGGGCACCAGGTTGTGATCAGACTTCCCCAGTGGGGGGAGGGGAGTCGCTCTGTATGCATCCTGTACATTTACATACAGTAGATCTATTGTCCTGTTGTTTCTGGTCGGACAGTCGACAACCTGGTTGAAAACAGCCAAAGTGGAGTCCAAAGTGACGTGGTTAAAGTCCCCAGAGATGATCATCAGGGCCTCAGGGTGCTGTGTCTGCAGCCTTGCTGTGACAGAGTGGATTTTCTCACAGGCAGCGGCTCCGTCAGCTCTTGGAGGGATGTAAACACAGATGGTAATCACGTGACTGAACTCCCTCGGAAGATAATATGGCCGGAGACTAACGGCTGTCAGTTTGAGATCCTGACAACATAGAACTGTCTTTACGGAGATATGTCCTGGGTTACACCAACGGTTGTTCACATACATGATGAGTCCCCCACCACTTGCATGTAATGTTAGTGTGTCAGTACTAGCCCACAATTGCTTATAAGAGCATGTAATGTTTGGTTGATGTAATGAAAAAAACAAAACAATCTTTACTACCCTTCTTTTTAAAACATTTGGTCTCGATGTGTTTTAAATGTCTCCTCATCTGGCCTTTAGGCATTTTTTATTTAGCAGCAGTTTTGGTATTTTAAGTCCAAGAAAAGCATAAAATATATTTGTTTAGCAAAACAGCCCAACCATAATGATTAAATTAAAAAGTCTAAAAAATATAAAATTATTCAGATATGTTATCTTTTTTCTGAAGTTATCTACAACAACCCACCGCCATGTTGAAGGGGGGTCGTGGACAATTTCTTATAAACCAAAGGGGGCCCAGCAGAAATAGTTCAGTTTATGGCAGAAAGTGGGTGTGTAAGAGGTGGGATATGATCCAAAATCACCTGAGCGTATTTCTAGCAAGAGTGATTTATATAGAGGAAATTGCGTGCAGCTGTGCGGATTCACAGTTTGATTGATCTGAAACTTGTTTGGCGTAAATACTTTTTTTTTTGTTGAGCTTAAGTACAGTTTTAGTAAGGATTCTATGCAAAGTTTTATAAATGTGTCCCCAGATGGTTTGTTGATCCTTAAATATGAACAAAATGAAATTGAGATGTGATGTCACAGTAAGAGTGCGGCAGGACACCTACTTTTAAAGCCTTCATCCCATTAAACTGGCACTATACAAAATGGAGGCCATAATTTAATAATTTCTTCACATTCCATGTAAAACATTATTTTTGATACACTGACATACACAACAAAATAGGGGGGGAAACTGCTACTTTATATGATCTGAACTGAGAGATTTGTCACATGTGAGAAAATACATTACTTTAAAAATATTACTGGAGTATTGTTGTCAGGATTTCATGGACACTAAGTCGTTCTACAAATCCTACAGTTTCGCAGATGCATTTCCATTTTGAAAGCAGAGATGCTTCCAACTACAGTTACATGGCATATTTGCTTGGTTTAAGGCTTATGTAGTACTGTAGGTTTATTTTTAAGATTACAGTCAGGATCGGAGTTATGTTGAACTCTTACAATGTCAATTCTTGAAAACCTGAATTAGAAGAAGAAATTTAAAGAAACATATGATCTAAATAAAATAAGTATTCAACTCTACAATCTAGAGCTATACTTCATTTCGAGGCTTTATCTGGACTTTAAGTGTTTGATGGGATGGGAGAAAATTCTTCGGGGCAGTATTATTTTTAAAAAGTATCTTGCATGTCTGTGGATAAGTCAACAGTTCTACATAAACAAGAGGCTCCCAATTAGTAAACTAAAGCATCATCTTGTTTGTTATTCAGAATTCACACCAATCTACGGTCTGTAATCTCCTGCCAAGCTGTGGCAGCTGGTGGGAAGAAAGAGTGGGAGTTTGCCTGGGAGAAGTTTCAGGACTCCACTGACACCTCAGAGAAAGACCAGCTCAGAAAAGCCCTGTCCTGCACCAAGAAGACCTGGCTTCTCAACAGGTGAAGAGAATGAAAGCTGCTCTCATAACAGGCACACCCGCGATAAGATGAATCCCAGCCATACCAGGTGTTGTGAAGCCTGCAGTGAGTCAAAACCTTCCTTATCTTACAGATACCTGGGATATACTTTAGACCCTGACAAGATACGTCTTATGGATGCCGGTTGGACTATTAACCTCATAGCACAAAACCCTGCGGGACAAGCGCTGGCTTGGAACTTCATCAGAGCCCACTGGGATTACGTCAGTCAGGGGTAGGTTGATGTTTTGCCAGTGAGTTTCTGGTGTCTCTGAAATATATATTTTCCCTGAAGATTGGTTATTTATGATGCATGAACAACTATGCAAAATACAGGGAAGGAACAGTGTTAATAAAACTACATGTAATGGGGACTGAGAATCAATTTAATTCTTTATTGGAATAAAACTATATTATTTATAATGTCAGTCATTCAAAAACACATATCAAAGATTACAGTTAGTCAATAGTAAACAAAGATTAAACCAAAAGGGGATTGAGTGTGTTATAATAAAGCATATTCCCAAAACGCTTGATAGATATAAAATATGTAAAGGCCAAATATTTAAATGGGGTGTCCATTGTATATGCCTGATTACAAATATTCCCTTTGCAAAGATACCATATTGATTAATAAACCTTTATTTATTGTTACATTTATTATGAAAAAAGGATTTAGTACCTGTCTTTTCAAAAAATTTCATGAGCAAAGCATTAGGGCTCTTAAGAGTAATACTGGGAGAATCTAATGTCAGCAATTTAATTAGTTAGACTATCAGTGTGCAGCAGCAGTCACTGGAGAGGCAACATTAGTATTACTTTTTTTAAAGTTTTCTTAAAAGGACTTTAAAATGTATTATGTAACTTGTTTTCCATTTTAAACTGTAACTTTAAAATCTATAAAATACATGGCAGAAAAAAATTTAATTGGACTATACTAGAAGTAGCTTAAGTAAGAACAATGTAAAAATCAATCCGTTTTGAAAACTGCAATATGTAAAATCCTGTTTCTTTTTGATAAACCAAACGGTTCCACAATCTTAAGGATATAAATGGATTTTGTATTTTGTCTGTTAAAAAATAAATTTTTGGTAGTACTAAAAGAAGAATGCTGAATTTGTCAATGGTGTATTTGTTGTATGTCCTATTTTCTCTGTGTTGTTATAATTGAATTTTACATCTAGGTATAATTAAATGCATCACATTTGCTGTGTTCAGCATTGTGATTAAAATATCTAAAAAGGAAGTAAAGTAGGGGAAACACACTTATGGTAGTATTCATCATAGTGACAATGTTAAATAACACACATTGAACTGCATTTACCAGCCTTGATTTTGTTTTAGCTGCAGTATCCATAAGTTTTACTGGACTGGTTGGTCTCCTCTACTGATGTTTATCATAGTTCTCAGCTGCAGCTCAGGACAAGATCTGAGCCAAGAAGAGAGCAAAATTGTTATGGTTCCTTCAACTAGCCCAGGGAGGGATTGTTTACAGAGGCTTCGTGACAATTTAATGACCCGTGTTCAAGAGAAGTCATAAAAAAAGCTGCAGTTTCATACAGTGGCTTACAGTAATCGTGCACTGCGTCATCAAGGACAAAGGTCCTGAAGTTTAATCAGTGCTTATCATTAGCTCCTTACCATAAAGTCTCCACTGTTTATTTTGTTACCAGGAGGCTAACAGACTTGGTATCTAAGTATAAATATACACAAGATACAAGCCTGCATTTAATAATCCAACAAATTTTGTTTATCTAAAGTAATTAAAAAAGCTGATCATTTACACGCCTTCCTTCTCTCTGCTTGGTATATTGTTTCCTTCAGCTTCTTCACTGCTTTTCAAATGCTGTTACTGATACTTTACAGGGATGCAGCTTCACTGATTACAGGAGTGACCAGAAGATTCTCCACAGAGTTTGAGCTGCAGGAGGTAATTTACTCACACTTTATCTGGAAGTGATGAATAAATGTCTCATCTGAAATCATGTTTTATTGTAATGATCAGTTTGGACCAAATGACTTAGCTGAAACACCCTGATACTGTATCAAACACAAACCTGCCTCATCACGATCAGTATTCACAATGAGAAATTGTGGCATTCGCTTTTTTTTTTTTTTTCACCTTTGAACTTTGATTCTCGATTAACTAAGGAGCCATTAAGTTTATT
Organism: Valencia hispanica; assembly: GCA_963556495.2. Lineage (NCBI taxonomy): Eukaryota > Metazoa > Chordata > Actinopteri > Cyprinodontiformes > Valenciidae > Valencia > Valencia hispanica. Next base: position 33,827,874 of record OY747706.1, read on the forward strand.
CATGTTTATCCAGATGTATCCTCACATCATTCTTAATCAACTTCAGGTGTCAAAGGTCCGCACCTTTACCTCTCATCGTGAACAATGTGTTATGTAAACCAACTGTCTTACTGTAATATGACTCTACTGGTCAAAGCCTGGATTTGTAGAGGTTTGGTCTTATAAAAGAACTGAAAGTGATTTTAGCTTTATGCTACATAAATATACATTAACTCTTCATTCCCCTGTTAATGGCCTGGCCTGTTAATTATGAGTGGTTCATAATTTTTAGCTTCTGGGATCCAATTTTTTATAAGTATTCTAGTTGTTTTAGCTTTTGCAGGTCACTTTGTTTGCTTTGCAAACTTTTTGATTTTTCTTTGGTTCAAATTTTATTTTACATTTATGTGGCATATCTGGGTTAATATCTCAGTCATTTATTCATAAATGATTTGTTTCTTTTTTATTTATCAGTGGTAATGAAAAAGGAAGCTACTTATCTACAACTCTTCTATATCTTTGCATTATTCACCAATTTTAGTCCAAAGAATTGACGATTATGCTGTAGTTTTAAGAGAAAACGACTGTAGTATAGCTGGAACTTTTATAATTTCTAGTTGTTTCAACATTTATCGTCCATCCTTCGATAAACATGTTAATTGTGTTTCTACAAGTCTATTTTTCACCCTTTTTATATTAAATCAAAGCTTTTAATGCTTTTAGCTGTGTTTTGTATCTTAGTCTTTGAACTCAAAACATCCTCTTTTGTTCTGTTTAAAAAAAACCCCACAACATTCCCTTCCTTGGTTTTGTTAAATTATATCCTATATTTCTAAAATGTTCATCATAAATTAGTCGACAAAGTCCATCTGTTTATCTAATTAGTAACTTTTAGCTTTTTGATTTACTTATGTTCAACCAATAAGTACATGCTCGAGTCTGGAAAAAGAATATGGTTGTTGAAGAAAAATCGTATCACATGCACTTTTATGTATCTCTAAAATCTATTGGAAAATATAATTTTGTAATGATTAAAAAAAGTATCATAGATGATGAAGGATCTTTCTATCTGGTTTAACATCCTAATATTGTGCAATAATCACCCGTTTGTCTCTCCAGCTGAGGCGCTTCATGGAAGATATGGAGATGCGGGGTGCCTACAGAGCCACACTTCAGGCCATCGAACAAACCCAAGTCAACATCCAGTGGGTCAAAGAGAACCACAAGACTGTCCTGGAGTGGTTTGAAAGAGAGACTGAGCATCTAGAATAACCAGAACTTTATATGTTTCATGGTCAGTCAGATCGGCGGTGCACGGTTTTCAGGCAACTGTAAAGAAAATCAGACTACAGATCAAGTGAATGATTTTACATGCCCCTGTTGGTCAAACAAGTGGCATGGCATGTAGTACAGACAAGAGAGGTGTGCCCATGTTTGTGTAAATAATAATAATAAATATTATTTATAGTGTATTCAATAGAAGCTGTAAAAACAGAGATTTTATTCCCTGAATTTTGCATTAGATGTTCGAACGTCATTCCATGGTAAAGATGTTCTTATATGGGATTTTGTGTGTGTGTTGCTGCTGATTTATAGATATTGAAAATTATACATTTTTTGATTGACTGACAGTTTACTAATAGTTTTACTTGTCTAATAAACAGCTTTAGCATAAAAATAAACTATGAATTTAAGCAGAGTTTTCATGCTGCATGGTTTCCAAACACACACAAACATCCAGATTAACATCTGAAAGTCTGTTTGTGCATCATAAATGTTAAAATCAAAGAATCCAACCACTGGTATGTATTCATTTAGCTGAAATTGTTTTTTAAATAATAAAACATCAACAGTGAGCTCTTTCATTTGGTCTGTGTTATTTTAGTTTTAACAAGAACACAACAGGAAATGCCACGCTGTCCTAGTCTAAACTGTAATGGGATGTAACCAGACACAACTTGTTTTAAATAGCAGTTTGCTTTATGAAGGATTCCTGCATTGCACAACAAGCTCGTAACCATGTTAAAGAAGGATCTATTTAGGTTCTCAAAAGTAAAACGAATAACAAAATGCACAGAAAAACTATGAAAATTAACTACAAATTTTTGCACTGATCAATGTCAGAAGGATTTTTTTAGCTCACTTGTAAACCACTTAACTCTGGCCTACGGATTATTTAGGAATAAAAAGATTTCTAAACTCCAGAAATGACCCACTGTTGTGTTTACACATAAAAATTACTTAGTAAATCATTTTAAATGGGATACTAAAGCACTTTAACAGCACCTTTACAAAAGCTTATTCCGGTGGTTGGCCAAGTGTAACAGTTTAAAAGACTGAAAAAAAGGATTTTAGCTCCAACAAGAATGACCTACCAGTTATTCTCATTGCATTTTATTGGTATTATATTGGACAGATCAAAACAAAAGAGTCAATTACCATGAAGTGGAAGGAAAATTATACTTTTTTTCCCCCCATAAATAAAAATCTGTGTTTTATATGTTGGCATTCATCCACATTTTACTTTAATAAAAGAAGTGCATCCAGCTTGCTTCAGAAGTCCCCTAATTAATAAATGTGTGTGATTTAATACCAGCATAACTCCAATTTTCCTGTGAAGGCATTAGAGGTTTAATAGAGAACATTAGTGAATGAAGAACATCATAATGACTGAGGAACACAGCAGACGGGTAGATACTTATTTTAGGCCTGAAACAGATTGGTTTCTCAATTTGTCAACTTTCCAAATTTTCAGTCATAATATGCAGTCATGGTTCAAAAACTTTATGGAAAATGAGCAAAGAAGCAGTGAAATATCAAAGAAAATCTTTAATCCATTTTCAGAAAACATTTCAAGCTGGACCCGAGATATCTTCTTAACATCCAGGTGGGATTTTTAAAAGGACAAAGTCAAATCCAGGTGAGATTTATAAAAGGACAAAGTCAAATCAGTCAGCTGGTTGGTTTGAACTGGCGACCACAGAATATCATCATTATCCAAGGAGAAGAGAAAGCTCATATCCCATTTAATCCCAACCAGTCCATGTCAATTGTGCAGAACTTTGTTCTTCTCTCCTCTCATCACAGATGATGATGTGAAAGAAACTGTTTCTGGGACACCAGCTTTAAAAATTCAGTGATCAAGAAAATGACTTTGTTACAGCCATTTAATTCAAAGAATAAAACTGGGGAAATATATATTCTACAAAAAAATTCAGTACAGTCCTATACCTCAGAGGCGATGCAAGGTTTTCAGCTTAAAGGCAAATAAATTGTTTAAGTCTGAAGACTGAATCAGAACCAAGGATGGATCAGGACAGCAAAAGATGGTGTCTTCAATCCTCCTGAAAAGAAATACAGATTATATTCTGAAGAATAGATCCAGATACATTCAAAACTCCTATCAGAGAAATCTGATTGTCTTTTTACATGTACAAATATACACTACTATATCGAATTAGTACTGTAGCAGTTGCTCTCTTTAAAACACTTCTATAACAAAGTCAGGAGCCATAAAATAAGCAAGAGAAGTGAAAAAAAATGTGGGTAAATTAACTGTACTTACCTTGCTTAGCATTTAAACTAATCATAAAGTTTCTGGTTTATTAGTCACAAAAATATTTTCCTATAAGTTTTATTTTTAGATTTTAAAAATAATTATTCTAAGAAAATTTGATTAAAATTTCCATTGACCAAATTTAAAACATTTTATTAGCAAAATTCTTTTTTTTAAATCATTAATATAATAACATAACAAATTGCAGTTTATTGGAAATAAATTACATTTTTAAATGAAATTAAGATCATACTTAGTTATGATTGCTATATTAATTATAACAAGATTTTCTAATAAAATCTAATTTTATTTATGTTCAATAAAAGCATACATAAAATTCATAAAAAAATAAAATACATTTAAATAAATGTGAATTCAATTAATTATCTTAATTACTTAGCTAATCAAATTAATAAACTGAATGAAAGTTCTATTATATTAGATTTAGCTCTGACCCATTCATCCTCCTCTGCTTCTTCTCCTGCTCCTCCTCCTCCAGGCTTCTGAGAGCTGCTGCCATCTGTTTTGTTGGCCATTATCTTGTCCGTCCACGAGGCCCCGGCCTTTTCATCTCCAGCAAAGTTGCATTTGGTTACCGTCCCGCTGTCTACTTTGGCCAAAGAGACTGGGAGATAAGAAAGAAAGGAATATTATTTATGCTGCACAGGACATACAACAGAGCTTATGGGTCCAAAGGCAACAAAACCCATTATTTGAAATCATGATTATTACTTCTTCAGGGTTTCAGGGTTGCAATGAGGTAAATATAAAACCAGTAACTTTGATTCAACAGCCAGCTAAATTAGCTACTTTTAGTAGGCAAACCAACTAAATAATCAATACAAACTGACATATGAAAGGACTGTTTCCTCTGGTCTTCAGCCGGACTTCCTGTCCCATTTCCATCTCTGTTTTGTCCATGTCTGACTCTGGGTACCAAAAGGCCCAGCTCCCAGAAGGTCGGAGTTTGTCTGTGATTTTAACAAGCTCAGCTTTGTTAATCATCTGCGACAGCTGATCCTCAGTCAGACGGTCCGATTCTCCTTTGGCTTCCACCTCTGAGCCGACAAAAAAATTATTTAATAAAGGTGACGGGAAATGAGAAGATTTTCCCAAACTGTTAAAGTTAATCATTTCTGTTATGATATACAATTCCCACATCTCACAGAGTCAAAATGATCAAGCACCAAAACAATCAGGTTTACCTAGGACTGACAATGTGCAGAGTTAGAGGTTTGTTGTCGTCTACTCACTGTAGGAGGACATGAGGAAGCCTGTGTTGACCTTTTTGTTGTCGCTGAAGTTTGGCTCCACTTCCTTCCCACTGGCTTCGAATTTCCTCTGATGGATGCGTCCGGGTTTGATGTACAGCACGTAGAAACGTACCTGCCATTTTTTTTTTAATTATGAGGTGAGAAAACAAAGAGTGGTTTAAGTTTCATCAGTCTTTGCTTGTTTGGTCTGACACGCAAGTTCTGGAATCTTGTTTTTTTTTTTCAATGTAATTTTCAGTGTATCAAGCGCTATATCTGTCAGATGCACCCTCACATGGTTCAACAATAACTTACAGTAGAGCTAAGTGGGATCCAGTGGGAAGTTTTCCTCCACACAAAATCTTTATCCAAAGTTTTGTTTTTGTCCCAGTTTTTCTCTTTCTTCTCTGAAGTCATTAACAGAAACATTAATAATGCACGGACTCTGTTTGCAACAGTGGAAAGACTAACTAATCCTCCAGTGACAGTAGCCCCTGAACTAAACTCTACCAGTGCCTGCAATGAATTTGCCAGCTTTTTCACTGAAAAGATTCTAACAATTACACGGTTGGTCTGTACCGCAGCACTGAACCGACTACCAATGTTATACCCAATGAACACCAATGTAGAACAAATGCCAGAATTCCATGAGTTAAACTAAAAGAACCTGGAAGAAATCCTTAACCAATTAGGCTCCTCCTCTTGCAGTTTTGATATCATACCCACAGCTTTCCTGAAGAAAGTTTTCTCTGTCATTTGGTCTGATCTGATTCAAATAGTGAACTCATCCCTCCTGTCAGGTGTCTTCCCCCAGGCATTAAAAACAGTAGTTGCTAAAAAAAGAATAATATGAACAACATGTTAATGCAGAACTACAGGCCAAACTCTAATCTTCCATTCATCAGTAAAAGTATTGAAAAAGCTGTGTTTCAGCAGTTAAATGGCTTCATAACAATGACCAACTGCTTTGATGTTTTTCAATCTGGTTTCAGTGGTCACCACAGCACTGAGACTGCCCTCGTCAAAGTTTTCAATGATCTTCACTGTTACGCCCACCTGTTTTTACAGTGGCCTTGTTGTATTTTTTTTTTTTTTTACCGTTTGTGTTTTCTTCCCCATCTGCATGTCAAGCCCTGCCCGACTTCTCTGCAGTCTGTCCTGGCTCCTCCCCCCCTCCTAGCAAATGAAACCAGCTGTGGGTGATTAAGCAGCTGGGGAGCGGCTGATTGGTTCCTTTGCCTTTAAAGTACATTCTGCCTCAACTGAGGTGGGGAGCAGCTTGCCTCTGTGCTGTTTCCCCTACAGCCTGCTTTGTGTCCGTCTATTTTGTTCTATTTTAAGTTTTATTTGGTGCTGTACTCTTGTTAAGTTGTTTGTGTTGTCTTTTAGAGTATGTTGAGTTTGGATAACACTTTGCCTCATTTTAGTTAGGTTAATTGTTAGTTAGTTTTGTCCCTTTATTGTATTTAGGGCTTCCCTTAGCCTGTGTTTTAGGGCTCATGTTTTGTTTAGACACCCTTAATACTTTAGTTAAAGGGGGGGTAATATGCAAAATGGACTTTCTGAAGCTGGATATCCTGAGAACCTGTCTTTCCCTCATTAAAAACATACGTTGCTCTGATCCATTCACTCATGTTAGAGTAATCTTTGAGTCTCTGCCAGTCTCTGCTGGTAGTTCTCGAAGTTGCTGAAACGCCTCCTCCTACCTATCCCCGCCTTTTCCACCCATTTCCTCCTCCGACCTTACGTACTCAGCCGAGAGCCTCGCCCCTGCAGAGCTCCCCTACCCCTCCCCTGCCCGTCCCCACCTAGCACAACTCCGGCTGAGTCCTAGGTGCAGTAATTATAACACACCAGCTGCAGCTGCGTGTTTTTTGTGGGATGATGAACGGTATGTGATGAACTGAAGGGGGAGTGTCAGAAAGAGTAGGAGGGTCTTAGAGAGGCACAGGCGAAAATCAAGGCGTCCAATACGGAAGTAAATTTCTTTAAGGTGGATTTGGATTTATGGTGGACTTTTCAAAGACTTGAGGTGACAATTTTATTAGAGTGTGCTATAGAAGGGTAATATGTGCCTGGAAGAAGCATAATACCCCCCCTTTAATTTTTTAGACCAATGCTGTTGTGCATTTATTTTGCTGTTTTATTCTGATTAAAATCTTTTGTTTCTCTATTTTACCATCAACATACAGGGTTTTATGTTACTTCCCCTGACCCCTAGCCCAGCCGGGTCGTAACATTCGCATAAATACAGACTGTGGTTGAACCACAGTGCTTGTTCTGTTGGACCTCAGTGCAGCATTTGACACTGTTGATCATGATGTACAATTGGAACAACTGGAGAGCTGGGCCTGGTTCGAGCCTTACCTAAAGAACAGGGACTTCTTTGTTTCAATAGGAAACGTTTCATCAGAACGAACAGAAATCACATGTGAGATGCCCCAGGGTTCCATCCTGGGGCCCCTCTTATTTAATATCTACATGCTCCCACAAGCCCAGATTACAACAACCAATAAGATTAACTATCATAACTATGCAGATGATATGATGATACTCAGCTCTACATTACGATGTCACCAGGTGAATTTGAACCCATCCAAACCCTAAGTAAATGTATAGAGCAAATCAAAGGATGGATGTGCCATAACTTTCTCCAGCTGAACAGAAACAAAACAGAAGTAATTACTTTTGGACCTAAAGAGGAACGATCAAGAGTCAGCAGACAGCTTCAGTTAATACAGCTAGAAACTATTGATCAGGCCATAAATCTAGCTGTAGTTATGGGCTCAGACCTGAACCTCCAGGGTCACATAAAGGCAATAACAAGGTCAACCTTCTATCACCTGAAGAACATTTCTAGGATTAAAGGACTGATGTCGCAAAAGGACCTCGAAAAACTCATCCATGCATTTATCTTTAGTCGGATTGATTACTGCAACAGCGTCTTAACAGGTCTGCCTAGAAAGTCAATGAGACAGCTGCAGCTTATCCAGAACACTGCTGCTCATGTCCTCACTAGAACCAGGAAAGTAGAGCACATCACCCCAGTTCTAAAGTCCCTAAACTGGCTCCCTGTGGCTCAGAGAATAGACTTCAAAATACTTTTACTAGTTTATAAATTAGTTGCTGCACAGTGGTGAAGTTGGTAGCACTGTGCCACAGCAACAAGGCCAGGGTTCGAATACGGGCTGGGGTCTTTCTACATGGAGTTTGCATGTTCTCCCTGTGCATGCGGGTACTCCGGGTACTGTGGCTTCCTCCCACAGTCCAAAAACATGACTGTTAGGTGAAGTGGTCTCTCTAAATTGCCCTTAGGTATGAGTGTGTCCGTGCATGGTTGTTTGTCCTGTATGTCTCTGTTGCCCTGTGATGGACTGGCGACCTGTCCAGGGTGTACCCCGCCTTTCGCCCTCTCTTCTAATCTGAAACAAACTTCCAGACAACTGCAAAGTTGCTGAAACACTGAGTTCTTTTAAATCACAACTAAAAAAAACAGATCTGTTTAGAGTTGCCTTTGAGTAATGTTTTCATGTAACATGTGCTTTGTGTGTGCTTCATGCTTTATATGCTTTGTCTGTGTTTTACTGCTATTTTTATTTTACCCCTTAATCATGTAAAGCACCTTGAATTACCTTGTTGTTGAAAGTGTGCTATACAAATAAAATTCCCTCGCCTTGCCTTGCCAACAGTGAAGCCATCTAAAAGAAGGGACAGAGCAGACTCTACTTCTTGAGGAAGCTTAGGCCCTTCAATGTTTGCAGCAAGATGCTGCAGATCTTCTACAAGTCTGTTGTGGAGAGTGTAATATCTTCAGCCGTCATCTGTTGGGGTAGCAGCATCAGAGCCAGGGACTTAAAAAGGCTAAACAACCTGATAAAGAAGGCTGGTTCTGTTTTGGGGACAACTGTGGAACATCTGGAGATGATGATGCAAAGAAGGATTCTTCATAAAATCAAAAAACTTTTGGACAACCATGAGCATCCTCTTCATGAGACTATCCTGCAACAACAGAGTGTCTTCAGTCGGATGCTTCTTCAGTTTTGCTGCAACAGAGACTGCTACAGAAACTCCTTCCTGCCCACAGCCATCATGATCTACAACAACCCCTTAAATAAATAATTGTATGAGCTGCAACAACACTTAATTTCCCTCTGGGATAAAAAAAGTATTTTTGAATTGCCTATCTCTGTTGCCTATCTCTGTTTAGCAAAGGTTGGATTAATGCAGCTACTTTTAGAAGCAGAATCAAGATATTTAACTCATATTTGCTACCATCACATACTTGTGTGGAGAAATTCCTCTTTAAAGGAAGAGGAATACAGATACAGAATACAAATACAGACAGCTATATTTCAGCTATATTGGACCTTTTTTGTTAGTTTGCTTAGTGTTGTTGCATAGACAATAACTCAAACCTTTAAGTGGTTTAACACACATTATTTAGTAATTAGCTTTAGTTTCATATTTACAGATTTTTTATCTTCTGGAACTGCACAGTGGCACATTTGGTAGCACTGTTGCCTTGCAGCAAGAATGCCCTGGGTTCGAATGGCTGGGCCTGGGGCCTTTCTGCATGAAGTTTGCACGTTCCCCCTGTGGGTTCTCTCCGGGTACTCACAATCCAAAAACATGACTGTTAGGTGAATTGGTTTCTCTAAATTGCCCTTAGGTATGAGTGTGTGCGTGCATGGCTGTTTGTCCTGTATGTCTCTGTGTTGCCCTGCGACCCCGCCTCTTGCCCCGTGACTGCTGGAGATAGGCACCAGCCCTCCCACAACCCTGCATAGGATGGATGGGTACAGAAAATGGATGGAAAGATGTTTTTCTTCTTTGACAAAAATAAATGTTGCATTTCAATAAAATCTTCCTTGCTATTTAAACTAAATAATCCAACAAAACAAAAAACAAGATAAGGAATTAGATAAAATAAATTTTACTGAACAAAGGTGAAATAGAAAGACAGTCAAATAGGATAATGTAAAATACAGTAAAATCATACAAATAAAATAAAGAAATCTGGTGTACCTTCTGGCCACTGGTGTCAGTGACTGAATGTCTAGAAACATCCAGCAGCTTCCCTTCTAGAAGAACCCCAGGACCACTGAGACAAAGCAACAAAATAAATCACATTTGAATTGAATGAGGGCAGTTACCGTCAAACTTAAGCTATCAGTTGTTAAATTCAAATCTTTAAATTTTTGTTAGTTTGTGAAATATCACATTGTGAAGGTTCTAGCATGTTGCTGCTAAATCCTTAAAGTTTTTATAACTCCTAATAAAGTATTTGTTGAAAGTTTCATGTTCCTGTTTGATTGGGTATCTCAACTTAATTTTTTTTTAGCACTTTGCAGATTATAGCCAAATTGTTTATTCTCTGGAGGTAAAGCTTTTAAGAATATATATAAAAGTGAGCTGCTCTTTGTGTTAAGGGCAATAGGAAAAACTGAATTCTTTTTTGGGATTTGGTGCAGCTGCACTTTCAATATCAGTTTGGAGCTCCTACCTTTCGTATGAAGAAGGACACCACACTCGGTCAAACCTCTCACTGTGCACCGGTTTGTTCTGTAAAGACGTGTTGTGATAAATTCTGCTCATTTTTCAACGTGATCCCCAATTTTCTTTACTTTTTTTCCTGTTTCCAAACTTCCTCTTCCTGCATCTAGCTGCGTTAGGGCGAGGTGCGCTCGTTTTTCACGCCTGTAGTGCGCAAGTCCCAACAGAGAGGCAGAAACCAAAGAATGAGACGAGAACGGAGAACAGCAATAGTCTAAGCCAATCTAACTGGTATTTTAAAGTGGATTTGATTAAATACATCATTACATCATGCAAACTTGTATGTCATATTTTCCAGGGCAAATTTTGTACAGAAACAGAGATAAATTCGATGGATCAAACAGACAACAGTCTGTCAAAGTAATACACCATTTTGGCATTTGTTAGTACTTATTGAGAATAGGAATGACACCATACATAACTGGCACCAGATGACATCATACATAACTAGTATTACTGGAGCAGATGACAGTCAGTAAGTAGACACAGAGGATAGCTCATATATTAGGAACTAATAAATGTCTTGATAGAGGTTGCACTGTGGGTTTCCCCCAGGCTAGCTACAGAGTGGGATAGTTCAATGATGAAATACAAAAAATCCTCAGAATTTATTGGAAATGTTTCTACAGTGGTCATTTTTCAAATTATGGAAGTTGTAAAAACCATAACGCAATCCACAAGGTAATAAGTCAATAATTTCTAAGAAAACCAAACACAGTCAATAACCAACAAAATGAAGCAAAATTAAAAAGAAAAACACATCAAGGGGTTAATAAACCTTCTTGACTAATGTCTGTCTAAAACACCTGGAGAGGGGTCGTTTGATGCATGCATCTGTGGTGTTCATCTGTTCACAGATTTGTAGCAGTCTCTCTCCAGTAATAAAGTCCTATGCACATTCTTTGCTCCATGCTCTATAATGGATGTTTAGAAACAGAGATAAGGATTAGCTTCTATAAAACAATAAGTATTGGGAACTGCTTGTTGTGGAAGAAAAGCTACATGGCTGACTGCTGTGGGGTTTGTCCGACTGGGCTGGGTGAGGGCGATGGAGGTTGTAGAAGCATTAGCCTTGCATGGCTTCGCCTGACCTGCAGCAAACAACTGAAATTGTTTTTCTGCTATCGTTATTTACAGATGCGAGTACAGATACAGCAAAAAAGAAACAGGTGCCTTCACTTGACCCCGTTTGCCAATTCAAAACTCAGTGTTCTACCTACGCATTGCCATTTCATGGAAATTACTTCATACCAATGTACCGGCTGTCATGGTGGTGGTGGTATTACAGTCTGAGACTGCTTTGCTTCTTCACGGCAACAATGACTTGCTCTCTAGCAGAAAATCCTGAAGGAGAGAGTCCAACACAAAAACACAGAGACACTAAGTGTTCATTTTTGTGAGCTATAAAAAAAGAGAGAACACAAAGAAAATTGCAGGAAAAGCTCTATCAACTGTTTTAACTATCAATGACTTTGTCCATCTTTTCTATATCAATGTGGAATAAAAAATCTTGGATTAAAGCAGCTCACAGTATTCTAAAATAAACTGTATCTTCATTTTTTTTGAAAATGGAACATGAACCCTGTTTTTAAAAGGGGTTGTAGAAAAACATTTTTGACCATTGGAAACTGTTCTTTGAATCTCTATTTAGCATATGAAACTTTGTTGGGGCTGAACATGGCCCAGGAGCCCTAATAAATGGCCAAATACAACACCATATTAAAGCCCTGCAAATATCAAATGGTCTGCGTGCTGAATGGCCGGTTTACCCCAATGGCTCTATGACAAAAGGGTTAATAGTTCTATAACCAACAGTTACATAATGGCAACGTTGAAGTGGCGCAAAAAGGGGGTATGCACTATTTGCAGTGCAGAGGGGAGCTGCATAGGAGGGGACGCCAAAGCGGCACATCCCGACACGTAGTAGGCCTATTCTAGTCTTGGATGTCCAGTGCCAATTTAAAATCTTGTAAATGTTGCACCAGTTCCCTTCTCTCAACTGTTTACTTCAGGCAAAACAATATAACATTTTCCAGTCTGTTCTTGAAGACAAAAGTCACATTTCCCTGCAACATGTTTCCCCTGTTTAAATAATTTTTTGTTTAACCCTCTATGACCAAATCCTAATCTAGATATGATTATTTTCCTCCTTTCTGTTTCATTCGTTATCACGTTGATGTGAAGTGATCATTATTATGCAAATTAGTGTGTGACGTCATCTGGCGACTTTCTGGGTCAACTTCAGCCACTTTCTGTCGGAGACAACTTTGGCTACACTGCGTTCCACTGTAAACACGCTATGTGCCCACCTTTCATGCATCTCCCAAGATAGGGGAGCAACAATAGCGCCCCATATAGCAACAGCGTTTTCAGTGAATCTTCAATCGTGTTGTTAACTGATGACAGCGACATAAAGTTTTTTGGGTTTTTTTTGAATTTATTATTCAACATCAAGACAAAATACAAACTCTTGTAGAGGACACGCAGAAAATTACACACACACGCACTAGGGGAGTACATGAATCAATCTAAGCAATGATCAACACATGGAGATTCTAGTAGTTATCAAAAGGAAAAGTCAGAAAAAAAAAAAAACAATAGTCATGGAATCCAAAATCAAACATAGCAGGAGCCACAGGAAAAGAAAAAGGAAACTAAAACAACAACCATAAAGAAATTTGTTTGGAAACTAGCTTTGCAGACTCAAGAGACTGTATTCTTTTCAATGAGGAGTAAAACAGTTTGAATTCGTTAATAAAACACAGGAAGGATGGTTTAGAACCTCTCCACTTGGAACAGTGAATATGGTACTTTCCCAGTAAAACAATGATGTTGACAACATCAGAGCAATGGTCAAGATTTTCCATGAATAGAAGAATATCAATAATGCTGAAAGGAGGAATGTTCAGTTTCAAATTTATCCAATTTCTTATTTGAGTCCAAAAATTCTTAGAAAAACTGCAGGAAAAAAATAAGTGTTCCAAAGTTTCATCATTTGAGTCACAAAAGCAACAGGGATCAACATCAAATTTAAACCTATTTTTAAGAAATTCAGAGACGGGATAGATCTTGTTAATGATTTTAAAATGGGTTTCTTTGATTTTAGGCAGGATCGGCCATTTCACATACTTTGAATGCGCTTTAACCAGTGTATTTTGACTGTCTAAATGTGAAAACAACCTAAAAGAAGCTCGGTTATGGACATGATAAATTCTTTCTTTAAAACAATTTTTCAAAATTTTGTTTGTAAGTTTAAAAACTGAGACATTAAATTCAGCAATTTGTAATTTAGGTAATGATATAACCAAATTACGAGAAATCAGTAAGGTATTCCTAATTAGATGAATCAAAGCACTTGGGATAGCTCGACATATTTTGTTAAAATCTCTAGGAGTACATGAGAGCTGGTATTTATTTGTAAAGGAAGCATACGTTAACAAATTACCTTCATCATTCAACATGTCTTTAACATAAAGAATTTTCTTGTCAAACCAATCTTGTTTGAAAACAGTTTTCCTACTGATTAACACTATTCTATTGTTCCATAAAGTTGAACCGTGGGGAGTAAAATTGTGATTGAAAATCATCTTCCAAAATTGAAGAATCTGCTGATGGAACTTGGACAAAATTATTGGAATCTTATTGATCTCGAAGTCACATTTCAAAAGGAAATCAATCCCTCCTAATTGTTTGAAAATTGATTTTGGAATATGAAACCACATTGAGCTTTTATCAACCAAAAGAGTTTTTAACCAATTCATTCGAAACGTACCGACCATGGCTTCAAAATCCAGAGCACTAATACCACTTTTATCATTACTTTTAACCAATTGGGAACGTTTGATATAATGAGTTTTGTTTTTCCACAAGAACTGAAAAATAATTGAGTTAGCTTTCTTGATGTTTAGAGGGGAAATGTGCAAAGAATAACACGGATAGATGATCTTTGAAATGCCCTCTGCTTTAGTTAATAGATTCCTTCCAAATATAGTTAAATCTCTCGTCAGCCAGTGACTTAAACTCTTTTTCATATCGGTTACCCGCTTTGAAATGTTGATTTCCTCCCTCTTCAAAACGTTTTTAGACAGTACAACACCCAGATATTTAACTTCATTAACTACCTTAATTGCTTCAATAGTTTGGTGTGGACATGAATGAATGGGGAGAATTTCACATTTAGTAATATTAAGTTTTAAACCTGATGCATTGGAAAACAATTGAATTCTGTTTAGAGCTATAAGAACTTCTCTTTCATTTTTAAGAAACAATGCAGTATCATCTGCAAACTGACTAATTTTGTACTGCTTATCAAAAACAGAAATACCATGGATATTATCACTATAATTTAAGAGGATGGTTAGTAATTGAGTTGCTAAAATAAAGAGTTTGGGGGAAATGGGACAACCTTGACGGATACCTCTTTTAACTAAAAAACGGGGAGTAATACCAGGGTTTAAGGAAACTGAACTATAAATATCGTTGTAGAACATTTTAATAATATTGCAGAATTTATCACCAAATCCTAAAATTTTCAGAGCATCAATTAAAAAGGAATGTTCTAGCGTGTCAAAAGCTTTATAAAAATCAAGAAATAAAATCAGACTATTGGGATCAACATAATCACAGTAATCCAATAAGTCAATGATTAACCTGATATGATTATGAATATTCCTTCCTTTGACAAACGCTGACTGGCATTCATCCACTACATTTTTGAGTCCTCTGTTCAATCGTTCTGCAAAAACATGAGCTAGAATTTTATAGTCATTGCATAATAAAGTGATCGGCCTCCAGTTATCCAGAAATAAACTGTCTTTGTTTCATTTAGGGATTAAGGTAATTAAACCATGTCTCATTGTGTTGGAAAGACTACCAGTTGAAATACAATCTAAAAAAGTTTCGTATAACAAATGTCTAATATCTGTCCAAAAGAATTTGTAAAATTCTGCGGTTAAACCATCCATTCCAGGAGATTTACCAGAGGACATCTTTACTACAGCAGCATCCAACTCTTCAATTTTTAAATCTTCCTCCATGAATTGTTTGAACTCTATATCACAGTTTTTATTTAATCCTTTAATGTTATCAAATAAAGTAACACAATCGGATTCAGAATGTTTTGACTCATATAATGTAGAATAAAAAATATGTATTTCCCTATTAATGTCACTTGGGTCTTCATAAACAAAATTATTCACTGATAATTTGGTTATTTGCTTTTTCAATTGCCTTTGTTTTTCAAGATTATAAAAATAAGAAGTATTCTTTTCTCCCTCTTCAATCCAGCGAGCTCGTGATCTTATAAAAGCACCTTTAGCTTTTTCAACATACAAAATATCTAACTCGCTCTGTAATTTATTTAACTCAAGTAACTCCTCTGAGGATAAATCCATCTTTTGACAAAGGTTGTTAATTCTTTTTAAAATATTTTGTTGTTTCAGCCGTTTTACTTTTAAGGTGCTTTTACTCACCTCTATTGCAAGATCTTTTGTTTTAAACTTAAACCATTCCCATTTACTCACAGGTGACATTTCCAAAACATCAATCTCTGTTATTAAATGTCTAATTTTGTTGCAAAAAAAGGAGTTTTCCAAAAGCATATTATTAAATTTCCAAAGTCGAATTAAGTCTGGTCCTGGCCTAGTCCGCTTGAGGGACAAGGAGACAACACAATGATCAGTTAAGGGTGAAGCGGAGATAGTGCAATGATCAATACAATTTACCAGCGATGAAGATACTAGCCAATAATCTAGTCTTGAACATTGTCCGTTTCCTGAAGCATTAAACCATGTAAATTGACTAGTCCCTGGGTTTTTAACTCTCCAATAATCAACTAAATTTATCCTAGTAATTAAGTCGGAGATTATATCATCAAACTTATAACACAGTGATCTCGGTGGGTTTCTGTCTAACCAAAGGTCCGGTACTAGATTAAAGTCACCTCCAATAATAACATTATCAGTCAGAAAAGAAAGTTTGTAGTCTAGAATCCGTTTACCCAGGTCTGAAAATAGAATTTTGTTTTTAGCTCTTTCATTATAACCATAGACACAAACCAAAATAAAGTTTTCACCATTAAACTCCATTACTAATATCAGCCAATGGCCATGGATGTCCCGAAAATGACTTATGACCTTACCTGGGAATTTGTTTAAAAGTATCATCACTCCAGCTGAATGAGAGGTTCCATGACTAACAAAAATAGAATCGCCCCATTGCAATTTCCAAAAGTTGACATCTTCTTCAACGGAATGAGTCTCCTGCAAAAATACACAGTTTGCTTTCTTCTCCTTACAAAACAAAAAAATGGCTTTTCGCTTAACATTGTTTTTAAGTCCCCTAGTGTTCAAAGATAATAAGGAAAACATACCTTATCTAAGATGTATAACACAACAACTCAAAAAGATGCGCAGGAATGAACAATATTGTCCTTGACAGACGATTCAAGTAGCATTCCACACCAAGAACAGGAAACTAGTGAAACTCAAACTCTCACTGAGTATAACTTATTGTGGGTCCACTCTTCGGTTATCAATCAGTGCATAACCCTCCTTCAGGAACGTTCTCTGACCCCTCTTTCGCGCCTCCTGGACCAGCGGCCACAGTTTGACCCTCGCCTCCCGGTCCTCCTTAGAAAAGTCCTCCTTGAAGTGGATGTGCATTTCCTTACAAACTCTCGCATCTCTCGATCGTTTCCATACGTCATCTCGGACCACCCTGGACACAAATTGCAGGATAATTGACCGCGGAGTGTTGTTGGAAGTTGCTGCACTTCCTTTTCTTCCCAGACGATGAACCGTATCAACCGCCTCCCTCAGACGACCTGCGGCGATGGGAACCAAACGGGTCAGGATGCCTATGACCATCTCTCTGGTGTCTTCACCGTCCTTCTCGGCCAGACCGTTGAGCCGGAGGTTCCACCTGCGTTTATAACGAGCGTGCTCGGTCAAAGCCTCCCTCAGCCGCTTGTTGTCGCTGTCAAGCTCTGTCACTTTCTTCTCCAGCTGTTCAATACTTCCTTTATTCTTCCTTATGGCTTCGGAGTTGGCTTCAATCTTCTCTTCAAACTTCAACAAAAGTGCTGTCTGGTGGTCCACTTTCTCAGTCAGGGCGGTCACGGCTAGCAGGATCGCTTCGGAAATGTTATCATCCTGCGAGTTTTGTCCAGTCCCTCTTCTCTGCTTTTTCGGGTGCGGAGCTTTCATTGGAGTGTGAGCAAGATTCACTGACTTATCTTTGGACTTTAAGCTATCACCCTGAAAGTCTTCAACAGCCACCTCTTCACACATTTCTTGAACGTCGGTAAGCAAATAGTCATGCTCCTCCATTTTGGCTAGTACACGATAACTATTCCAAACTGCAGCAAAAGAGTATACGGAGATCTACAGGGGCTCAGCACAAATGTAGGGATGGAGAAGAGGACAAAAAAAAATACTCGCACTGTTCCTGGTGGTAGAACACACAAAATTTACATATAAGGACAAAAAAAGTTTATCAAACCGGAGCCCGCAAAGCACGTCCGTTCACTCCGCCATCTTAGGATCCTCTCAGCGACATAAAGTTGGAGAGGCAGAAAAGAAAGCTCTCGAGGGCACAAAACAGAAAACGGCCGACACACAAAATGCATTAATATGATAAAGAACTTTATCATGAGCTATAACAAAATAGGTACACTTAAGTCAACGGTGTGATTTAGTGGTTAGGCTGCATAAAGTACAAACTGTAAAACTAAAAAAGGAAATGACCAGCTCAACTTTAAAAAAAATTAAGGTAACAATTTCAACCCCCCCCCCACACACATTGTTTTGTATGTCCAGAAAGTAGAGAATGTGTTTTATTATGTTGCTGTACATTATCTGTTGTTTATCTTAGTTAATCACTGGCTGTAATATGTAACAGCAGTCTGTAATAAAAGGGTTGAATTTAAAAAGGACATGAATCAATTACTTGTATGTACATCGCGCTAAATTGTGCGCACATGTGTGTGGGGGGGTGCATTTTTGATCTCTCATACCCCCTTAAAAAATGGGTAGTTGCGCTCCTGACAGCCTATGATGCGTTATCAGACCGTTGCTTAGGCTAGCCCGTTTCTCTGTGGCAATTACAAAATTATGAATCTGCATAAAGCAGGATGGAGATGGCATATACAGTACTTTTTGGTATGGTACATCTGACACCCCAAACTGGCACAAAGTAAATGCACCTTTTGAATTCCAGGACCCCTTTAAGAAAAGCTCAAATGTTTGAAAGCGTCCTAAAAGTGTGAAAATAAACGACTAAATGGAATTAAATCTAAAATCAGTATAAATATGCATAAGGTAACCCATAAGGAATATCATTGTTGTGTTGAATGTTAATCAGTTTTGAGTAAAAGACAAATGCTACATCATTTATCATTTTTATACTTGCAAGCCCATTCATGGACTCCTCACACACACACACACACTCCTGTTACTTGTGTTGAGAACACAACAACACTACTTGTATTGACTTCCTTTGATTTTACTATGTCTAACCCAGACACTTTCCCTAACCCTAACCATTAGTGATACATGCCATTAAGCTAAACCTAATTCACATCATACCTCTAAACCTAACTAATAGAATTTAATAGCTTGTTAAACATTGTGGGGACCAGCCAAATGTCCTCACAACTACAAATGTCCACACAATGCTGGTGGCCTGTCAAAGGTTGGTCCACAAAAGTATAGCTATACATGTACACACACACACACACACACACACACACACACACACAGATAATAACAGCTCATTCTGGACTCTGATGTTACACAATAAGCTCATTTTGTGTTTTCAATCGTTGATGGATGTTTTCCTGGCTTGCTTGGGCCTTTTTTGCATTTTGCATTTCCTCTGGGCTTTCTATGTTAGTCTTTCTTGATGAACCATCCTTCAATTTCAAACTTTCTTTAACAATTCGGGGCCGGCTGGGAGCTTTAGAATCCAGAACATCCTGTGCCGGAGATCCTGCTGCTCAGGGACTTTCCTCCCGGGTTTACATCACAGAGCTGAGCGGAGGCCATTACCAGAGGAGTGTTTGAGTTACAGGTGCTGACTGAGGTCAGCCAGGACATCTCCATCAGTCTGTGGGTGGAAAGAAACAGTTTAAAAAATATGCCTGTATCTAATTTTTATTCAATTTCCATTTTCTTGTTATCACAAACCACTCCCATCATTGTTTATAGTCAGCTCATGCTACACATATGTTTAGAAAGTGAGGACCAGGGTTGGAGACCACTGCTCTAGATCGTTTTGAGTCCTCTCTGTTGTTCTCTTTTCTTCAGATAACCCCACCACAGATTTTCTATAAACTTTAGGTCTGGAGACTGAGATGGTCACAGAGGAAGGAATATTTTCTAGTGGCTGAATCATTTTCATGTTGATATGGATATCTGTTTTTGATCATTGTCCTGCTGAGGGACCTAGTGACAACTCATTTTTTTGTTTTCTGGGCGAGGCCACCAGAGTTTCACTCAAAAACATAAGAAAATCCATTCCAGAAACCTGAGATGTGTAGAAACTGTTGACTTCTTTAAATCAGAGTAGAAAACATTTTTTGCACTTTTTCCATAAAGGTCAAAGATTACTTCATCAGTTCATTTCTATATTGTTTTAGCCTTTTATTTGTTTAAATTTGTCTTTTGATGTTTCTTTCTTTTCAAGTTTATGCTTAAATCTGTATTACCTTTCTTTTAATTTATTTAGTGTTTTTCATCTATCCTATTCAGGGGCAGATTTAGGATTGAAGAAGATCAGGGATTTAGCCCAGATCACTGATGTGCAAAACACAGTTGCTTTAAATAATACGGCATCTCAACTTTCGATTTCTGATCACCTTAAAGCAGATGAAAAGCACTAGATTACACTTACAAGTTACTGGATTACACTTACTAAATTTGACTATATACTTAATATACTGACAAAAAAACCAAATGCATCTTATTCTCTTAGTTATGATCCTGGTCTTTGCTGTTTTTCCTGCTCAGTTTTTCTTTCCCGGATGTAATCTCAAGTTTCCTTGCTTTCTGCACAAGTTTCATGATTAATTTTAAAAACGAACATTTCAAATTCGGCCTACAAAATCTTAAAGTCATCCATCATTTTTGACAGATTACACTTCATCACTTGATGCAGAAGCGCAGATATTTTCAACTTTACACATACGGGTAACTAAAAGATTTCCAGGAGAGCATCTGAGCATCATCTCAGCCCTGGACACTGTACTCAATGCATCTCTCTATCTGGGAGCTTACAGCAGGTTGAAGAGTTATTGAGGCTTTTGGGCGCACATGTGGCCGGTGCAGCTGATCGCCGACATGCACCAAAGAGCCCGGTGCAGTCCCAACCAAAACTTTGGCTGAAGTGGGGTTTTTAATCCCAGTCTCTGGTTGGGCAGCAATTATGTACACGCAGGTGCGCATTTCATGTGCACTTCACGTTTCATTTCATTGCTTATATGTGGTTACTGAAGCCACAAATGGGGAGAAAAAAAGTTACATTTATTCATCTGCTTGATGTCTGATGGCACAATGTGGATTGTTCAACTCATTTGGATTAAGCATTGAATGAATAACAATGAAATAGCTCCTATAGAATATGCAGTTATTAGTTTAAAATGGATTATGACCGGATTTTTATAACCCCTTCGGCCAAACAAATGGACAACGAAAAAGCGCAATATTTGTTATCTTTACATTTTATATACTCTCTATTAGGGATGCACGACATATCGGCATCAACATCGGTATCGGCCGATGTTAGG
The DNA here is from genome assembly GCA_963556495.2 of Valencia hispanica. Taxonomy (NCBI): domain Eukaryota; kingdom Metazoa; phylum Chordata; class Actinopteri; order Cyprinodontiformes; family Valenciidae; genus Valencia; species Valencia hispanica. The sequence continues at coordinate 33,848,998 of OY747706.1, forward strand.
CGTTTTTTAACATATCTGCATCGGTCCGATAAGTCACAGAGGGCCGATATTAACAGCCGATATTTATTTCCATCTTTTTGACGTTTCTGTCTGTGTTTCGGGGGGGGTATCCATGTGGTGTTTGTTTGGTCATGTGACAGCGATAGTGATGCGCCGCAGGAATGTGGGGGTGTTTAACTCAAGCAGAGAAGCGATGTAGAAGGTGTGGTTGATTTTCCACGGTGTCGAAAGTGTAGGGAAATATACCGTATACCATATCGGTGCGCATCGGTTATCGGCCATAACAGCGGGATTAATATCGGACATCGGTATCGGCCCAGATTTTCATTTCGGTGCATCCCTACTCTCTATGTCATGTTTGTCGGATAAATAGGACCCAAAGGCAGCAAAATAAAACTTCAATGATTTATTGTAACAAAAGACAAGAAGAATAAACTTACAGAACTGGGAGAACCAATAAATGCAGAGATGAGGGAGAAGCAGGATCTGATATATACTTAATTTTTATGATTATCTCGGTATTTTTATTTTCCTCCCATGTAACCACATATGTAACATTACCTTGTTACCATTCACTTTCTATGAACTTTACTTCAATCTATCAATCAAAATTTTACATCAATCAATCAATCAATCAAAACTTTACATCAATCAATCAATCAATCAATCAAACTTTATTTATAAAGTGCTTTTCATACAAACATTGCAACTCAAAGTGCTTAACAGATTAAAATGACCCCAAATAAACCACATTCCTATCCCTCCCCCACAGATTTAAAAGCATGATCACAAGAATACCCCCCTCCACCCTACTTACAGCAAGCTGACATTTAGCAAGTCAGCACTTTTAAAATAAGATTCTGAACCTGAATCATGATCCGCTTTATCCCAGCCGTTGCTGTCAATCTGTTCTTTTTGTCAAAAAACATTCCTGACATCCATACCAGCAACAGCGTTGTCATGCAGGCGTTTAATGAGAATTGTGCAGTATCCCCAACAAGCGAGCAGGAAGGCTGCTGAAGCAGCTTCTTCTTCAGGGGCGCAAGGAGGCTGTATGCAGGCTATTTATCTAGTATGACTGGTGTGTTACAATTCAACTGGCCATGCCAAAAAAGTCCTGGTATTTTAAAGAATCCATGAAGTCACACACTCTAACAAGGTTCCCAGGGACTTGAACAAAAATGGCATATATCATTACAGCTCCTCCATCATATTTAACAGGTGGCATGAGGTGCTTTCCCACATATTCGTTAAACTTAATCTTAGACCTATCTGACCAAAGCACATTGTTCCAGTAAAGACAAAGTAGAGGTTACCAAACTAAACGTTCAAGTTTGTGATGGTAGGACAGAAATATATTTTTCCTGGTATGCCTCCCAAACAACTGGCTGCATGCAGTTACCAGCATGGTGACTCCAAGATGCCTCTTCTTCCCTACAGTTCCCCTACAGCAAGGTTTGGCTCTTGGCTTCTACCATCCCACTCTATGAGCATGGGGACATGATAACGGTAGTTCCTCATTTGGACCTGTTTGTCACATCAGTAGAGGTTTTCAACTTTTAATTACTGCTCAGAAGTATTGCTTACGATCAAAGGTATGTTTGCTCATTTTTCCCATTTTTAAAAGTGATAAATAGAAATGGATTTCACATCATTTTTGTACTCCAGTGAAGTTATGGGTTGCTAATTAGAAGATGAAATTTGTTTTAACTCAAGAAAACTCCAGATTTAAATAATAATAAAAATACATTATTTACATTTATTTGTGAGAGGTAAGTTGCCAATAAGCTCGGCATAGATAAACAATATGGATAATAGATTTATAAATGCATTCAACTTTAATGTTTGACCTTTCAAACATTTTCATTGTTTTGGTTTTGACTTGAATGATTTGTTTTTATTATGCTGGTATACCAGGGGAGCCAATAATTTTGGGGCAAGCTGTACTTGTACAAAACTCTTTTCTACTGAAACATTGAATAATTGTGCTGACTAATGTATGTACTTATTTTTTCCCCTTTTCACTGGATTATTATTGTTGATGTTTTCTCATGTACGCAATAAGGAACAATGGACATTCTATTACAAAAGTCTGAGAGAAAAGCCACCTTTTACCTGCTCAGATGTGTAGCGACCAAGCTGGATGTTGAGCCAGATGTTCCTTCTCTGGGTCCACCCTCCTGGAGCCTCCACCTCATACAGATGCTCCCGATGCTCTTCATGCTCCTCCAGGAACCTCCTGATCACTGAACGCACAGCAAAAACAAAAAAAGTATTTAAATCAAGTCTAACATTCTACATGAGGCTCTAAAAAACATTCAGTTTATTTTATTAGTCTTTTTTTGTTTTTCTACTCCTCACTTATATTGTGTCAGCATGTTCCCTGCAGGTTTTCCAGTTAGATAAGCAGACAGGCTAAGGGGTTACTGCCTCATGACTTCATCACCCTTTTAGAATTGTCCACACATGCATGTTTGATGCCATCAGAAAAGCAGGAGTTTCTGGAAACTGCTGCAAATGCATGCTGGATTACCACATGGATCAGTTCAGAACAATGCATGACTGAATCTGTTTTACTTGCAAATAAAAAGACGAACCAAGCAGGTGAGACTCCAAGTCATCAAACTTATAGTGTTTTGCCTGATGGAGGTGGTAAACAGAGAGAAGTATTGAATCTCCCCCTGTGGTAATAGTTGAAAGGAATAACATCCAGAACTGATGAGTCTTTAACAAGCAACTGTTCCTTGGCAGCGTTTCACCTGCCAGAAAAACAACTGGAGGTAAAATGTAAACTGACTTAGCTGTCCACCTGGTCAGTGAGAGCCCATTAAAGCTCATGTCTTTGTGCTTCAAGCTACACAAAACATAAAAGGTCAGCCACAGCCTGACAGTGAATGAGCGTCACTTGTTCACGTGATCAGACCAGCCACTAGAACAGGGGCATCTCCGGGATTTTTTTTAACAGGGATGCCCATGTGGGGAGCAGTGATAAATCACAAGCTTTATGACATCCCGACCCAGATGTCACCAGTGACTGAGTGAATGATGGACATCAAACAGTGACACGTCCATGAAGGGCCAAAAGAAATAATTACTATACTAACAATTGGTACTAACAATTGGACAACCAGTCAAAGTACTTTCACAATAAAAGTAATGTTCAGTCACAAATATCAATGGGCAACATTTGGCACAGGGGTTTGCCCAGGGGCACTTGGACATGTGGCATCATATCAGTGACACAAACTGTAATTAGGTAAGTACCGCAATCTTCCCAAAATGTGTCAAACCAAAGGGACATATTCTTAATCAGGTAGAAAAGGCAACAAAATGATCGTTTAAGAAAAAAGAGGTAAGAAATGTATTACAATAAAATACATACAAAAATAAAAGTCCTGCAACTAAAAGTAATTCAAAAACCCTGAAAGTCCCAGAGCTAAAACTCTAGTGTAGGCAGCAAATACATTGAAGAAATCGACTGGCCTTGTAAGCACCACCTCACTGGCTTCAGTCCTTCAGCAGGCATCTCAAAAAAAGATGAGAGTACCAGCACACATATGTTGACAAATGGGGGTTCCTCTGGGGGATATCTCCCTTTTACTGCTTTTGCCAGCCTCCTGACTCCCACATGGTAACACAACTAACTAGCTGTTCCTCCTTCATGGATCATCAATAGGGTGAAGTAAAAACAGGGAAAACTTACATTTCACATTAAAAGCATGCAAATAGAACCAGATAAAACGCAAACATGCAACAAGTATACAGTTTCACTGTTTGACAATAGCAAACAGGTCAGAACATTTCCAAGTAACTTTGCCAGTGCAGTAATTAAAGGTCCTGTGAAATATCCAGTTTGTCAGCCTAACATGGCAACAAAACATACAACATTCTCCCCCAAGACACAAAGAATGCAAGAAAGCGATTTAGATTAGAAATAAACATGCTGACCCGCCACCATGCTGGACGATAAGGGGGAGCTGACTCCAAGGAAGTCCTCTGAGGAGAACGAAGAGCAGAAGTCGTGCAGAATCTGAAGGCCGAACCCTCTCCTCCTGCAGCTTCTCCTCACCAGCACAGTGTCCAGGACTGGCAGCAGGTAGCAGCGGCTGCTCCAGCTGTCACAGAGTCTGCCTGAAACAGCACGGGAAGGACAGCTTAACTTTGACCTGACCACAGGTTGTTTCGTTTCAGTGGGGGCATTTCAGGTTTTTAGGCACTTCCAACAAAACAACGAGCTTAAACACATGGATGAGATCAAAGCATATCCATGCATTGGAGTGGTCCACACAAGGAAAAATTGGAGAATCTGTAACAACATCTGAAAACTAACACTCGTGGATGCTCTTCATTCAGACTGACTAAGCTTGAGTTATTTTTAATAATTTGTAATAGTTTAAAACTTCAGAGAACTGTATCTTTAAAGATTAGATGTCTTTTATTTCAGCATTTTAAACTTTGATGATTTCACCAGCTGGATTCACTTAAATGGAAATCCTCCTTTAAGTTTTGCAGGAATTCCTTTATTAGTGCAAACAGACTGATCCTCCTCCATCTTGCCCCACCTTTGTGTTTGATGGAGTAGAAGCCGACTGCCTGGCCGTCCTTCCACAGCACTTTGCAGTTTTCTGTGCGTGGGTGCGGAGAGAACGACACCTCTCCGTGTGACTCAGGCCTCTCCACCACCTGACTGAGCAGGAAGACAATCAGCCTCTCCATAATCGACTGCACCTGCGAACGACATGTCGATTTAGTTTCTGCAGTGACACAAATGTGATCCTCTTCTAAACTGAAAGACAATTAATACTGTTTAACAATTTTGAATTTGACTTTTTTCTTAGTTCTATAAAACCTGACTGATCTTTGAGTAACATCGTTATCATTTTTGCCTTCTGATATGATGTCCCATCATACTAGAAGATACAAACAAATTTTGACTGGATTGTTGAAAGAACCTGAGTTTTCATCCAACTCTTTGTTTATGACATGCTGTTGGAGAAGCAACCCCAATGTGGATTGTATCAGGATGCTCTTTGCCCATGGAGCGGAAGAAAATCTGTCCGAGAAAATACCTTTTCAGCAGTCTTCTAATATCCTTTCTTGTACTTCCTGCATTATCTCAGTCTGTCTGCGATGCTTTTTCTTTGCTAATCATCTTTTACCTCAATGTGTTTTAAAATGCAGTCACATCCAACTCCTGCCAGTGCTACACAAGCTCTGTACTGGTGGAGACACAACTATGTGATGCAATCCAGAACAGGAGATGGTCTGTTTTGGAGCTTGCTGAATACCATCAGATATCCTGAAATTCGTCTTTGGTGTAACTGAAATTCTCGTCTTGAAGTTCTTGATGATCTACAATAACTACTAGTCATGCATTTCACAAATCTGGTGTCTTACAGAAGAGTAGCAGGATTAAAGCAATTGTTGAAAGAAAGCCAAAAAAGTTTGAACTTTACCAGCTGGTTTTGTCAAAATGTAAATCTTGAACACTGTCTGAACCCACCATCTCCATGGTGAACCAGGGTGGTGGCAGCATTATGTAATGGGGGGGTAATCTATAGTAGGCTCAGAGAATATGTTTGATGGGAAGGTGGATGGGGCTTAATCTATATTGAAAGTAACAAAGTGGATGAAAGTCTGTAGATGTGCTGTTCTCTCAGGTGCAAAAGCACTAATGACTTATTATCAGATTCTAACATGTTTCACTTACAGGTTGCAAGCCACTTCTGGATTTACTGGAGGTTTGCAGCACATCATCCAATTGCCACCACTTCATGTGCAGGTATAAAGCCAAGACTAAAAGGTAATAACAAAGAGTCAAGAGTTAGTTTTCGTCCGATGTGGCAGTTTGGTGAGAAACTTTGTGTTTAGCTCCAAACCCTGTGTTTGATCATGTGGAGGATGAAGCGCCAGCACAGTGCAGGCAGGATGGTCGTCCTCAAACAGTTGGAACTTGCTGATGTTGGTTGGTGTAATAGCAATCTGCATAAGGAAAAACATAACAATAAGGAAACTGTTTTAAAAACAATGTTTGAGTGTTGCATTTTGCAACATGAACTAGGGCAAAAGAGATAAAGCCCTGGCTGTTATTTTTCATTAGAGGTTTTTAACTATCAATATAATCTATTACAGCTCCTCTGGCTTTTCTAACAGTTTGAATTCTTTGAGGCATGGGTCCAGCATTCCTGTGTAGCAGCTGACAGATCAGCTGTGGAGGATGGAGCCTGGCCATGCATCATTAGAAATTTCCCCTTGAATTGAGATCCAGACTGTTTTCTGGTTATTTCATGGAGTTGATTTGTCTTTCCTGCAGAAAAGTTTGGAGGCTGTTTGCTCCATGGACAAATGCATTATTCTACCTAAAAATGATTTCTGTCAATCAGCCAGGTTTAGCAGTGTATGTCTGCAAGTATTTCAGTCTAACAGTAGTGAAAAAACATAGTTTTGTGTCATATCTGTAACCTTATTTTATTATCATTATTGTTGTTATTATTAGTAATATCATTACCATCATTGTTATTATTATTAGTAATATTATTATTATTTAAAGGTTTGAAAGGAAAAACAATAAATAAATCTTTAGTTGTCATTATTTTCCTCCCTCCCTCACTCACTTACTGTTGAATATTTGAGGATAACAGTCCCAGCATTAAAGAAAATTTAATTGAAATATAATATATGTAAATAAAAGGCTGTTAATGACAGGAACAAGAAACGTTATCCTACCTGTTTAGACGTCAGTAATGACCCAAACCACTCATTTTTGGCTGGTGTTGCGTTCAGTGAAGCCAGGTAATTTTCAGATGCGGATGTCAGTTCGGTGTCGTTCACAGATGGCAGATCGACAGGATACATGGCCCTTTCAGAGGAATATGACGGTATCCGATGTAATGACACAACAACACAGCTAACATTTAACATCATAAAAGATCAGTTGTAGATAGATAGATAGATAGATAGATAGATAGATAGATAGATAGATAGATAGATAGATAGATAGATAGATAGATAGATAGATAGATAGATAGATAGATAGATAGATAGATAGATAGATAGATAGATAGATAGATAGATAGATAGATAGATAGATAGATAGATAGATAGATAGATAGATAGATAGATAGATAGATAGATACACTTTATTTATCCCCCAGATAGGTTAAATTCACATGAAAGCGTTTTGCCGACCTTTCAAACATATCTGAGCTGAATGTTTTTCATAAGGCTCGGGCCCCAACACGTTTTTGTCCTTTTTAATACTAACACTGACACCTAAAGGCAGAAGGCTCTGATTTTAATCTAAAAATCACGGCAGAGATATATCATGAGAAATAATGGCAGGTCAAATTACTCTTATTGAGTCTTTGGGTTTTGTGGTTGTAGTGTTTCTTACAGAAGGAAAGGACTTCAAGGTGTTTTGTTGACTTGGTTTCGAACCAAACGCGAGACGTTCCCAGAAAACAGCTGTGCGTCTTACAACAGCGATGACAACGAAAACAACACGTCACGACGTCATAGCAGATATTCTCAGCCAAAGATAACAAATATTCAGTTAAAATTCAGTAAACTTTACACTGACGTGAGAAGGTTTGAGCGCTAGCCTACAGTTTTGGGCGTTAGAGCCTAAACTTTGATCCCACCCTTATCTCATTTGTCCTTAATTAACAGCCCCATCTACCGGCAAAAGGAAACTGTCTCCGTTGACGGCCAGAAGCACAAATAGGGGATCTTCAAAACAAAACCAAAGACTTTGTAGAAACGTATTTAAACGTATAAAGAGGTAAATACTGTCTAGTTATTCTGAAACAGCTTTTGTTGGACGTTGTGACGTTTGTATGATGTTTTGTTGGACCTATTAAAATGGGATTTTTCTCTTCCACTGTCTATACAAATTAATTTAAATTCAAAAATACTTTATTGATCCCAGAGGGAAATTAAGTGTTATTGTAGCTCATACAATTATTCCTTTAAGAAGTTGTTGTAGATCATGATGGCTGTGGGCAGGAAGGATTTCCTGTAGCGGTCTGTGTTGCTGCGAAACTGAAGAAGCCTCCGACTGAAGACACTCTGTTTTTGTAGGATAGTCTCATGAACAGGATGCTCAGTGTTGTCCATAATGTTTTTTATTTTAAACATCATCTCCAGATGTTCCACAGTTGTCCCCAGAACAAAACCAGCCTTCTTTATCAGGTTATTTAGCCTTTTTAATGCTGCTACCTCAACAGATGATGGCTGAAGAGATTACACTCTCCACAACAGACTTGTAGATCTCCAGCATCTTGCTGCAAACCTTGAAGGACCTAAGCTTCCTTCCTGCTCTGTCCCTTCTTGTAGACGGCTTCACTGTTGCGCCTCCAGTCCAGTCTGTTGTCCAGATTAGTGTCAAGGTATTTATACTCCTCAACCACCTCCACTTTTTCACCCATGATGGAAACAGTGTTTGGCTTATCCCTGTTTCTTCTTAAATCTACAGTCATCTCCTTTGTTTTGTTGACATTCAAAGTAAGACGATTGTTTCCACACCATGTCACAAACTGGTCCACCAGCTCTCTGTATTCAGCTTCTTGTTCATCTCTGATACACCCGACAATTGCAGAGTCATCTGAGTATTTCTGCAGATGACCGGTCTCTGATTTGTACTGGAAGTCTGAGGTGTACAGAGTGAAAAGGAATGGTGAGAGTACGGTCCCCTGTGGTGCTCCTGTGCTGCTGACCACCTGGTTTGACACACAATTCTTCAGTCTCACAAACTGTGGTGGGGAGGGGTTGTTGCAAAGTCAGTTCATCATACAACTGATTAGCTTACTTTAGAAAGATATCTTCCTATCATTTGGCACTAGAAACTGAATTTGGCATTACTGTATTATAACAATGATACAGCTGGAAGGTATTTGTTTTTGAATCTATATGACTAATAGAATAGAATAGAATAGAATAGAATAGAATAGAATAGAATAGAATAGAATAGAATAGAATAGAATTTAATAGTGGGAAGCTTTAGATGCACCAGTTGCAAAGTAAAAGTAAGTGGAAATATGCATATTCGCATAAAGGGAAAATATGTAAAAATAAGAATAAGAGACTGTACCATAAAGGCAAATTTACAATGATGAAAAACCATAATGCAGTTATTACAATTAGCATACTTTGAGTAAAAGAAATGTGAAACTGAGTATGTTACTTTAAAGAAAAACACATCTACAAGATGTGCATGTATATAATGTTGCATTAAAAACAACAGACTATTTACAAGAAAACTGTACACACTGTACAAATAACAGGGATGTGCAATTAACAGCAGGAACGTAGTTTGGAAAAAAAAAAACTGCTGGGAGGAAGGATCTGTGATAACACTCCTTTGTGCACCCAGAAGATGGCTGATTCCAACACAGTCAAAGAAAGGTCTCCAGAAACGCTCCATGAACCCCCAAAAGACCTCAGCCTTCTTAGCAGAGTCTGCTCTGAACCTTCATGTAAAGAGCTTTAGTGTTGTGTGTCCAGTCCAGTTTATTATTCAGGTGGACACTGAGTGGTTTTGAACTGCATCTGGATGTCTTATAAAGTGCTTTGAGATTACATTTGCTGTGAATTGGAGCTGCATGAATAAACTGCAGTGAACTAAAAACCAATTGACAATGAATGGGACAAGCAGACAAATTCAAGGGGTGAAATCTATGTATTATTTCAATTTTATACATATGATCTGGGACATTGGAAGGAGACCATATGCATTGTCAGTCTAAACATGTTTTTGCTTTAGACATATTGAACTGTGTTGTAGGATTTAATCATTTTTAAAATAAGAAGCAAGAAATTAGTCAAGATTGGAGCTTTATCTTATTTTGAAAACAACGTAGCGGAAGTTCTTCCGTGTTTTGTTTATTATTGTGAACTTAACGAGTCAGGGACCGTGTTCGACAGTTTAGCGAAGGTAAACAATGTTGCTTGGTTTGACACCGAGCCGCAGGCTGTTGTCTCTCCGGCAGAGACTCATTCAGTGCCGCAGTGTTAGCTTAGAAAACACCGCCAGGGTGAGTTGTGTTAATGTTTTTTTTTGGCAATTTTTTCTGTGAAGGTCGTGTGCAATGTGAAACCGGGGGGAATTAAAGGTTATTACACAGAGTCGGAGGAAGGATATCTAAATCTCAAAGAAAGAATAACTATTCAGCTCATTGAATGCGTTCGGTTTTAGTCTGCACATGTTGAAAAACACTATGCCAAATGCTCTCCATTTGTGAGCCTTTTATCAATTAACTTTTACCGTCACTTTTGAATCTCTATTTTTCTGGAACTGTTTCGACGGGCTTGGTCTAGCACCGTCGTGACCCATAGATGTCCAGTCCGTGATTTTAATGGACTATAATATTAATCACGTGACCCACCGGCGGAGTGTATCGAAGCATTGGTTCAGTGGTAGGATTCTCTACTGCCACGCGCGGCCCAGACGCATATAGGTGTAGAACACTGACAGTGAACAAGGCATTCCATAAGAACGTGGGTTCGAATCCCAGTTCCAGCTGAAGCTTGAATTACTTTCTGTGCCTATATTAATGTTTCCAGTGAATCATAAACTTTGAAAATTTCAAGCGGCAACTAAATAAGGTTTTCTAAGAAACCGAATGAAGACATTTTCACCTTTTGACCCTTGGTTTAGTCAATTTTATCTATGCATATTTGTATATTCATGAATCTTATTAAAGGTTATTTCTGTTTATAAACCACCTTAAAAACCCAATCGTTACAAAACACTAGTGTGGATTCAGCTCAGTTATTGTCAAAATTTAAATCTCAAAAACCGTTTCATGTAAAATAATCTAGGAATGTGAATAAAAAATAGCACTTAATTCCAAGGAAAAAAAAGATCACTCTTTACAATTGTTAGCCATTTATAGAACATGCTGGACACTTTATCTGAGACAACTGCAGAAAATAAAAATGATTGTTTAAAAAATTATCTTTATATGGAATAGAAAAGAAATATCCTTTATTGTCCCACAGTCAGGAATTTCAAGCAGCAGCAAAGTGACAGGCAATCAAAACATGTAGACTCTCTCTCTCTCTCTCTCTCTCTCTCTCTCTCTCTCTCTCTCTCTCTCTCTCTCTCTCTCTCTCTCTCTCTCTCTCTCTCTCTCTCTCTCTCTCTCTCTCTCTCTCACACACACACACACACACACACACACACACACACACACACACATACAGGACTTTATATTGACTTCCATTCATTTTAATAGCTACATTTATGCCTAACCCAAACCCTTACCCTAACCATTACCAGTTTATTCCTAACCCTAACCTTAACCAAAACATAATTCACACCATACCTCTAAACTTAACCCCTTACCTTAAAAAAGGGGGTTCACCATATTAGGACCGGGCTTTGGTCCCTACAAGGTCCATCGGTCTTCAGAAGATTAGCGAATATGCCAGAAAAGGTCCTAAATAGGATAGCAATACAAGAACACACACACACACACAAAACTGAATTAACAATAAAGTAACAACATATTAACAGTATGTTAATTCAACACTACAACGCCATGGCCAGCAGATCAACAATCACTTCTGCTGCTCATCTCTTTATTTCAGCCTCATAAAAGGACAATAGATATATTTTCTTGCCACAGCAGATTCAATTAAATTCAGTTGATTTGTATAGCACCAATTCACAGCACATGTAATCATAGGGCACTTTACAAGAAAAGCAGATATGCAGGCTGTCTTGGCTTTGTTTAAGAGGCTCATGGCAGAGCCTGCACAGACGCCCTGTGGGATGCACCTCCTTTGTTATTTTCAATTCTCTGTTCATTTATAACCTGCTTTGATTCTGTGGAGCATCGTTTTGCAGGCTCCAGGTCTTTCACGAGAAAAGGTGAGTTGGCAAAATCAACAAATGGCATCTGTGGATCTTTGAGGCCCTCTGCTGCATAGATCTGATAGACTTTAATGGAGCAGTAAAACTATTGCAACTCTCCTGACTGATTAAAAAAAGAGGACTTGGGCTCACAATGGGATCTCTTATGCGACCCAATTGCCTTGACTAAGTACTAACCATTATAACAAAACCAGATGGCTCACAATGCAATGTACAATGCTGTAAAAATGTGTTTTCCCCTAAAATACATATTTAAAAAAGTTGTCAGTGAACAAAAACTTTTTTACATCACTGTGCATAGGGTGTCCAGTTAGTTTTAATGGTGGTATTTAGTAAACATAGGCTATGTCCCAGTTATTTTACATCAGCTGGGTCATTTCTTCAGAAAGTGTGGAGTTTAGACTCTTATTGCTTTAGTTTTAACACTTTATTCCATTATTAAATTGCTTGAAGTTAGAGGTGTATGTCATTAGGATAGAACATCAACATACAGTTTATTAATTTCATTGACTAAATTTAAAAAGTGAAGTTGTGAACAGATTAGTTATGCACAGAGTATGTACTTTTATTTACTCTTAATTTTGATGATTATGGCTTACAGCCAGTAAGCACCTAAAATTCAGTTTCTCAGAAAATTTGAAGATTACACTGGAAAACCTGTTTTAAAAACAGATATGAGGGCCTATTGAAAAGTACTACATATATGTGTGTGTGTGTGTTTGTGCAGAAGGCTGCTGTGGACAGAGTTCTCTCTGCATTCAGGAGTATATGTGGCGAGGACGGCGTCTCTCTGGGTGAAGCCATCAGAAAGCAACATGGCAAAGATGAGTCTGTACACAGGTCAGCCGTTCTCTGTTTACTAAATCAAACTGAATCTTATGAGTGTTGATGTTAAAAATCATACGCTGTTCTCAGTAAACATTGAATAGTGATACAAATCTTGCCTTGCTTCTGTGTAGATGTCGACCCCCAGATGTGGTGGTGTTCCCACGCTGTGTGGAGGAGGTCAGTGCTCTAGCCAAAGTCTGCCACAACCAAAACCTTCCCATCATCCCTTTTGGGACTGGGACCGGTTTAGAAGGAGGGGTTGGTGCTGTGAAGGTGAGAGAATGTCTGTCAATATTTCTGCCATGGATGTATCTCTGAAAAAGCCAAAACAGCAGCAATACAAGTTTGTTTTTCCAAAAGCATGTTCAGTTGTGTTTTGGTTTTAGTCTTTAAACGCATTACAATGTTTGAAAGAACAAAAATCAAACCGTTCCATTTTTAGGGTAAAAACAAGTGTATAAAAATCTCTGTTGTGTATCTCTGTAATTTCTTTCTTTAGGGTGGCGTGTGCTTCAGTTTGAGGAACATGGATCAGATTTTGGACCTTCACCCAGAAGACTTTGATGTGACCGTTGAGCCTGGTGTGACTCGAAAATCCCTCAATGCCTACCTACGAGACACAGGACTTTGGTTCCCTGTAGGTCAGTCAAACAGTTTCCCTGTTTATACTCTGTTTTCCAAAGGATGAACTACAGTTTAGAGATTAGACGGTAACTTTTATTTTTTTCTTTGCTGGTTAGTGGATGGTTGTAAAGCTCTTAGGAACATTTAAGTTACCTTGTAATAAACGCTTGCCAGCGCTTTCTAGTGTAAAAAATAATACATTTCATTCTCAGATGGCCAGTTGATTCCTAAATAAAAAATAAATTAAAAAAAAGCCTCAAGACTATTTTGTCACTACAGAAGTAACATGTCCTGCCTTGACGCAGTTAAACACTTTGAATTTCACACCTTTGATCCCAACACACATTCCCAATTCATGTCAGTCCATCAAAAGCAACAGACATCTTTTTAAAAACTGCTGTACTCAATACTTCACAAAATCTCCTTCATTTGTCAAAATTTAGACCTACATACCAGTCAAAACGGAAAATGGTGTAACAGCAGCTTTAGATTTTAGTTGTTTATTTAAAATTTTCACATAGATTTTTATCTTGGTTTGATCTTTGTTTGACTAATTAACGACACAGTCAAATCTGTAATGTTGGATGTAGTTGCAGTTGGTTTCAAACCATTTCAGGACCTGGTAAAGTTCAGGTCAAAGTGCATTTGGTTGTGGAACAAATAAGCTGGTGACTGACAATCTAACAGTGTAGCTGACTTGTTTCTTCTTTGGAATCTTATTTGTTTGTTTGTTTTAGATCCTGGAGCTGATGCCTCCCTGTGTGGCATGGCTGCCACCAGTGCTTCTGGGACGAACGCCGTGCGTTATGGCACCATGAGAGAAAACGTCATGAACCTAGAGGTGGTTTTGTCGGATGGAACAGTGATACATACAGCCGGGAAATGCAGGCGTCCCAGGTACATCATCAAACATTAGATACACTCTGTAGCTTTGCTTGTTGTGGTTTTATTGTCTTTTTATTCTGTTTTCAGGAAAACTTCTGCTGGATACAACTTGACAAACCTGTTTGTGGGCTCAGAGGGCACGTTAGGGATTATTACCAAGACTACGTTACGGCTGTACGGCATCCCAGAGGCCATGGTGTCAGCTGTCTGCTCTTTTCCCTCAGTCCAGGCCGCTGTAGACAGCACCGTGCAGATCCTGCAGGCCGGAGTCCCCATTGCCCGTATTGGTAAGGACAAATCCAATATAGGCTTATGTCCTCTACTAGTTAAAACTCTACATCTAAAAAAACACAAAACTAGTCAAATAATAGTTGCAAAATGTATATTTTCACATCGGTCTTTCTCTTCCCTACCTATTTCCACTGCATATTTGTGTTTTCAGAGTTTCTGGATGATGTCATGATTGATGCGTGCAACAAGTTCAGCTCCCTGTCTTACCCTGTCACCCCAACTCTGTTCTTGGAGTTCCACGGGTCAGAACGCAGCCTGGAAGAACAAGTCACCACAGCTGGTGTGTGAAAGTGTAGTGAACAAGAAAGATTTCCCTTGACATTGGCTGTTAGTTTCAAACTTTGTCCTGCTTCAAATGTCTCACACAGAGTGCCGTTGGTCATTGAAAAACTAAGACTACCTGTTTCTCGATATTTGGGATAAGACAATGGGATAAAACCTAGCTAATGTTAATTACTTGATTAAAAATCAGGAGTCATACTGCAAAATATAACACTCACAGTCTGCGTGTGTGTTTCTGCAGAGGAGATCACACAAAGTAATGAAGGCTCAGACTTTCAGTGGGCTCGAGATACTGAAATGAGGAACCGGCTATGGAAAGCTCGCCATGACGCCTGGTACGCTGCACAGGCGCTGAGGCCAGGCTGCAAGGTAAAACTAATCAGGACATTGAGACAGGCATCATTGCATTAGCAAAAGCCAACAAAATCAAAAAATGTATTTGGTTTCATTCTATTGGACTTAAAGGTATAGTTTGCATTTTTAGACATGAAGTTGTATCCCATCCTCACCATCAGCATCGTCCATACACTGAACCATATCTGTGGTCACCTCCTGGTCAGAGCTCTGGCCGTTAGAAGTCTTTCAAGAAAGTAGTCAATGCCAGATGGATCGCATGACGAAGAAACTTTTTTAGCACAACGCCCAAGGGATACCTTTATGAACCGGAGTATACGGATGCCGAACTTCCGCAGATGGAGCTAAAACGGGCAGAGAGAAACCGAGTGGACATAGAAGTGCTCCAAGCTGAAGCGGAACCCACATAATATAGCCCATTGGGTGTGTTATCAGTAATAATAATGAATGCGGTCAAATATTGCATAGCCTACTGATCAATACAATGTAAAGTTGCCTAGTTCAGATATCAAAAATTGCACAACATGAGATCGTCCACACTTACTCTCCCTATCTACAGCTGTGTTCTAGCTCCAAACACAGCTAAAAATGCAAACCATCCCTTTAAAAGGCAAAGAAAAGAACATGTGATCATAGAAACTAAGCTACTTCACCAGAATGTCCTCTTGAAAACACTAGAGTTTTGTCTGCATCCCTCCTTGAAGACACGGCAGAGACATGGGTGGGTCATTCTGTAGAAAAGGTGGTATCTCAGGGACACAGTATTAGGATTAGTATGATAAATTTAAAAGTGTACAGGCCTACTAAAGTGAGGACCAGGGTTTTTTCTCTTTTTTTTGTACCATACCATACCACTTTATTTATATAGCACTCTTAAAAACAACACGGGAGTTGACCACGGTGCTGAACAAGGGAAAGGACAAATAAATACAAACAAAGAAAGAAAAAACTGTATAGAATAAAACAGTTAGGTTGAATTGAATGCCAAAGAATAAAAATGAGTTTTTAGGTGGGATTTGAAGATGGAGCGAGATGAAGAAAGTCTAATTAAAAGAGGTAAATGGTTCCATAGTGATGGAGCGCAAGCCGAATAAGCCCAGTTGCCATGGGACTTGCAACAGGATTATGGGACTAGTAGTAAAAACTGGTCAGCAGACCTGAGCGAGCGTGGAGGGCAATAAGGGCATAGCAGCTCAGACAGGTGCGCAGGTGCAAGGCCATGCAGGGATCTATAGACAAAAAGCAGAATCTTAAATCAAATTCGGAAACTAACCGGTAGCCAGTGTAGCCTTGCTAGGACTGGAGTAATATGCTCCCTGCGCCTAGTACATGTTAAAAACCAGGCAGCAGCATTCTGCACTAATTGTAGGCAGGCAAGAGTGGAAGAAGGAACACCGTATAAGATAGCGTTAGAGAGATCAAGGCGAGTGGTGATGAAGGCATGTATAATGGACTGAAGATGGGATCTTTGCAAAATGGGTTTGAGCCTGGAAAGCCTCTTTTTTTGTAGAATGACCCTGGTACCTCATTGAGAAAAACACTGAGAGAAAACAAAGTTAACAGTTGAAATTAAAGCAGGTAATGCAACTGGAGAGTAGTAGAAGAGAAAAGTAGCAGAGTGAAGAAAAGAGTTCAGTCTGTCCTCCAGCAGTCTAAGCCTATAGCAGCATAACTACAGAGATTGCTCAGGATGATCTAAGCCTAACTATAAGCTTTATCAAAAAGGAAAGTTTTAAGCCTGGCCTTAAAAGTAAACAGAGTTTCTGCCTCACGGACTAAAGCTGGGAGCTGGTTCCACAGGAGAGGAGCCTGATGACTAAAAGATCTGCCTCCCATTCTACTTTTAGAAATAATAGGAACCACCAGTAAACCTGCAGTCTGAGAGCGAAGTGCTCTTTTAAGAACATATGGAACAATCAGATCTCTGATGTATGACGGAGCTTGATTATCAAGGGCTTTATATGTTAGAAGGAGGATCTTAAATTCTATTCTGGATTTAACAGGAGCCAATGAAGGGAGGCTAAAACAGGAGAAATGTGTTCTCTCTTTTTAATATTTATCAGAACTCTTGTTGCAGCATTTTGGATCAAATGAAGGCTTTTAATTGCATATTGTGATATTCCGGAGGTGAAAGAAGGAAATCCGTCTTTATGTTATTACTGGAGGCCAATTTAATACCATCCAGAATCATTTTCTTTTTTTAGAGCTTCTGAATTTTAAAGCAGAAAGTTTAGAGTCATCCATATTTTTATGTCTTCCAGACATGCCTGTAATCTACCTAACTGATTGAATTCATCAGGGTTTATGGATAAATATAGTTGTGTATCATCGGCATAGCAGTGGAAATGTATCCCATGCTGTCTAATGATTTTACCAATTGGAAGCATATATATAGTAAAAAGAATTGGTCCAAGCACAGATCCCTGTTGTACTCTATAAGTAACCCTTGAGTGTGAAGATTTATCATTTACATGAACAAACTTGAATCTGTCAGACAAAAATGATTTAAACCAGCCTAGTGCTGTTCCTTTGATCCCTACAACATGTTCAAGCCTTTCTAAGAGAATATTATGATCAACTGTGTCAAAAGCAGCACTGAGATCTAACAAGACTAGAACAGACACAAGTCCATTATCTGAGGCCATGAGAATATTATGCAACATACAGGTGCTTAGAGCCATTCCAATATTGTGACCCTATTTTTCTTGTATATATGTGTGTGTGTGTGTGTGTGTGTGTGTGTGTGTGTTTTTAAAGGCTTACTCCACAGATGTGTGCGTCCCTCTATCGAGACTTCCTCAGATTATCGTGGAGACAAAGAAGGACCTGCTTGAGAGCAGACTGACTGGTGAGTGAAGGACATTGGAAGACTGCTGGTGTTATATGGTTTTTAAATTATGTGTTTTTAGCCTTTTTCAGTTTTATCACTTAGCAAACCGCAATGTACATACAGGACACCACAAAGGTAATAATACCATCTGTATCTTCTCATCACAAACCTCAGCGTATTTTTCTAGATTTTATGTGACAGACAAAAAGAAAGTTTTACATATTTATGAAGTGGAAGGAAAATGTTTTCCAATTATTTTTTTACACCTAACTACATGAAATGTGTGGAATGCATATATTTTCAGCCCTTTTTACTCTACTACCCCAAATTAAACTCCAGTGGAACATCACCTGCTCCAATATGAACCATACTTCATTTTCCTATTGGAAAATAGGCACCCTTATTGTCGCCAACTGCTGGCAGTGTACAACAACAGGTGGTGGAGGGGCACCACTGTTATACTTTAGGCTTCAACCAGTCAGTGAAAATTGTGTTCCCTCCAGCACTACCTCGGGAAAAAAAGACTTATAACCTTAGAAAGGGTATGAAGGAGCATTTGTACATTCTTGAAGCCGAACCGTTTTTAAAACCATGTTATACCTTGATATCCGTAAAATCCCACATCTAGTGGTGGCAGTGTCATACTATGGGGATGGGCTGAATGCCACACTGTTTAGATTGTTATTTGTAAAACAAAAATAGAAGGCTGATAACTCAGTAAAATAAAATTGCCAAAATCATGAAATGTGACTATATGTGAAAAAGTTTAAGTGGTGAGAATACTTTAACAAGGTAGAGCAGGCATATGGTTACAGTTACGACTAACTTATTAGGCTTATTAGGCAGACCTTATCAAATCATACCTCCATTATATGCACTTATAACTTAAAAAAACCTTAATGTGCAAAAGGTTTTTATTCAAGCAGCACCAATTAAACTGCTGTTTCTCTGGTAGGAAATTAAAACTGGTGATCACAGGTATTATTCTTTGAAAGGTGAATATGTATCACTATCCCAAATTTATTTTTGTTTTAATTTAGTTTTTTTTGTTAAATGTGCCTCAGAAAAATGAGCACAATTAAAATAAAAAATAAAATATCCGTATCAAATAAAATAAATGTACATAGGAAATCCAATGTGCCTTTTCCGCTTAAGGGAAATAAACATATCCCGTTTCAGGTCCTATTGCAGGTCATGTTGGTGATGGTAACTTCCACTGTCTGATGGTTGTGGATCCAAATGATCCGGATGAGCTGCACCGGATCCACCTGTTCACAGAGAGGCTGGCCAGGTAACGTTTCTCTCAGGGCTAAATCAAACCTGAAAACATGTCTTCAATCTGTGATTATCTGTCTGTCTGTGTTTCTTCTTTATGTTGTTAATGTGTCCTTAATATGTGTAAATCTCGTTTTCTCCTCGTTCTGCTGCAGGCGGGCGTTGGCCATGGACGGGACGTGTACAGGAGAGCATGGTGTGGGTTTAGGAAAGAGAACGCTGCTATGTGAAGAGGTGGGACCTTTGGCCATCCAGGTCATGCAGGGACTCAAGGACTGTCTCGACCCAAAGAATCTGATGAATCCTGGAAAAATCCTCCTAAAAGGAGAGTTATAAACAGAACTCTTCTCTAGAGAGTATGACACAAGATTTGAATGAAAATCTATTAAGTGATCATCTAGTTGTGCATCAGAAATACAATTCAATGGGAACCTGGCCAACAGAAAAACGCAAGAAAAATAGCTGTTATTTTTATTTTTAATTACTTGAAATAATGGAAATGTGACTCAAAATAATGAGATTGTATTATTGTTGCTGAGGACATCCAGTTAAAACCTTGCTGATATTTGTAATATAGTATTACATTTGTGAATTCTTCATTTCATTTCTAAAAGTGTTTTTAAAATGCCTACAGCATTAAAGTTCTGTCCTGCTCACTCACAGTTAATTGATTCTTCTTTTTCACTGATCAACTTGAAGATAATACATATTTTAATTAGAATTTACAGGTGTGTCTTAGTAAAGTAGAACATTGTCAAAAAGTGATTATTTCAGTCATCCATCCATTATCTATATTGTTTGTCCTTTGCAGGGTTGTAGGGGGCTGGTGGCTATCTCCAGCATTCATCGGGTGAGAGGCGGGGTACACCCTGGACAGGTTGCCAGTCCATCGCAGGGCAACATAGAGACACACAGGAGAAACAACGATGCACGCACACACTCAATTTAGAGGGACCAATTAACCTAACAGTCATTTTTTTGGGACTGTGGGAGGTAGGTGGAGGGAACCCACGCATGCACAGGGAAAACATACAAACTCCATGTAAAAAGACCCCAGGCTGGGATTTCTTGCTGCAAAGCATCAGTGCTGCCAACTGCACAACTGTGAGTCATTCAATTCAAAAAGTGAATGTTACTCATTTTATAGATTAGTTACACATAGTGATGTACTTCAAGCTGTTATTTCTATTAATTTTGATGCAACCCAGCACAGTCATACCATGGTCATTAAAGCAGGCATTTGTACTTTTGGCAGTGTGACGAGGTTCCAAGTCCTCCTGGAAAATGAAATCTGCATCTCCATTAAACTAATAGGCAGAGGAAATAATGAAGTACCCTAAAACCTTCTAGTATACGGCGGTATAAAACGCAGCAGGCCAACGGCAGCAGATACCAAAATCATCACTGGAAACTTCACGACTGACCTCAAGCAACTTTGTTGAATCCGTGCCTCTTCATTCTACCTTCAGACTCTGGGACCTTAATTTGCAAATAGCATAAAATATTGAATCTAAAAAGAGGACTTTGAATTTATATTCCTGTGTATCCCATAGAATCCATATGTCGATGTGTGGTGGCTCCTCAAGCAGCATCAGGCCATTTATGAATCTCATCTTGCATAGGCTTGGCTTCACAATCTTCTTGAGGCTGAGGTTATCCCTGTTTCCTTCCACCTAACTTTCCATTCATGTGCTTGCATATATAACTGAACATCTAGTTTCTTTAGCACTGGCATTTATTATAGAGGGTGTCAGTGACTGCTGAATATCTCTTAAGTCTCCTGTCTTCCCCATGGTTGTGTGGGCCATGACATAACATTTAAGAGTCTTTTGTGGTATTCTGACTTTATGAGAAGTCAAATTTTGGGTTCATCAAAATTAACAGATATAAACACTAAAAATCTACCTCTATGTGTAATTATTCTATGAGTTTCAAGAAATTTGCATTCCAAAATATAATTTACCTATATTCCCCTGTAAATCTTTAAGTAATTTTTTTCATAAACAAGCTCAATGAGTAGTTGTTTTTTTCTAAACACCAAAGACAATATGAAAGACAAAAATTAAAAAAATCTCTCTAGGTATAGACCGTAACATAACTAATCACTCAGTTTAATATTTAGGATGTTGATCTTTCTATTCTTTAATCATTAATGACAGAGATGCTGAAGTAGACCCTCCAGTCTGTGTTAAAGCAAAACCTGGAAGTCAGAATCCAAACACAGGTGTAGCTTTTATCAACGCTGCAGTACTCGGCTCCACCAACTGGTGTCAGCTTCGCGTTTGTTTGCAACAAATTCCATCAGCCTTGTGTGTGTCAAAATATGGACATAATAAAGGCGTATTATTGTTGCAGTGGTTACTTACATGTTGGTTCAGCTGCTAAGTGGACATTAGGAATGAGACAGTTGTTCTAAAACAAACAGATTGAGCTTCTGGGCTGTTATAAAATCTTTATGGAACATTGAATTTGTCTGTCAGTTATAGACAGCTTGTTTTTATTGCCGATATTGATCTGTAAAAGCTCCCAGCCCCTGTGCATACAGTCAAAGATTATTGAATGAATTATCTTGATGAAGCCCTGGAGTACAAATGTCTGCCTTATAGATGCAAAATGCCCCTGAGTGAGCATAAAGTGGAGCAAATTTACCCAAAATGGACCCAAGAGAAACAAGTCACACAGAATCAGAGAGACAAACTATAGACCCTATAATTTATAAACTTGGAGAATGAATAAAATCTTTGACATGAATATGGGCGGGCTGCATAGGGGCGCATTTGGTAAAACTGTTGCCCTCCCCCAAGAAGATCCTAGGTTTGAATCTTGGATTTGGGTCTTCTTGCATGGAGTTTGCATGTTCTGCCAGTGCATGCATGGGCTCTTTCTGGGTACTCTGGCTTCCAAACACTGTTCACAACCTTGACTGTTAGGCAAATTGGTCCTTCTAAAGTTATGTTCATTATTTTCCACGTGACACCTCTCAGAGTAACAGTGGTTTTGAAAGTACACGTTTTTAGAACCTTAAAGCTGGTAACCCACCCATGCCTAACTGGTTTGAATTTTCACCTCTTATTTTTATATATTGCCGCCAAGCAGCCAGACTTTCATGTCTTCTTTTAAACTGGCATTGATTATGAGTTCTCCAGGTTAAATAGAGAACTTTCAAAGTATTTCTTTGGACTGCCCATCCTTGTCCCAAAACTTTACAGTGAAGGAATTTAAACAAGCGAGGAACAAAGGAAGAAGTGTTGCACTAAACAACCAAGCAACAACTAAGCAGATGAACTGTATCTGATGTGCTTTAGCAACAGGAAAAATGCAACAAGGTTTTGACACCGGATATGAAAGATGCATCCTCCTTTAGTTGCTTTTAAGTATGCAAAGGTTTCGCAAAGTACCCCACTAGGGACAACCTTTTTGGTTCTAAAATGTTATTTTCTGTCAAGCTGTGTTATATTTGATGTTTTTCATAGAAGAAATAGAAACAAATTGGGTCCTTGGTAGGCTTCTGGTAACAAAGTGCTTGAAGACTCAACACTCGTTTACCGTTTAAGGGTAGGATCCTTTTTATGTCTGAATAATTCATCGATCAGAATAAGGTGGTTTAAACAAACAAGAAAACCTTCCTCTGAAAATGGTCAGGGACTGGAAGAAAAACTCTGAGTGACCTTCCGAAAGCCTGAAGAAACAGATAATGCATCAAAAGATTACGAGAAAGTAACTGGAGGAGGATTTCTGCACAACAAAGTTGCTGTCTTTCTCTAGATGAATGTATGTTATTTATTTTCTGTCATGCTCTTAAATTTATATGAGACCCACTTGAGTGGATTGTGTTTGGTTTATTTGAGTCTGTGAGTGTGATTACATGCCTGAGCAGCAGAGAGTGAACCATTTATAGGCCTGCTGTCGTTACAGCAGGACAGATTAACACCTTTTGTATGACAGTAAGGACTTTACAATAGCTTACCTTATTGGGTAGGATGACCAAGACAACTGCATGAGACCTAAATGTTAGAAAACATTCAGCAGACACATAGAAACCAGAAGATAGGACCAAATTCCTAATTTCATACCTAATCTCAAATCAAACATGTGAGCTAGAAAATCAAGTAATTTTATGTAATGTAATGTTATTTTTAGGTCAGTAAAAAAGATTCCAGTACCCAATCAATAATCAAAGAGATGGTTTTTTCACATTTTGTCATATTACAACCACAAACATCTATGTTTTTTATTTGCAATTTACTGAATAGACCAACACTTAGCTGTGAAGCAGCATAAGTTGAAGGATATGCCTTTTACTTTTTTCAAAAATAAAAAAGTGTGGTGTGCATATGTATGCAGATCCCCCTTAAGGTAAATTGATTTCTTGAAAAGTCTCCCAAATACTAAATAGAGTCCATCTGTGTGTAATTTAATCACAGTACGAATACAGCTGTTCTGTGAAGGGCTCAGATATTTTTTAGAAAATATTAATGCGCAAACCGTATCATGAAGATCAAGGAACACAGCAGACAGGTCTGACATAACGTTGTGGGGAAGTATAAAATAGAGTTCAGATCTGAAACAATATCCCATGCTTTGAACAACTAACAAAGCATTGTTTAATCTAACTTATGCAAATGCAGAGTTACAATTGAATGGTTCAGATCAAAGTAGGTTCAGCATTTGAGTAGCCCAGTCAAAGTCTACACCTAAATACATTCAAGAATCTGTGGTAAAGTTGGAAAACGTTGATTCTCCCTCCTGAGCTATTTTAAAAAGAAAAACCTTCAGTCTCTAGAAAATGCAAAACTGACATACCCATAAAAGATGGTTCTATAAAGTATTGACTCAGGTGGGGCTAAATACAAATGCACACCACACTTTTCAGATTTGTAATAAGATATTTTAAAAACCATAACTTTCCTTCCATTTTAAAATCACACACTACATTGCCTTTTATATGACATAAAACTTAGATAAAATTAACTAAAGGCTTGTGATTGTGATGTGAAATAGTGTGGAAAAGTTAAAGAGGTGTGAATACTTTTGCAAACCACTATATAATAATAATATATAATAATATATATAATATATAAATGACTTTATGGTTTGGGCTGATCATTCAGTTTATTTTGAAGATATTTTCTTTTAACTTCTGGTCATAATGATTGGCAAGACAAGGCAATTGTATTAATATAACACACTTTCAACAACAAGGTAATTCAATGTGCTTTACATGTTTAAGGGATAAAGTAAAAACAGCAATAAAGCATAAAACATACAGAGCATTTGACATGTCAAAACTTTACTCAAAAGCAGGCATGAATTTAGCATAAAGTCAAAAACAGCAATAAAGCATGAAACACACACAAAACATTTGATACATGAAATCATTACTCAAAGGCGGTTCTAAACAGATACGTTTTTAGTTATGATTTAAAAGAACTCAGTGTTTCAGCAGCTTTGCAGTTGTCTGGGAGTTTGTTCCAGATTAGAGGAGCATAGAAACTAAAAGCTGCTTCTTCATGTTTGGTTCTAATTCTAGGGATGTTGAGTGGACTGGAATTAGATGACTTGAGTGGTCTGGGGGGGTTGGTATAGTGACAGTAGATCTTCAACATACTTTAGCGCTAGACCATTCAATGATATATAGACTAGTAAAAGTATTTTGAAGTATATTCTCTGAGCTACAGGGAGCCAGTGTAAGGACTTTAGAACTGGGGTGATGTTCTCTACTTTCCTGGTTCTAGTGAGGAAACGAGCAGCAGCGTTCTGGATCAGCTGCAGCTGTCTCATTGACTTTTTAGGCAGACTTGTGAGGACGCTGTTGAAGTAATCAATCCAGCTAAAGATAACCGCATGGATGAGTTTTTTGAGGTCCTGTTGTGACATTAGTCCTTTAATCCTAGAAATATTCTTCAGGTGATAGAAGGCTGACCTTGTTATTGCTTTTATATGACCCTGGAGGTTCAGGTCTGAGTCCATTACTACACCTAGATCTCGGGCCTGATCAGTAGTTTCTAGCTGTATTAACTGAAGCTGTGTGCTGACTCTTGATTGGTCCTCTTTAGGTCAAAAGATAACTACTTCTGTTTTATTTCTGTTCAGCTGAGGAAAGTCATGACACATCTATCCATTGATTTGCTCAATGCATTTACTTAGGGTTTGGATGGGTTCAAAGTCACCTGGTGACATTGTAATGTAGAGCTGAGTATCATCTGCATAGTTATGGTAACTAATCTTATTGGTTGTTATAATCTGGGCTAGAGGGAGCATGTAGATATTAAATAAGAAGGGCCCCAGGATTCAATTCAATTCAAATTCAAAAATACTTAATTGATCCCAGAGGGAAATTAAGTGTTGGTATAGCTCATATAATTAATTCTTTAAGGAGTTGTTGTAGATGATGATGGCTGTGGGCAGGAAGGATTTCCTGTAGCGGTCTGTATTGCAGCGAAACTGAAGAAGCCTCCGACTGAAGACGCTCTGTTGTTGTATGACTGTCTCATGAAGAGGATGCTCAGGGTTGTCCATAATTTTTTTGATTTTATGAAGAATCCTTCTTTGCATTATCATCTCCAGATTTTCCGCAGTTGTCCCAAGAACAGAACCAGCCTTCTTTATCAGGTTGTTGAGCCTTTTTAAATCCCTGGCTCTGATGCTGCTACCCCAACAGATGACGGCTGAAGAGATTACACTCTCCACAACAGACTTGTAAAAGATATGCAGCATCTTGCTGCAAACCTTGAAGGACCTAAGCTTCCTCAAGAACTACAGTCTGCTCTGTCCCTTCTTGTAGACGGCTTCACTGTTGCGCCTCCAGTCCAGTCTGTTGTCAAGGTGAACTCCGAGGTATTTATATTCCTCAACCACCTCCACTTCTTCTCCCATGATGGAAACAGTTTTTGACTTATCCCTGTTTCTTCTGAAATCTACAATCATCTCCTTTGTTTTGTTCACATTCAAGGTGAGACGATTGTTTCCACACCATGTCACAAAGCGGTCCACCAGTTCTCTGTATTCAGCTTCTTGTTCATCTCTGATAGACCCGACAATTGCAGAGTCATCTGAGTATTTCTGCAGATGACAGGTCTCTGATTTGTACTGGAAGTCTGAGGTGTACAGAGTGAAAAGGAATGGTGAGAGTACGGTCCCTTGTGGTGCTCCTGTGCTGCTGAACACCTGGTTTGACACACAATTCTTCAGTCTCACAATTTGTGGTCTGTTTGTCAGGTAGTCATTGATCCAGGCGATTGTTGAGGGCTCCACCTGTGTCTTCAGGAGTTTCTGACAAAGCAAATCAGGCTGAAATGTGTTAAATGCACTAGAGAAATCAAAGAACATGATCCTCACAGTGCTGCCTGCTTTGTCCAGATGACAGTGGGTTGGTTGAAGTAGGTGGATGATGGCATCTTCAACTCCAACTCCACAGCGATAAGCAAACTGCAGTGGGTCCTGATACGTTCTTGTTTGCTTACTCAGGGGTGCCAACAGGAGTCTCTCCAGAACCTTCATGATGTGGGATGTCAGGGCAACGGGTCTATAGTCATTGATGACTGATGGGTGAGTTCTTTTGGGTACTGGAACAAGGCGGGATGTCTTCCACAACACTGGAACCTTCTCCTGAGTTAGGCTAAGGTTGAAGATATGCTGCAGAATCCCACAGAGCTGCACTGCACAGGCCTTCAGGACTCTGGGGCTGACACCATCTGGACCTGCAGCCTTGTTCCGGTTCAGTTTATCCAGCTGCCTCTTCACCTGACTTTTGGAGACAGACAAGTGGGAGGGGGAGACAAAGGGGGTAGCAGCATTTCCTCACTTGGTTGAAGTCAAACTTGTGGAATCAGAAGAGTCCATGGCTGAGGTGAAGGATAAAACATCCGAGGTGTAACAGGAAAGCTGTTGATCAGAGGAGAGTGGGATGTCTGTTTGGCTGGGAATAGGAGAGGAGGATGCTGAGCTAGTTCCTGAACTGAACCTGTTGAAGAATATGTTCAGTTCATTGGCTCTGTCCAGACTTCCATCTATCCAATCCTTCTTGTCCTTAAAACCTGTGATCTTTCTCATTCCTGACCAGACATCTCGGATATTGTTCCTCTGTAGTTTGTTCTCCAGCTTCTTCCTGTATGCCTCCTTGCTGTCTCTGATCTTAACCTTAAGTTGCTTCTGTATACTCCTCAGTAATTCCCTGTCTCCCTCCCTGAAGGCTCTTTTTTTCTTGTTTAGCAGTTCCTTCAGGTCACTGGTGATCCAGGGTTTGTTATTAGTGAAGCATCTCACTGTCCTGGTGGGGATGATGTAGTCCACACAGAAGTTTATATAGTCAGTCACACACTCAGTCATGGCATTGATGTCCTCTCCATGTGCTTGGCAAAGAGTCATCCAGTCTGTGGTTGCAAAACAACCCTGCAGGGCTTCTTCAGCTTCCTGTGACCATTTTCTCACAGTTCGTTTTGTCACAGGTTGCCTCTGAACAAGGGGTTTATATTCTGAACAGAGAAAAACAAGATTGTGATCTGATTGTCCCAGAGGAGGTCCTGGTTTGGACATGTATGAATCCTTTACATTTGCATAAAACAAATCCAAGGTCCTGTTTTCTCTTGTAGAGCAGCTGACAAACTGTTGAAATGTTGGAAGTGTAGTAGAGAGCGAGGCATGATTAAAACCACCAGAAATTGCCACAAATGCATTGGGCGGCTGTGTCTGTAGCTTAGCAACAATGGAACTGATGACATCACATGCATTGTCGGCAACGGCTGAAGGTGGAATGTAAACAACTGCCAAAATTACACTGGTGAACTCTCTTGGTAAATAATATGGAAGAAAACTCACTGCCAAGAGTTCGACATCTGGGCTGCAGAGACGACACTTCACAGTAACATGTCCTGGATGACACCATCTGTTGTTTACAAGCACTGCTACTCCACCACCTTTCCTTTTTCTGCTCGTCTTCAGATCTCTGTCTGCTCGTACAGTCAGGAAGCTTGGCAGACAGACGCTGGAGTCGGGGATATGATCCAGCAGCCACGTCTCAGTAAAACACATAACACTGCATTCCCGGTACTCTGGCTGAGTCCTTGTAAGGGCTTGGAGTTCATACATCTTGTTAGCCAGTGATCTTACATTTCCCATTATGATCGATGGAAGAGATGGCTTGAACTTCCTCTTTCTCTGTCTCCTTTTCGCTCCTGCTCTGCATCCACGTCTCCTCCTTATCAACTCATCAGGGATTTGTGGTTTCAGTTGAGGTATTATTTCAGCTTTTGCGATGTTAATCAGCTGCTCCACATTGTTGCCATGGTAACGCATCATAACAAATTGTCAAAAAGGGAAAAATTTACAGCAAAAATCCTTCCAGCTTCACAGCACCAAAAACTAGAAAGTATACAGGTAGAAAAAAATGCAATCTTCTTTAAGAAATAAGAGGAACTAATGTACAAAAAACCAAAACTTAATATGTAACCAACAGAGCCACTCCAACATGCAACCACCCAGAGCAGCGCAATTCTAGAATCTAGGATGGAGCCCTTGGGCACCCCACATGTGAATTCTGTCTGTTGTGATGACAAATTGCCTATTGAGACAAATAAGTTGCTGTAACCAGCCAAGTACTGTACCAGATACAATATATTCAATTATATTATTGTTCTTACCATAAATATACAGTCTACATGATATAAATAGGTCAGTTTGTTAGTTGTTGCATCAACATTATCAGAGTTGTGGAGAATAAATAATTGTTCTGTAATTGAAGTACTTGTTAACTTCAGCCCAGTGGACAGCAATTACTAAAGAACCAGAATGGATATTAGCCAGTTAAATTAACTATTTAAAATCAAATTCCTCACGGAAATGTTTAGAAAAGAGTGTGGGGTACAAATCTATGATTTCCTTATATTGTGAACCATAATACCGTAAGTCTTTTCTGTATACCCTGCATTAAAATAATTAATACATGCTGGATTTATGAAATAATAAAAATTGTACAAAACAAAAAATGCATCACAATAGATCAGTATAACCCAAAAAGGACAGCAGAAATATAATTTATTTGCCACAGATTCTCAGTAGGATTCAGGTTTAGACTTTAGCTTATAGGAAATTCCACCACAGGACAAGTCTTCGATTCAAATCATTCATTTTTAGCTCTGGCTGTATGTTCAGGCTTCTTGTTGTGCAGGAAGCTAAACCTCTGACCCAGGCTCGAGACTTTTGCAGCCTCTAACGCGTTTTCTTTACAGATTGCCCTGTATTTAGCATGACACTACCTGCATGCTTTCACTCCATTTGAGATGCTTTGGCATGTCTTTAAATGCAGTTCATGCTGGAAAGCCTTTCTGATGTGGCCATATTAAAACAATTCTGGAGAAAACAGTAAACCACATCTCACTGAAGTAAAAGACTGATGGCAGTCGTTGCTGGCACAATCAGTTGTTAGACTGAGGAATTAATTTTCCACATAAGATCAGGGTGGTTTCGATAGCTCCCCCCTTTAATTAAAGAAATAATTATTTGCACTACCCTTTTTATACCTATTTAGGTTATCTTTGTCCAATACTAAATTTTTCTACATAATCCAAAACATTTAAGTATGACAAGCAAAAAAGGGGCCAAATATTACAATACAATAGCAAAGGTATTAAAATATTGGGATCCTCGTTTTTTTAATGGGCCCATCTGTCCACCCCATTTAGAACTTAGAGGCTCATCAGAATTAGCCTTAAAACCTTTGAATTTGTTGACCAAACAAGAAATTGTTTCAACTGGGGAAGTAATAAAGGTTTCTTCTGGGAGAACAAAGCAAATTGCACATCTTATCACAGTCTTATCACCTTTTTTTTATTCCAGAGACGGATGCACAAGAACATTACCCTGTTCACCTTTAGCTGCCTGCTGGCCACACCACACCTGTCACAGGTTATCCTGAAATGCCCCCCTGTCTGATCCAGCAGATCAGACCCCCCACACGCAGAAAAAAAATCCAGGCCAATCCCATGCCGAGGAATTAAAACAAAGTGTCGCTGCACCGTCTCCCGATCTGTCTGTGTTTATGATCCGAGCTTGCGCACT
Source organism: Valencia hispanica (assembly GCA_963556495.2). Classification (NCBI taxonomy): domain Eukaryota; kingdom Metazoa; phylum Chordata; class Actinopteri; order Cyprinodontiformes; family Valenciidae; genus Valencia; species Valencia hispanica. The sequence continues at coordinate 33,879,297 of OY747706.1, forward strand.
GAGCACGTCCATTGTCTGGCCAGGAGCAGCAGCAGCAGCGGCGGCGGCGGCGGCGGCGAGAAGCTGAGAGAAGCGCCCGATCTGAGCGCAGGGGAGCGGCTTCACTGTGACCCCGATCTCCGCGGAGGGGGGTAGGAGGAGGAGGAAAAGTGTCTTCTGGTTGGAGCTCGCCGGACCGGACCAGCGCTCGGTGACGACGTCATTTATTTTCCAAGACAGACCGTCTTTTATTTTTTCTGGCGGTCAGACAGACAGCAACAGTTGTCACGATGTCTGAGATCAGATGAGTGGAGAGCGGCGGAGTAAGGACTGCGGCGCTCCAGTGATCCGGGCCGGCTGGGGTGATTCAGCCGTCTGAAGCAGCTGGGAGTGGGACAGCGCCGGGGAGCGGCGTGCATCTGTTTAACCTTGCGGGAGATTTGGTTCGGCTCGGCAGCCACCCGCTCCGGTTGCGTCGAGGTTATTTATTTTACTTGTCATTTAATTTGTCTGCGGGTGAGGTGAATCCAGACGTCAGGGCTGGCTCATGTTCCGCTCAGCAGGGAAAAGGGCTGTTGCGTCTGCAGAGAGTCAGAGCTGACGAGCCTGCTGAGACACACGGACAGACAGGAGAGGATACAGGCAGGCAGAGCGAGAGACAGACCGGATCGAGGGAAGGGAAGGGAAGGGAAGGGGGGGGGGGCACAGCCTGTTTGGGCTCTCTCGACCCCTTTGCGGATCGAGCCACCCAGAACCCCCACCCATTTCTCTCCCGCTTTGGATGGGGGGAAAGCAGAGCACGGCAGGGCGGCCCCGGGGTGCTTTTCCCGGCGTCTCTTCGGATGACAGCGCGGTGCCACCATCGGCCCACTTTGGTCACTACCGGCCGAGCGGCACCATGGGCCTGCGGAGCCGCTCGGTGAGTTCCGTGGCCGGGATGGGCATCGAGCACAGTCCCGCCGTGCCCTTCGGCTTCTACACCCCCAGAGGGACGGACTCGGACCGAGCCGGAGGGGGGTCTGGGGGCACTACGGCGGCCCCCCACGCAACCAGCTACCAGGACACTGGGGGCGGCGGGCATCACACAGACGGGGTGCTCTATTTGGGGTCCCGGGGGTCGCTGGCTGACACCTTACCCCTGCACATTGCACCCCGCTGGTTCAGCGCGCACAGCGGTAAGATCTGCCACACACGCACACATACATACACACACACAAACACACACACACACACACACACACCAACCCAGCTGGCTTGATTACAAGGGTGGCTGCAAAAAGTTTTAAATGGGCCGCCTAGATGGGAGGACACAGATAATCTCTGGTCAACATACAAAATTGAATACTATTTTAGAATCATTAAAGAGTTGCCATGATAATATATTAATAAAAAGTAAAATATTCAAGAATAGAATAAGAATGTCACAAGTCACAGAGACTCGAGCTAATATTTAAAAATATGCTTAGACTGCCTGGCTTATCGGGGGTGGCAGGGGATGTGGCCATTCCCCCCAGGGGCCGCCTGTAAAGTGTTCACAGGGGTGGCTAGATGGGGGCCACTTAAGAAACTCGGAGTCATCGGAATTTTAGAATCTTATATTGTCATCATAAAATACATAAAATAAAAAAAGAGCTAACTAAATCAGACCATGGCCCCTCTGGACCCTCAACCCCCCTCCTTGGAGGCGCCAGATGTGTTCAAGCACCCACAGTTTATTTTCCTGCTGCGGAATAACACCAATGCAGTGCCATTAAATCCCACTGCATTAAAGGAAAGTTCAGGCACTAAGAAATGTGCTTCTTCTTGCATCTAAAGGACACATACTACAAGTTTTCCTTCTGCAGATTTTGTCTGAAAGTGAAACCACTGTAACACTCATATGAATGTGCTGTTTCTAGGTTATATTGAATTCTAGTCGTTAAGGGTACGCTCCATCTTGACTGTCACCGTTGCGCCATCTACATAGGTCATTCCTTGTTGTGTGAAATGACACTAATAAGCCTGTTGCCAAATCTGGCTGAGTCAATTAGCCGTGCGATTAGAGTGGAAGGAGGGCGGAGAGAGATGGAGGAGGGCGAGGCTGGAGAACCAAGTGTTGTTCCCGCTCGCTAATCTTCAGCTCACTTATCTCCTCAATATGTCTCTGTTTTTGAGTGAACACACCTGTGCAGACACAAATATAGGTCTGCAGATGCACAGGCCTATTAGCTTAGCAATTTGCTGACCTTGCGGGTAGCTGGACTGGGGCGGATCCTAAAATATAAAGTTCCTTGCAGAAGTATTTATACCCCTTGATCATTTTAATTTGTTCTTTTACAACCGCAGTCTACATTGTATTTTGTTGGTATTTTATGTGATAGGTCAACGGAAAGCAATGCAAAAGTGAAATGAGAGGAAAATGATCCATGACTTTTAGAATTTTTTTACAAAAACAAATGTGGCGTGCATATGTTTTCAGTCTCCTTTAATCTGATACCCCGAAATATAAATCCAGTGCAAACATTTTTCTTTAGAAGTCATGTAAATATTAAATAGAATTAACTTTTGCGTAGTTTTTTTTTCATTCTAAATCCAGCTGTTCTGTGAAAGCCACAGATTTATCTGAGAACATTAGTAAACAAAGAACTTCATGAAGACCAAGAAACAGCAGGAAGCTCAGGGAAAAAGATGTGGAGAAGTTTGAAGCAGAGGAAGGTTATAAAACAATATCCCAAGCTTTGAATATCTCACTGTTCAATTCATCATCTAGAGAACAGGCCAAGAGGACTAAAGTAAATGGCCTGTACTTGTACGCTTTAACTAGTTCTAAAGACCTGAAAGTGCTTCACACTACATTCAGTCATTCACCCATTCCTGCAGGGGTGGTGGTTAGCTACATAGTAGCCACAGCTGCCCTGGGGCACATTGACAGAAGTGAGGCTGCTGAACACTAGCATCACCAGGCACTCTGACCACCACCACCAGACAAGGCAATGACTAAGACAGACAGAGCTGGGGTTTGAACTGGCAACCCTATGGGTTACTGGACATGCTCCTGAGCCATGGCCACTCTGGAGAAGTTCCAGATGAGTGACAAAAAGCTTGCATTGTTGAAAGAAAGTCATACAAAGTCATAAACAGCAAACATGTGGTAGTTTGATATCCTGCTTAGATGAGATGAGAATTTTTTACACCTAAACACTCGTGGCAAAAGAATAACTCTGGACATTACCCTACACACTCCATCCCTGTGGTTAAACATGGTGGTCGCAGCGTCATGCTGTGTAGAACCTTTTTTTCTGACAGACAAGCTGGTCAAAGTTGTTGGGAAGATGAATGGTGCTAAATACATGTTAGTCCAAAACACATTATAGAGGCTGGATAATACTTGAAACTGAAGCGGAGGTTCACCTTTCAGTAAAACAGCTATCCTAAACATTCTGCCTGGGCTATAAGGTTCAGATCAGAGCATATTCATGTGTTAGAAGGCCCAGGTCAAAGTTTGGGCCTAAACCCAAATGAGAATCTATCACAAGACTGGAAAACTGATGCTCACAGATGCCCTTCATCTAATCTGACTGAACCGGAGCTGCTTTATAAAGAAGAATCGACAACAATTCATATCTCAAGCTGATAGAGAAGTAATGCAAACCAGCTGCAGCTGTAATTGAAGCAAACAGTGGATCTACAAAGTAGAATAAGATTTTTATTTGTTAACCATTTTGAAAAGCATGTTTGATTTTCCTCCATTGTCGCATTAATGTGCAACTTTTTGTTGGTATATCTTTTATCAATGTATTTTAAAATACCTTTAAAAACATTTGTGTTTGTATTGCACATAATTGTGAAAAAGTTCAAAGGGTATACATTTTGAATCAAAGAACCGTATGCACATGAGAAATGAGAGAGAAATATTACATAAAATCTGGTCCAAATTAGCATCTGCTGGTAAGACCTCAAAGAAAACAAGGAATCAGAAAATGTCTGATAGGTGCAACTCTACTTACTTGTATCTGGAATTATAGCTGATCCTTACTTAAATATAAATGTGATAGTAAAAACTTTGATTTTGTATTAAAGAAACAACCAACTCTGTAAAAGCTGTTTGTTAAAAACTAAAGGGGTTCCGTATGAACTGAAATAATGGTCACTGATGTACAAGTTAAGGTCACATGATGTGTAATTTGGCTTCCATTGGTGGTGCAAATTTTCCAAGAAATTTGCATGTAATCACGTTAGTTAGATCCACATGACTCTGGTTAAACGCTTGACTTTTTTTATCCCTGCAAATCTGGCCACGCTGCAGCTGGCTCCCCTGCAATCAAATATCCTGAAGCGCTCAGAATAAAGTATCCAAGCAACATTATGAACACTCTCTCCCTTCTCTCTCTCTCATGCACACAGTAGGTCGGTCCAGGTCCCCAGGCTCTCATTACCAAAGCCCTGACCGGCTCACAGCAGTATGATAGCAAGTCAGACGTCAACATCTCAGCTGTTTCTACCCTTCTTACATTGCCTAGCAACTCTGATGTGCTTTCATATCTGTAGAGCCGGATAACAAATCCAAAGCAGGGGAGGGAGTCCGTGGAAAACTGGCAAAATTGAGAAAGGTGTGCATGTTCGATTGCAAGGCTGAATGCAGAGGCCTCTAGCAAATAAACAAAACTGCAGTAAGATAGCAGCGTGTTAATAGCTAAATCGCTTCTTTGATTTACAGTTGGACTGCGGCCGAGTTGAGGGCATTTGTGGATGAGCCCAGTTCCTGCAGAGTTCACCAGGTTAAACCTAAGACATCTTATAATCTTTTAATCCCACATAAAATGCAAAATAATACCCTTTTCTCTATCGCACAGCACAAAGGATGCAAGGATTATCAACAGTCCCAATGAACCAAGGAGCTCAAATTTTTTTTATGCCTTCAAAACAACAAAACAAGGATGCAAAACAGAAAAAAACACACAGACGCAAGAATAATCCAAAGAGACTAAAACAGACACACAAACAGCTACAAGGGGATCCAGAGGAAATGCAAAAAGAGATAGAAGCCCTACATGAAGCAAACAGGATAAATGTCCAGAAGAAAACATATCTGAGGAAATCAAGATGATAGAAATTGACCAATAGGAGTGAAGGAATAACCAGACATTTGTGGAATAGAACCAGAAAAAATAGACACCACAAAGAAATACAAAAAACCCCAACTAATAATAGAAGTAATGATAATGAAAGACTGAAGATCCCCTCTAACATACAGAAAGTTAACAAAGAAAGATTTAAAACAGTCTTAGAGAGATTGCATGGTGCTAATTGTCATACTTATTTGTTATATTTTATACCTTATTTAACGTGGTTTTGTTTGAAATAGATTGATTGGTACAATTAGTTGTAATATACAACATGTTATTGTTAAAGAAATTACAAAACCATTGATCTAAAAAAAATCAAACACACATAAAACATAAACAAAACCTAAAATTGCTCAAATAAATTCACAAAACAAGCTACAGTTAGTGTCAATACAGTTTGGATCGAAGCATGCTAATGTTTAAAGATAGTCCAGTCAAACTCTAGATCTAAATTCTATTGAGAATCAGTGGAAAGGTAGAAAAACGGATGATTAACAACAATCTCCATTCAATTGAACGGAGCTTGAGTTATTTTGAAAAGAGGAATGAGCAAAAATTTCTGTCACCAAACGTCCAAAGCTGGTAGTGACACGCCCCAAAAAGACTTGCTGTAACTGCATGAACTGCTGAGGGAATGTTAGATGTGGTCTTCAGCTAATCAGTTAATATTCAAAGGCTGAAATTAGAAGAATGTAACAGCAAACACAAATGTCAAGTTTGGCACAGTGATGTTATGGAGCTGCCGCATGGCATGTCAAAGACCAACAGCCCATTGGGATGACAATGGGCTGTCATGATGATTGGTGTGTAGGTTAGAAGTGGACACCCATCGGAGAAAAAGGTGTCCAGGACTGACACTGCTCCTCATAAAAGTTAGAAAAGTTGAAGCTTCAGTCTGTTATCTGTCTTGGGTTACCAGATACAATCTAAAGCATCACCAAAATGTCACAAGATTAAAGCTGTTACAAATGATTTGCTGCCTCTCTCAGACGTTTTGCCGCTTTTAATCCATCAAAACTTGAGCTGTGAATGCTAGCATGACCTTTTATTTTATTTATATTTAGTCCCCCTTTTTTGGGGGAAGCTGGCTGCTATTTAGGCTCTGGCTTTAGTCTCAGAGTCCTTGTTTATTACGTTGAGACCACTGATGCGGCTCAGCGGGCTGCAGATCCAAAAAGCTTCAGAGCGAAAATGCCTGTGGTCTGTCATGCAGCACCAATCTTTACATTATCGTTTCAAGTATGTTGACATGACTTTGTGGGCAATAACAGATCTATAACGATGCTTTTAAAATGCTCTAATGCTTATGATTTTATCTAATTCTACTGCTTCAAACTGAAACAGGTTCAAACATAAGGTTTTTAACATGTTTTGTTTATTACATTAAAGTTAAGTTTATACTGGTAAAAAAGGCATGCAGACATTAGTTGCATGCACTATGGCTACAGTAATACTTAACAGCTGCAGTGGTAATAAAATCATAGTTACATTATTCTTGCTTTGATGGATCTAGTTTGACAATCTGTCATTAACCAAAGTAATTTTACTAGGTTATATAATAAACTGGTTACACAGCTGTTTTTAAATTAGCTTGTTAATGAGCATATACAGACAAGGCCATATATTTACATACAGTATATAAACAGACACAAAACTAATTTTTGTTACATTCAATAAGGCTAAACCTTTCCTGGTTTAGGTCAGTTAGAACTACTTAAATTATTCATAATTAATGCCAGAATAACAAGATACATCAAATCTGTTTGATTAGATTTCTTAATTACTTTCTTCAAAGTCAGAAGTTTACATACACTAAGATGACTGTTCCTTTTTTAACAATTTAGAAATGTATGGAAATGTATTTTAAGGTAACATCTTAAGCACGCTGCTTCCTTGTGTTACATCTTAAAAAGCTCTAACAAAATCTGGCAAGACATCAGGAAAAGAATTGTGAACCTCCCCCTGTCTGGTTCATCCTTGGGCACAAGTTCCAGATGTCTGAAGGTACCACATTCAGCAAGAATAAAAACTACGAGAAGGTCCAGACAATTAACTTTTTAGGCTGGAGACGAGGTCCCAGAGTAGAACGTGTTTTGGCTGAAGTTGGCAGGAGTTTGTCTTTATTCGCAGAGACACGAGACCTGTAGGAACCATGAGACCTTCTCAGCTGAGAAGCCACTTACAGAGAAATAAAACAAAGCAAACGCTGGATAAAAAGCCAAATTACAGTTTACAAATCTATCGATGGACCAAGATCTTTAAGTTTTGCAACCATGTCCTGTGTTTGAATTAAATTAAAAAGGAAACCTTTTGCCATAATGACCATTGTTACACTTGGAGAAGCCTCAGAACACCATCCCAACTGGGAAGTAGGGGGGTGGCAGCATTATGTTGTGGGGTTGTTTTGCTGTATGTGTCATGATATGAAGCAGTTGGACCCAAATGCAGATTAGGTTGTTTAGAGAGAGGGGATTTATTGATCATTTTGCACAGAGTATTCTTGGAACATAAACTGAGGCAAACTACAGCGGAAAAAGATGGAGAATCCAGCAAGGAATGACTGAACATGAACTGTTAAATACTGAGGGTGATTGAGGAATGACAAAGGAACTGGAGTGGAGCCTAATCAGGGTAATCAGATGCAGGTGGGTTAACTGGGCTCTCTAAAAGGCCTTCAGATGTGACATTTTATCCTGTGTCTCTGTTGGACTGGTGACCTGTTCAGGTCTTACTTGGGTTTTCTCCCATTAAAGCTGTGACCCTGGACAGGATTAAGCTGGATGGGTCCTCACAGTTGTTCCAATTCATTTTGGTTAGAATTTCTACAATAATCCTGTATTTATTAATCTTCACATTCCGATTGAATAGAATAGCTGAAATATTTTTCTTTGTAGAGGTCTAAAGAAGAACTTGTGCTATGCTGCGCATAAAAAAAACTCATTTTCATTTCAGGAGAAAGAGACAAGAAGAAACACGCAGACTTTGACCTTCACATGTATTCACTTAGTGGTTGTTTGCGATCATAGAGAGGTCCTGTGGTTGACATAGCTACGGCTATAGTTATTTGCTCACCCGAACAAAAAGCACAGTTCAGCCCACATATCCTGTTTCTCACATTTGCTGTCTGTGTGGATGTGGATGATGCTTCATGAAAATACAATGATCCTTAGGCTAAAATCGCAAATATTACTGTGGCGTTAAATCTGATTGTGCCAGCAAGTAAACATACAGAAAATAAATACCAGTATATTTAAGATTTTTATCTGCAGCTGTTTTCTGTCATAAATACATTTAAAGATTTTTTGGACCAGATTTGTTTCTTGCTTTTCCCTCTATATCATCTTGATACGTCCATGATGCAGTTGCATATTTACATGCAAAATTTTATATTTTGTGCATATTCTGTATAGCCAAGCTCTGCAGCTTGTTGTTTCAATGAGCACAGCTCAGCAAGAAAACAAAGGAGTTTTTCATCTGAAGAATATGAGAATCGTGTACAATTTCACATGCAGTATCTTTCTGCTGCTTAAAACCCCACGTAAATTAAGACTTGTAATTGATATTTGAAACTTCAAGCCACTGTGGAAGATCACCAGGCAATGCCTGATTGATGCATGCATGCTCTACAAAGAGCAGTCAGAATGCTAAATTATACGATGGATCTCATTTATTTGAATCAAAATTTGATAGCGAGGCATGAGCCAAACTGTCGATGCCATGCTCAGATGTTCTGGAAAACCTATTTCAATGCAGGCCCCTGAAGCATGCTTCTTGTGTATTTTTTAATCTGGCGTCCTTTTAACATGTGTGGATTCCCATAATTTGAAAAATAAAGTTTGTATGCATTAATTATCAACAGTATTCAGTAGATGCAATTTTAAAACTTTTATAAACCTTCATCTTGTTGCTGGAACAGATTTTCAGTGAAACGAGTAATTTTGCGTATTTGTAGTGCAAACCTTTTTCTAACTTATTTTGGGATAATCTGCTTTTTGAGCTGTTTCTTGATGAACAGAAAAGTTCTCTAGAAATAACATCAGAGCTCAATACTGTTTCTGTGGATTTATTTTGACTTTGCAAAGCATTTTAAATTGAATTTATTATAATGACAATCTTTTACTCGTCATGTTTCATTTCTCCAAATTCATCTGTCCTCTGAAGGCCTCAAAAGTTTTTTAGAACATTAGTGAACAAGCAACATCATGAAGACCAAGAAACACAGCAGACGGGTCAGGAAGGAAGTTGTAAAGAGGTATAAGCAGGGTTAGGTTATAAAACAATATCCCAAACTTTGAACACCTTACTAAGTTCTGTTCAATCCTTTATCTGAAATTGGAATGAGTATGGCACAACTGCAAACCCACCAAGACATGGCTGTCCAACTGACAGACCAGGAAAGGAAAGCATTTATCAGAGAAGCAGCCAGTGGATGCTCTGAATTAAATGAGACTAGAATTTAACTTTTTAATCTACATGCATGCCAACATTTAGCTGGAGCCACAATAGAATTGTTTAAATCAAAACATATTCCTGTGTTATAATGGCCCAGTCAAAGTCCAGACCTAGATCGAACTGAGAATTGGTAGAAAGACCTGAAAATTAATGTTAAGTAAATATGTTGAAAATAGTGTTCTACATCCAGTCTGGTTGAGTTTGAACTATTTTCCGAAGGAGAATGGCAACAAACTTTAGTTTCTAGATGTGTAAAGCTGGTTGGGGCATACCCTAAAAGACGTCCGGCTATAAATGCAGTGAACGGTGATTTTACAAAGTGTGTAGCTGGTGGAGCTGAATACTTATGTATGCTACATTTTAAGAATGTTTTGTTTAGAAAAAAAAACAGAAATCCACACACTTCAGTCTACAAAAGTGATTTATTCTTCAAGCTTTTGGTCAGAGACCTTCTTGAGGAATGATTGTGATGGTCTCTGACCGAAAGCTTGAAGAATGAATCACTTTCGCAGACTGAAGTGTGCGGATTTCTGTTTTCTTTTCTGGACTTTCACCCTTTAATCCAGCACCTCAAACTGGATGAGCGGCGTTTGTTTGCTCCTAAGAACTTTTAGTTTCAAATTTTATGAAAACCATGTAAATATTTTCCTCCCATTTCACAATTTATGTAGAATTTTTTATTGGCCTATCCCATAAAAGCCCAATAAAATAGGCTGAAATTAGAATTTTTAAGGTACTGTATAGTACAAAAAAAAGATGTCCTTCAGCACCACTTTTTCGTAAATGATCTGTTCATATAAAATTCCGCTTAAGTACCGGAGCCACATTAGAACAAATTCTTGCTTAGAAAAACCAATAAGATAGATAGATAAGATAAACCAATCAGCTCACACAGAGAAATGCTTGTCTTATCTTCCGGTCAGATCTTGGGAGAGCCTTATCGTTCATGTATACTTTTTTTTTTTTTTATAAAATGGCTGTTAATCAGGCAGACCACAGGTGTCCCCTCTCTCTTTGCTCTGAGACTGTTGGTGTGTTTGCGAACGAAGGACAAAAAGGAAGCATGGGAGTGAGTAAGAGCTCCAAAATATCTTCAGGAGGGAGAACAGGTTCTCTTTTTAAAATTCAAGACAAGAGCCAGTGGTGCTGCAGAGGTCCCTGTGTGTTTGTTTGTCTGATAAACCTCTTTAGAGATGTTAAAAGATGCGAGCTGATGTTAATCACGACTCAAACCACCAACAGCCCCGCAGCTGCATCAGTAATGCAGTTACCTGCCTCGTCTTGAGGATGCGTACTCTGCTAGACGAGCATGCAGAAAGCAGCAGCAGTAAAAATGCCTCCCATTTATTTTTGGACCAATGCCGGTGGAGGTCAAATGCGCCACAACGGGCTGCATTAAATGGCTGCAGCCTGATACTGGAACATAAGCAGATTTGAAGGTTTTTACAACATTCATTCATGTTTCTACAACGTGTTTCTTTCTATACCTCTGCTGGCACAGCATATGGCTGCTTGGACCGCACACCGAAGAATTGCAGTCTCCAAATGAGAGCAGTAAGACAATCCTAATATAGCCGCATTAACAAAATAGAGCCATCGAATAGTTTTCTTTTATGTCTGAAAGCTACAGCGCTTATTTTCTCTGTCATTTACCAGCAAAGGGTTTTTCTTTATGTTGATCAACATGAAATATTCAGGCTTTAATTTAGCTATTTTGGGATTTATATTTTTTTCACATGTAGCTGCACTTTATTTTAAAAAGCCAACATAAACATTTGTGCAGTGCTTTGCAAAACGTATTCACATTGTTTCATGCTAAAATTCCAGTCTTTATGTGATAGACCAACAGAAAGCACAAAATAATACCACATAACTGTTAAGTGGAATAAAAAGAATGTGGAGTTTTAAAAAATCTGAAAAGTGTAGCTTGCATTTGTATTCACCTTTCTGAGTCAGCGCTTTGTGGAACAATATTTTACTGCAATTATATCTGTCAGCCTTTTGGCGTTTGTCTCCACCAGCTTTGCACACCAAGAGGCTGAATTTTTAAATCTATTTTCTTGAAAGTAGGTCTATCTCAGTGAGATTGCATGGAGAAAGTCTGGACGTCAGTTTGCAAATCTTGCCACATATTCTCAGATGAAATTTAGTCTGGACTTTGACTAGGCTATTCTAACATATAGATATTCTTTGTTTTAAACTTTACCATTGTAGCTATAGCTGTATGTTTACCGGTAGTTTCATTGTCCTACTGTAAAGTGATTCTCCATCCCAGTCTGAAATCTTTTGCATCCTCTACCAGGTAGTCTTCCAGAATGCCCTGTATCCCCTCTGACCAGCTGCCCTGTCCTTTTTTGGGGAGCAACTGTTTCACAATTTTATCTATCTTGCTGGAAAACTGTGAACATACAGTGGGTTAGATATTGCGGATTTTTTTTGGGACGTGATAGATCTGTTCTTAAAGAAGTCTGCTTTGGGTGTTTCCAAAAACCAACTCTGGGTGGGAAAACTTATTTTTATGTAATTGTATTTGCTATAAAACCCTAAAATCAAGAAAAATATCAATTGGCCAGGATGTTGAGACCAGGAATGTGTTCTAACATCTGACTTTTCTGCTTTGCTTTAGTTCTGCATGCAGAACGAAGGGCTCTGAATAATCATAATTGGTTTGATTATATCCGATGTTCCACATCTGGTGTCAGTGAGAAGCATAAAAGGCTGGACAGTTTAAAAGAGACCTGGAGTTGGAGACCTAGAGTTGGAGACCTGGCTGGAATCTGAGTTATTAATGTGTTTAAAAACACATCAATAAAAGCAACTGGGCAGAAAGCACCAAGGATGTAAGAGGTAACGCATTTTTGGTTGAAATAATTACAAAAAGGATGAGTTTAGCTCATTGTGTTGTATTGTTAGCGTGATGTAGCTCTCATCGGGAAGCTTTTTATCCACAACATCCCAACACAAACAGATAATTGACTTTACAGTCTTACCGAGTGCTTTAACAATCTTTACTGTATATCTATCAGTCAAGCACAGTCATTCCTCAGAGCAGAGGGCCTCCCTCAACACTTCCAAATCTTTATTGACACATTTTGTCAATACAGCATCAGTGCTTAATCAATACAGCATTTGCACTCTTTTCCTGACCAACACGTTTAATCCCAGCCGACCTTGGCTGCACATTCCCCCAGCGGCGCCCTTGAAAGTGCGAAAGCATTCTTAACGCCTAATTACATTGATGGTCTGAGCAGAACAGGGCCTAAAACAATAACAAGACACACTCGATGGTTCTGGAGGGCTTTTATTCTCACACATATCTCAGCAGCCACAGCTGGTCCTGTCATTGTTTTCATTTGTCACTTAGATTAAGTCCATTTAGGAATTTTCAACTGAACAATATATATTTTTTAAAGAAGCCGAGTTGAAGTGTTCCTTTGTTGGAAAGAAGGCAGATTTTTCGGATGAGTCTGGGCTCATTTGTACTCAGGAAAAATAGAAATCCTTACTCTTACTTTTAATTCTTATCTGTCTCATTTTGGCATTATATAGTGGATACAAAAAGTTTACACACTCCTGTTGAAACAACATTTTTTTATGGTAACATAAAAAATATAGAAGTTAAAAAATAATTTTTGATTCCCCCCCCCCCTTATTAGCATTCATTTTGTGCAATTCAACTGTAAAAGAAACCAATCTTTAAAATGTAAAAACATTTTTAAAACGCTGCTTCATTGTTGCAAAAGTATTCATATCCTTAAAATAGTACCATGTTAAAGCATTTTTTGATTAAATTCTAGCATTGAGTCTTCTCTTCAGCATCCCACATCTTGACTTGGTAATATTTGTCTCTCTCTGCCTTGCAAAGTTTCTCCAAGATTGTCAGATTATGACGATATCTTTCACCCACAGCCTTCTTCAGGGTACCCCTTTGATTTTCTGTCAGTGTTTATTCTCAACTTTGTCTAGACCAGGGGTCAGCAATCTTTCAGTTCAAAGAGTTATTTTTGACCCCACTGCTACAAAATAAAATTTGTCTAGAACAACAAAAGCTGGTTTTAGAAATATGTATTAAATTAAATGTTTCATTTCAAAGGCTGAGGGAAATTAAGCTAAAATGTTTTAAAATGTTCAGATTGTAGAACAAAATTAATCATTTAACTTTTTCAAAGAAAAAAAACCCTTTTTGTTTTGTATAATGAGCCCTTCCCAGAAATATGGAAAATGAACAAAGATAGGTAGTCCACTTAAAAATAAAAAGCACATAGTTTGACGATAAAAAAATTATTAAATTACTTATTTTAAAAGCCTTGTGGTATTGGTGCCTTTCTGTTATTCTATCTTTCAGATCTAAAACCACTGTTTGTTATTGCGTTTTTGATTTTAAAAAAAGTTATTTGGTTTCATAAAAGCCACAGCGGAGGGGCCACATGTGGCTGCGGAGCTGCAAGTTGCTTCTGTTGAAGTTGTTCTTTTGTGAATCGTCTTTATGCTTGGGTCCACAGTTTGACCAAGAAATACACACACACATACAAGTCTGTATTTCTACCCATATAAGGACTTTATATTGACTTCCAATAATTTGAATAGCTGCATTTATGCCTAACCCAAATTCTTACTCTAACCATTACCAGTTTATTCCTAATCCTAACCTTAACCAAAACATAATTCACACCATACCTCTAAGCCTAAACCCTAACCTTAAGAAATCCACCATATTAGGACCGGGCTTTAGTCCCTATAAGGTCTATCGGTCTTCAGAAGGTTAGCGAATATGCGAGAGAAAGTCCTAATACTGCTTTTGGAATTGTGAGTGAAAGTTGGGGTTTTGTTTCACCATGCTACAACACGTCCTTCTACAAGGTTTTTGCCAGTACAAAATGGCATGTGAAATCCATGAATTATCTTATTAAATAAATTAGTAACTGCTCTTCCCAAACGTTCCTTCTGTGTGTTTGCCCACAATAATTACATGTAGCAGTGATTCACTTTCTTTTCAGTCTCTGAGCTAAATGAGCAACACATTGAATTTTGGTATTGCTTCAAGTGACATTTTAGGGCCTAAATGTGAGAAAACTAACTGCAGACAAACAATTTGAGTGGGACACACAATGTCTAAAATTGTGTTTTGACAGCTGCATAACTGTAGTGCAGATTATCCATTGCAATTAAAACAGATAGATTATGTATAAAAAAAAGAGAAACTCACACTACTGCTGAGTAATGTGAAGTTTTGTGGTGGCAATTATTTGAAGAAATGGGAGGGCTGATGCATGTTCACATCAGAGTAAAAATGCTGGTCAGAACTGAAGCAGAAGATGTAACATCTGTGTGAATGCTGCTGAAATTTTAGTTGTTTTTTGAATGAGTTTTTTTCCCAGCTGGTTTTATTCTTCACTGTGCCAAATTGCAGGTAGACTGGGATCACCATAGACAGCTTTTAAATTCCTGGGTAGGGTGCTAGTTTGTTATATCCCCAAGCTATCTCTCACAGACAACATTTCTCCCAAGTTCCTAGTCCTCACTGCAGAAATCACAATTCAAATATTTATTTTATGAACTCAGGTTCAAACTGGAGACTTTGTTATTGCTACTATTGTTGTCTTTATGTTCAGCATTATACACATAGCATCATCCTGCTTTAGCAAATTTGTCTGCCTTGTGCTCAGCCTCTTTCTTGTACAAATTTGAACATATTTCTCGATTTCAGACATAAAAATAACAAGAACTGTTAATGAATTAACTTCAATTGGTAACATTTTACAACCGTTCTGACTTAAGGCTCTCACCTAATTTTTGTTGCTAACTTTTAAATAAAGATATGTTACCGAAAAGTATAATATTTTTATTCGACAAACTTCCAAATGAAATTTTGTTTCCTTAAAAATTAGCAAAATAAATAAGGAAGTTATAAAAAAAATTGTAACAATCAAGCAATACGTTTGCAGAAGGAAGACAAAACACAAGCCTTGCAGTTAATTTTAAAAGAGAAAATTATACATTTATTGATCATGGTTACATTAACGCCTGCTTACATAGGCAAATATGTCTTCTTCAGTTTAATAAATTAAACAAAATGCTTCTGTTTCCATGAGCAGGTAATTTTCTTTAAACAGAAATGTTGAAACAAAAGCTTTGCTTACAATGTCCTTTCTCACAGTCACTCACCTTTCTGAGATACAAAGCAATTACTCAGAAACCTCATCACTTCCACTGTCCCCACCCCACCATGTCATGAGTGGATGTCTGCGTGTTATTGTTCTCAGATTACAGGCATGCAAGCAAATCCTTCACCTCCACACACAGGTGCTTTTTAATTTAAATGTAAATAGTGAAGTGGCATTCCACTCATTTAGAGGAATTCCTCTTTGCCTGGAAGATTAGTCCAGCACATTATTCATCATTAATGGAGCACATCAACCTCTAAAGCAAACATTCATAGAGACAGCTTTGTGGTTTTTCTTAACTTAGTTATCTTATTTTTTTTTATTGAAAATGCTGTGATTTGTTGATGTGATCGGAAAACACAGGGAATGAAATAATTGCTGCTGAGCAACAAATACATGAGTTGTTGTTGATCCAGTGAAGGAACCTTTAGTAAAATCTCAATAAAAAAAGTCACAAAAACATACAGCACTCTAAATTACTGGCACCCCATAATAACATATCATATTCATATTCACTCGGATAGCCCTAAATACAATCCAACTGCTTTCAAAAGTCATCTACTTAATAAACATAGTCTGTGTAATATTCACACTTTGGAAAAAAAGTCAAATTTCTCTTTGTCTGACTGAACTTGAGCTGTTCAGCAAGGATGAATGGGCAACAATATCAGTCTCTACATTAGAAAAGCTGGGAGAGACAGACCCCATAAGGTTTACAGCTGTAATTGTAGGTGGTTCTACAAAATATTGACTCAATAATGCTGAATATAAATGTACGCCACACTGCAGATTGGTATTACAAAAAAATGTTTTAAAGCCAAGTGTCAATTTCCTTCCACTTCAGATACACGCACCACTTTGTGTTGCTCTGTTGCATGAAACCCAACACAATACTTTGAATTTAGAGGTTCAATTCAATTCAATTCAGTTTATTTATATAGCGCCAATTCACAACAGATGTCATCTCAAGGCACTTAACAAGAAGTCATTTCAATACAATTATACCAACATTCCAATCAGTTAAAAAGTTTCCTATTTAAGGAATCCCAGCAGATTGCGTCAGTCATTGGCGTGAGGTTGGGCAGATTTCCAACCACAGCAATCCTTCAGCAATCCCTCATACTGAGCAAGCATGTAGCGACAGTGGAGAGGAAAAACTCCCCTTTAACAGGAAGAAACCTCCAACAGAACCAGGCTCAGTAGGAGCGGCCATCTGCCACGACCGTCTGGGGGTTTGAGAAGACAGAGCAGAACACAGAAGGAACAGAAGATCCGATATAAGAGAACTTTCTATGTTACAGAAAGGAAAAAGTTGATAACAGGACACAGTGGATCTTCAGTTACTGAGAGGATCATTCCAGTCGATGACCCCCGTCCAACAGGGCATTGCAGCCAAGCAGGATACCAGACCAGGTGTATCTTCGATGGGGAGAAAAACACTGAGAGAAAACAAAGTTAACAGTCGAAATAACAGAATGTATTGTAATACAACTGGAGAGTCGTAGGAGAAAAGGAAGTAGCAGAGTGAAGAAAATTGGTAAGTCTGTCCTCCAGCAGTCTAAGCCTATAGCAGCATAACTACAGAGATAGCTCAGGATGACCTAAGCCACTCTAACTATAAGCTTTATCAAAAAGGAAAGTTTTAAGCCTGGCCTTAAAAGTAAACAGAGTGTCTGCCTCACGGACTAAAGCTGGGAGCTGGTTCCACAGGAGAGGAGCCTGAAAACTAAAAGATCTGCCTCCCATTCTACTTTTAGAGATCCTAGGAACTACAAGTAAACCTGCAGTCTGAGAGCGAAGTGCTCTTTTAGGAACATATGGAACAATTAGATCTCTGATGTATGATGGAGCTTGATTATTAAGGGCTTTATATGTAAGAAGAAGGATCTTAAATTCTATTCTGGATTTAACAGGGAGCCAATGAAGGGAAGCTAAAACAGGAGAAATGTGATCTCTCTTTTTAATATTCATCAGAACTCTTGCTGCCGCATTTTGGATCAACTGAAGGCTTTTAATGGCATTTTGTGGACTTCCTGATAGTAAAGAATTACAGTAGTCCAGCCTTGAGGTAACAAATGCATGGACTAGTTTCTCAGCATCACTCCTGGACAGGATGTTTCTAATTTTAGCAATATTCCTGAGGTGAAAGAAGGAAATCCTAGAAACCTGTTTAATATGGGATTTAAATGTCAAGTCTTGGTCAAAAATAACGCCGAGGTTCTTTACGTTATTACTGGGGGCCAATTTAATGCCATCCAGATGAAGTGATTGACTAATCAGTTTCTGTTTAAGAACTTCTGGTCCAAAGACAGCAACTTCTGTCTTGTCAGAATTTAAAAGCAAAAAGTTTAGGGTCATCCATGCTTTTATGTCTTCCAGACATGCCTGTAATCTACCTAACTGACTGGGTTCATCAGGATTTATGGATAAATATAGTTGTGTATCATCGGCATAGCTGTGGAAATTTATCCCATGCTGTCTAATGATTCTACCAATTGGAAGCATATATATGGTGAAAAGAATTGGTCCAAGGACAGAACCCTGTGGAACTCCACAAGTAACCCTTGAGAGTGAAGATGATTTATCATTTAGATGAACAAACTGGAATCTATCAGACAAATATGATTTAAACCAGCCTAGTGCTGTTCCTTTGATCCCTGCAACATGTTCAAGCCTTTCTAAGAGAATATTATGATCGACTGTGTCAAAAGCAGCACTGAGATCTAACAAAACCAGAACAGACACCAGTCCATTATCTGAGGCCATGAGAATATCATTAGTAACCTTCACCAGTGCTGTTTCAGTGCTATGATGAGCTCTAAAACCTGACTGAAACTCTTCAAACAGCTCGTTACTGTTTAGATGTTCACAGACTTGATTAGCAACTATTTTCTCAAGGACTTTGGATAAGAAAGGAAGGTTAGATATAGGTCTGTAATTCACTAAGTCATCTTGATCAAGGAAAGGTTTCTTGAGTAAAGGTTTAATTACAGCTATTTTAAATTCCTGTGGTACGTATCCGTTTACTAAGGATAGATTCATCATATCCAAAATGGGGCCAGGAACCAAATGGAACACTTCTTTAAATAATTTGGTTGAGATTGGGTCCAAAATACAAGTTGAAGATTTAGATGAGGCTAATATTTTTGATAATTCTGAAAGCTCGACTGAATCAAAACAGCCTAAGCAATACTGAGGTTCTACAGTTCTTTCCGATACTGACTCATTTACTGAGGAAGAAGTAATCATGTTTGGGAGGGTGCCAATGATTTTATTTTTAATAAAATTTATTTTATTTATGAAGAATCTCATAAAATCATCACTGCTAAGAGCCGGGGGAATAGTTTGCTCAACAGAGCTATGACTCTGTGTAAGTTTGGCAACTGTACTAAAAAGAAACCTAGGATTGTTTTTATTCGCCTCTATTAATGATGAAAAATATGCTGTTCTAGCTTGTCGAAGGGTCTTTTTATACAGCAGTAGACTGTTATTCCAGGTTAAATAGGAATCCTCTAGATGTGTAAAGCGCCATTTTCTCTCCAACTTCCTAGTATTCTGCTTTAAAGTACGCAACTCTGCGTTAAACCAAGGAGTCAGCCTCCTATGGCTAGCCACTTTCTTTTTTAATGGGGCTACACTATCTAATGCCAAACGCAAGGATGACGTAACGCTGTGAACCAGACCATCAATTTCTGAAGGGTTAGAGATAGAATTGCTGCCATCCACTGTGTTACTCTGAGACACTGAGGAAAGTAAGAATGGTACAGATTCTTTAAAAATTGTTACAGCATTGTCTGATAAAGTTCTACTATAATGAAATTTTCTTTCAGATTTAAGATGGTCAGTTAAAGTAAATTCAAAAGTTATCAAGAAGTGGTCAGACAGGACCGGGTTATGTGGGTGGACTGTTATTTCCTCACACTCAATACCGTATGTCAGTACAAGGTCCAAAGTGTGTTTACCTGAGTGGGTCGATCCCTGTACTTTTTGAGTAAAGCCAATTGAGTCTAAAATAGCATTAAAGGCTGCATTTAGGCTATCACTTTCAGTATCCACATGAATATTGAAGTCCCCCACTATAATAACCCTATCAGTATTTAATACTAAATCAGATAAAAAATGTGAGATCTGATCCAAGAATTGAGAGTAAGGGCCTGGTGGACGATACAAAACCACAAACAAAAATGGTCTTAATGTTTTGCAACTTGGATGAGGAAAATTAAGGGTTAGATGCTCAAAAGAACTGTAGCTATCAATTGGTCTGGGACTAATTAGTAAATCAGAACGGAAAATGGCTGCAACTCCTCCTCCTCGCCCAGTATTTCTAGGAATGTGAAAATTTAAATGACTGGAAGGAGTTGACTCATTTATACTGACATAATCCTCCTGCTGCAACCAGGTTTCTGTGAGACAAAGGAAATCAATGTGATTATCACAAATCAAGTCATTTACTAACAAAGTCTTTGAGGAGAGAGATCTTATGTTTAATAAACCACATTTAATAGATTTATTTTCAGTCAAAGTTGTATTTATTTTTATGAGATTTCCATAATTTGCTTTTGTTGGCTTAACTTTTAATCCATTTAATTTTGGCCGTGGGCAAGACACTGTTTCTATAGGGTAATGGGTGGGTAACAGTACAGAAGCAGCAGAGAGGTGGGTTAAACTACGACTCTGCTTCCTGGTCTGGACCCTGGGTTGTCAGTGTTTTGGAGGATTAATAAATTCGGCCATATTCCTAGAAAGAAGAGCTGCTCCATCCAAAGTGGGATGGATGCCGTCTCTCCGGATCAGACCAGGTTTTCCCCAAAAAGTTCTCCAGTTATCAATGTAGCCCACATCGTTTGCAGGACACCACCTAGACAACCATTGATGGAATGACAGCATGCGGCTAAACATGTCGTCACTGGTCCGATCAGGCAGGGGACCAGAGAAGATTACCGAGTCTGACATTGTTTTGGCAAACTTACACACCGAAGCAACACTAATTTTAGTGACCTCCGATTGCCGTAACCGGGTGTCATTACCGCCAGCGTGAATAACAATCTTACTGTATTTACGCTTATCTTTAGCCAGCAGTTTCAGGTTGGATTTGATGTCGCCCGTTCTGGCCCCTGGCAAACATTTGACTATGGTCAATGGTGTCTCTAATGCCACGTTTCTGACTATGGAGCTGCCAATTACCAGGGCCGGCTTCTCAGCGGGTGTGTCGCTGAGCGGGGAAAATCTGTTAGAAACGCGGACCGGTTGGTGGTGGCCCGGGGGCTGGGTCCTAGAACTATGCTTCCTACGTACAGTCACCCAGCCGCCTAGAGGTCCCGGCTGCGCGGGCTCTACCGGAGGACAGCTAGGGGGTTCTATTCTTGTTGGCTCCACGCTGGCTAATGGGCTTCGGCTATCTGCTGGTTTTTCAACAGCGCGGAGCCGTGCTTCTAATTCTGATACCCTCGCCTCCAAAGCTACAAAAATATTACATTTATTACAGTTACCATTATCACTAAAGGAGGCAGGGAAGTAACTAAACATCTGACAGAGAGAGCAAGAGAGAAGAGAAGAGTTAGAGACAGGAGAAAGAAGAGTAGCCATAGCCGCAATGAAGCTAAGCTAACTGAGCTAGCGAGACCTTCCACCCAAAGAAAAACTGTGTGAAACACGAGGAGTTCCCAAAACGTAAAGTACACCACCACAAAATGTGTGTTTTAGTGTGATTGTGTGTTAAAATAACTTAGAAAAGCCTCAGCACAGAGAAAATAAGATCAATTCAAGAGCGTTTGAACACCAAAACAGCTCCACGGACCACAGCAGTGACAACAGGAAATGACGCAATACGGCTTACCCCCGTCACCACTTGATCAAATGTGGAAAAGTGAAAGGTGTATGAAGTTAATATTTCTTAAACGTGACACAACTAATTGTGAAGTATTATGGTATGAAACTGTTTCTATCACAGTATATTAAGGGATTTTGTATGTTGCACTCACAGAAGACAAAGAAATAAGAGACCAGGCTGCAGCTTGACTTGAGAAAGATTAAACATATGAAGCCTGAAATAAGTCTTCCCCGCTGATGCTTGCATCATCAGGTTTAGGATTTGGAGGGATGAATAGAGCCATTTTACCGCATCCAGATTATTGACAGGAGGGGAATGGCGTCCATACTCTGACAGAAACGTGGAGACTTTTTGGAGAACCTGACTAAATAAGTCAGGTTCTACTTTAAGTACAGAAACCACTGAAAATCCTCCTACACTTCCCATCACCAACGCACACAAGTAAATACAAACAAAACCTCCTGATGGGCAGCATTCGTGGGATATACACAGACGCTCCGATTTAGCCTGCCATCCATGCAGTCAGATGGTGTGGTTGACTATTACAACTAAGGAATGCAGGGATGGAGCAACATCTGTGCTGCTGAAGTGTCTGGTAGCGAGAATGTAGGTCAGCATCGCAATGTATTTCTGTTTTCTCTCTGTCGCACACTCCCCACATCTTTCCTCGTTTCTTTTCTCCCCGTTAACTCAGCGCGCTGCATTCTCAGGAGGCCTGCGAGGACACAGACAGACAAATACCATGGAGAAGCAGAACGAGATGACGGGGAGGGAAAGAGAGACTGCAAGAAGGTGTTTGGAGATGGGTCTTTGTTGCTCTGACAACCATTTAGCTCCTTATTGCTGGTGGATTTCCAGAAAGGAACACAAAAACATACCCCTGCTGACCTTTGCAAATGTCACCTGATTGTTACCATTACATCCCTGAATGATTTCTGCATTATGCAAACACAAAAAAAGGTAAATGCTCTTGAGCATGGCATGATTTACAAGCAGCAACAGACAGCAGGAGCCACACATCTATCACAAAATGACCATTAAGAATCAAAAACAAGTACAAGGAGACAAAAAAATTATATTATAATTTTGCAAAAATCTTAAAAGACATGATAGTTTTAAAAAGGAGCAAACTAAAAGGTCATAGCACTTGTTTTTTTCAATAAATTTGCTGTGATTTCTAGCCTAAATGAATGCCTTGTGAATCTATCTCTCCTGTCTGAGAAGGTTGAAGTTTGTCGGAGGAGTAGGTGGGGGTAAATGTCAGAACCACAAGTGTAACTGATTATTATTCATGATACGCAAACGTCTCGCCTCTGATTGGCTAGCAGCAATGTGACTCTTATACTGCCTTCAAACAAATAACTAACTTAACTTACTTCGCTGGCGGTGTTCCAAGTTACAGTTTCCAACAGTTTCTCTCTCGGTTCCCTTTTTCTCGGGTAAAATATGCAAAACTGTTGTGCTAGCTCCACAAATAACACAAGCCCAAATTTGTTCCGCCATGTTGTGGAGTTGCTATCGGTTAGCTTCTCCTAGCTGAGTTGCTAATGGTTAGCTTCTACTAGCAGAGACGTGCTTTGCTCTCTCCTGGCGGCAAAATAAATGCAGCTTTCCGTGAGCAGTCGCAAGTCAAGGTAGGCAAAACCATGAATACAAATTTTCTCTGTGACATAAAAGGGACTGGCTTTTTTTGACTCGTTCGTTTTTGTCATCTATTTCCTTTATGTGGCTAAATACTAGTTTATACTTCTCCATCAGCAAGTTTGCACTCACACGCACACATATTGACGGAGACCTTTTCCTTTTATACTTTTCTGTTGTTGCGAAGGAATTCTCTGCCAGGACAGCAGGGGGTCCAGACTTTTTCTGGCGGGTCTGCCTACCATTGCAATGACGTTTCTTGTCGACGAAGGTTTATTTACTTCAGCTTGTAAACGTACATCCACTCAAGGAGCAATAGCCAACAGAGAGCGAGTTTTGATTGAGCTGGAAAGCTTTTTAACTGGGCTGACCAATCACAGACATGCACTCTCCGTTGTGTTTGATGGATAGTTAAAAAATTGGGCTCTACTCCGTTCGTCCTTGCGTGCCGGTCAGAGAGGCCTAGCGTTGACTGATAATGGCGCTGCCTGTTTCCGCACCTCTGCTGACGGAGAAGTATAAACTAGACTTAATGCAGGCAATTGCGGTTGGAGAAAATGTTCACGTGCAGCATGCATATGCAACTCAGAGTGACCAATCTTATATTCAAAAAGAACAAGTATTACTTGGTTTCTCAGTGAACGAGACATTTAACAAAAGGTAGCATAAAATATTGACTGATGGATAGAAAACAAATATAACATATCAACAACAACAACAGTTAGAAAATGACTTAGAAAACAAAGAAAATAGTAAATGAAACTACAAAAGTGTCATAATCCTTCTGTGTTTGAGTTTTGGTTTTGGTCTGCGTTTATATTTTGGTTAGTAACTTGGATTATGTTTTTACCCCTGTCATGTCATCCCTCATGTTCTATATTCATGTGTCTCCTCCTTTCCCAGTAATCAATCCCAGCTGTTCCTCGTGCCCTTGACAACCCCTGTGTGCGTGTGTGTGTGTATATATATATATATATATATATATATATATATATATATATATAGTCACTTGTGCCATTGTTCTCAGCTGGATTCTTACATCCATCCTTGCTCTGCCCTGTCGAGGTCTCCAGTGCCCCTTGTTCTCCTGAGTTGTCCTATAAGTGGTTTTGGTTTCCATCATTAAATTGTTATGCAACTGCCTTACTCTTGTCTGCATTTCGATCTGCCACTTACCTCACAAATCATGATAAAAGTATTCACCAAAAAATGTAGAAAGAAAGGTAAAAACATTAACCCAACTAAGCACAAAATAAAAACAAAAATTTTGTAATATGCCTAAAAAATCAGAAAACAAAGTTACATATTGACCCCATCTACAATGAAGCAAAAAATGACATTACAGCTTGAAAAAAGACCATAAGATATGCCAATTTTAAAGAGAAGAAATAGCAAAAAAGCACAAAATAACTAGCTATAAATGTCAACAGCAAATGCGGAAAATGTTTGATAAGTCACGGAAAGTAGGAAAAAATTTACAATACTTTTTTTTTTCTAGAAATAAAATCGGAACAAAGAAAAATATGTATGAAAAGGTGATGATGGAAACTAAAACACTAAAAGTTGTTTAAATAATTTAAGATGAAGAAAATCAAGACATTTAGTGCTACGTTCTTGTTTCTTTTTAATGTCTCTGTAGTTCAACAGGTAGAGAAAATGACTTTAGACAATGGAAGAAAGTGTTTGTTTTTTTCTTTGCAACATTTGAAAATAGCTGTGAAAGGCTGCATATCAGCAATGTTTACTTTTAATGTCATGCACTGACTGTTAGTAACCTTCAGCAGCCTTTTTACAGCTTCTCATTACCATAGCATTGCAGAGAATGGTAAGTAAAAGCTGGGAGATTTGTTTGGGATTCTTTTTTTTTTTTTTAAAGGTCTGACCGTTAATTTTTTTTTTGTGGCAGTGATTTTAAAACCAGACATGACTAGTTGCCTCTCGTAAGATTTGTGACAGAGGAGCCAAATAAACAATCCACAGATTTGTCCAAGACCCAAGAAACATTCAGAGAGGTTAAAAAAAACAACTGAAAATAGCAGGAACACTTTTTCCCAAGAAAACAATAAGTAATGAGCTCAAACACAATGGCCTCTTTGCAAACTCACTTTGCAAGACTCCACTTCTGATGAAAAGCATGTTGAAGCTTATTTAAAGGGATAGTTCGCATTTTTAGACATGAAGTTGTATCACCTCACCATCAGCATAGTGCATAATACACACTGACCCATATCTGTGGTCACCTCCTGGTCAGAGCTCTGGCCGTTAGAAGTCTTTCAAGAAAGTAGTTCCGGCTAGTTTTGGGGGCCAACAAACTGTGCCGTTTTGCTTCAGAAAACTATATGCATTTGAAAACATGATTCATTTGCATCACAAATAAAAACCCCGGCCGAAATTCGCAACTCGCCATTACTCTGCACCATTTTCTTTCCATTCCAATCAATCCCCGCTGCGGCCAGCATCAACTCTCGCGCTCTACCCGTCAGCTGTTCCACTGTTGAATGCCGAGAACATATCTGATTACGAAACATCTGATGATGAAACTCATTTGAACACAATGCCAGATGGATCGGGTGAAGAAGAAACTTTTTTTAGCACAACACCAAAGGGATACCTTTATGAACCGGAGTATACGTATGCCGAACTTCAGCAGATGGAGCTAAAACGGGCAGAGAGAGAGCAAGAGGACATAGAAGTGCTCCAAGCTGAAGCTGAGCCCACATAATGTAGCCCATTTGGTGTATTATTAGTAATAATAATGAATGGGGTCACATATTGCATAGCCTACTGATCAATACAACGTAAAGTTGCTTAATTCTGATATAAAAAATTGCACAACATGAGATCGTCCACACTTACTCACCCTATTTACAGCTGTGTTCTAGCTCCATCTGCTGAAGTTCGGCATCTGTATACTCCGGTTCATAAAGGTATCCCTTTGGCGTTGTGCTAAAAAAAAGTTTATTCTTCACTCGATCCATCTGGCATTGTGCTAAAATGAGTTTCATCATCAGATGTTTCGTAATCAGACATGTTGTCAGCATTCAACAATGGAATGGAAAGAAAATAGTGCAGAATAATAGCGGGTTGCGAATTTTGGCTGGGTTTTTTTTGCGATGCAAATTAATCATCTTTTCAAACGCATATAGTTTTCTGAAGCAAAACGGCATTTAATTTTCTGAAGCAAAACGGCACAGTTTGTTGGCCCCCGAAACTAGCTGGGAGTACTTTCTTGAAATACTTCTAACGGTCAGAGCTCTGACCAGGAGGTGACCACAGATATGGGTCAGTGTGTATTTTGCACTATGCTGATGGTGAGGATGGGATACAACTTCATGTCTAAAAATGCAAACTATCCCTTTAAAGTTTACTGCAAGATTTCGATGAGGCAACAAAATACTGAGAGAATGTGTTTAGTCAGATGAGACTTACCCTGAACTCTTTGGATGCCATTTAAGCCACCATGTGTGGATGTTCGAAGTTAAATTTGGTAGTGGGGACATTATGGTGTGGGCTGTCTTACAGCATATGGTACTGGCAGACTTCATATTATTGAAAAAAAGGATGAATGGAAAGAAGTACCATTACAATATTGATAAGAATCTGATGATTAAATCATCTTGGATTTCAAAGCAAGACAATAGTCTTCAGATTTACTTTTTTTGTTGTGTTTTTTTGTTCCATGTTTGGATATGGGATTATACGTTGGGGGCTTTACAAACAAAATTTGAGTTCAGTTTAGCATGTGTTTAAAATATCTAATATATTTAAGTTTTTTTTCTTATACACAGACCTAATGTACTTACAAAGTAATATTTCCAAAATATTCCACTTTAGAATAAGTTACATGTGAAGCAATAGTGAATTTGTTGAATTACAGCCTTGAATGGGAAACAGCAGAATCATATCATGAGGTTTTTACTTGTTTAAATACAATTCACTCCTCAATCTCTTTCTTAAATAGTGTTTCCAAGCTTTCAGTCCTTTCTTGTAAAGAGGGTAATTGTTAAAAAGGTTAACTAAATCATTACAGTGTACTGATCAGGGTTGTTTTCTTTCAGCTAAAGCTGGAAGACATATCTAAAACCTTAATGAGACACCAGGAACCTGAAAAGAACCCTGATGACTTTGTTTATGTTATTCTTGAAAAGATCATTCTTATTTAAAGAGTAGAAATAAAAGAGTTCATTGAGTTCTCGAACACCGTTACTATCTGATAGTGATGTAGTCAAGACCGCTTAATCCGAGACCAAGACATTACAGAGACCAGAGGGTATCGAGACCAAGACAAGACCAAGACAGGGCGAGACCAAGTCAAGACCGAGAACATACTAGTGCTAGAGTGCTAGAGTTGACATGATTACTGGCATGAATTGTAGAACAAAAGCACCATAGTGAGGCTCAGCTGTATGGCCTAAAATCAACAACATGGTTTAATTTCAACTACAGACACAAAACATTCACTGTAAATGTGGCCGGTGAATGGGTGAAAGCAACTGTGTGTATCAACTGCATGGCAGCTCTTACTATAGTATTAGAGGGTTGACTTTGCTAAATAACTGGTTTTGCTTATAAGGATTGTCATGGCTGCATAATCCAAATTTATCTCACAGTGGCACACATCACATCACACATGGGTTTGGAATTTTGGTAGTGATGGGTTTGGTGATATTTTTGTCCGCAGAGTTTAAAGAAAAGAGAATGGCTAGTCCTGAGTCTTAGCTTAACTTACCTCTCCTTGTGCTTCCTCTCCAGTTGCCTGATAAAAGTTGACGTAGTCTAGGGTTGCCAACTCCCAGCAAAAAAATAAGGAACCACCCCCCCATCCTCCGCCTCATAATGCTTAACCAACCTAATCGACTTTAATTGAATGCATGTGTAAAACAAATGCACATAAATCAATTATTTTTCTACAATAGTTAAATAGATTCAACATCTTTATTTGACAGAATTCTAGACTGCACAGATGGTACCATCCCAAAGGAAAAAAGTACTATAGCTTACTAGAGTATATATTAGACTTAATATTTACTATATACGATAATGGATTTCTATACATTTAACATCAGATGAGTACTTTGGTTGTAAGATTCAGATAATTATTTATTAAAAGCTAGACATTTTAAATGAGAATAAGAAAGAAAAGTATGTATTTGTGCCCCCCTTTCCCTGTTAATGCCCTAACTGGCCCCCTCGCACAACTTTGCTAGAGCCGCCTCTGCACAGAGCTACGTAGAAAAGGATCCTGGTGTTATTTGTATCTCAGAAACAGTTCATAACTCCCCTTCAACTCATTCATGTCAACTAAAACGTTAACCTGTTTTTCCATCACCTATTTGATTCTGATGAACAGGAAAGTTTAAGCAGGTTATCAAGCTTAAACATGCTGCTATTGTTTAGCGCGACATCCATTGGTTTCCTCTTTCTGCGCTAGGTGGGCGATAAACAAACAGGAGATTGCGACAAAAAAGCCGTTCAGCTGATCATTGGTCAGTTTCATGATTTAAGGAGCTACAGGAGAGGGAGGGGGAGAAAATGAGAAAGAAAAAGCAGCTGCGCAGCGTAAAGACAGACTAATTCCAGCTTTGTCTTTTTTTTTTTCATTGAAATACTGGACAACTTTTTACCTCAATACGGAACTTTCTCTGAATACGGGACGATTCCGTTTTTTACGGGACAATTGGCAACCCTAGCAGTCTCTGTTAACTTTATGTTGCAAAACCGACATTTAGCGGAATGCTTTTTTTGTGTGTCACCTGGCACACAAACTCATTGTGTTCTATATAGCCACATTTTATGACGGCAGAATTAGCTGACATCTCTGGCTCTTCCTGACTGTGCGTAAAGCTACTGTTTGCGTGTGTGTGGACTCGTGGTACGTGGGGAAAGAGCGGTTAAGAAAACAATGTAACATGTTTTTAAAATCGATACGTCTTGTTTGTTGCATTTGAAGAAGGGTGTAACACATAGTAGTGCTGCATTATGGTACGGTTTTGTGGCGAACAGAGCACGAGTGGCTTGGTTTATTCACAAATCCCCTCGAGAACACTATGGCCGAGACCAAGACAAGACCGAGACCAAATGAAGTCGATTCCGAGACAAGACCACGAAAAAGTGGTCTCGAGACCAAGACCGGTCTCAAGCACTACAACACTACTATCTGAAGGTTATTTTCCCGTTTGTTTTTGTGGCTCAAAGAAGAAATATATTCAGTGACACCTTCAGATACATTGAGAAAGACATTTCACTGACGTAGTGCTCATATAACAGCTGGTGTTAAGGGACAACTGAAGCTGCACAGTGACTGCTGTTAGGAGTGGCTTCTGTTCACAGTGTTGTTTACCGATCCCTGTCTGGCACCACATGGTCTCAGAGGACATGGACTCCTAGGGGTTGATGGAGCATTCAGGGACTCTCTTCAGAGTAAACATCCTTATTTAACCTCTGCTGATGCTGGATTGTCCATATTAAAGCACGGGTTGTATTAATACTTTTTTCTTTCCTCTCCTGCATCTAAGGTTGAATTACTTTCCCTTGTGAAAAATAAAAACAGATCTTCTTTTTGCATTTCTTTGTTTCTCGACACCCCCAGCATCCATCTTCTCCCATGTCTCTCCATCCCTCTCTTTTTCTTGTTCTGTCTTGTTCCCATGGAAACTGCCGGTCTTTTCGGTAAGGTACAGAGAGTTTGCTGGCGCAAGTGGCATTATTTGTAAGTTGTGATGTAATCAAGCCTCCACTTTCTAGGGTTGGTGTTTATGGTCGTGACGGTGGTGGTGACCAGTTTTTTTTCTGTCTGACATGCATCACCTGCAAGGAACGGAAAAATAAATATAGGGTTTAAATTAATAATTTATTTGACATCATTTTTTTTTTTTTTTTTTACATCAAAAGCCATCTCAAGGAACCTTGCGAGACAAACAGACCCAATTTAGATTTGGTCACATGTATAGTTCACTTTGGTCCAAATTCAATTCAAATCAAGTTTTTTACTAAACTAATGTTTTGGATATATTCAGTACAGAATCTATTCAGAGCCAGAGATTTAGATGCGGTTACATACGGTCCAGTTCAGATAAAATTATTGTACTATGAAGTCAATTTCGGTTGGTTATTTAATGTCAATAGAATAAAAAATATCTGAGGATACAAAGCTAATTGCTACAAGTCATTGCAGGAATTCATTTTCCTGAGCAAGCATGTTGTGACATTGGAAAACGATTGACTTTTTATTAACAAGAACAAACTTCCAGCTGAACCAGACTAGATATAAGCCATTTCTATGGGGGGAAAACAAAACAAAGTGAGAACAAACAGTTAATGGCAGTCTTCATCCAAAAGAGGGACACAATTAAACCGTGAAGCGCAAGGTTCGGAGTATTTTTAATGGGAAAAAAACACCCAAAAAACAAAGAGATCACAAAGTTAATAGCTGCAATCGCTCAATCAATAGTTGTGTCCAAAAAAAAGACATAGCTTAAGAAGCACTGCTCCAGGAGGGTTTGCAACAAAAGAAAAATTCTACAGAGCACATCAAGTTAACTGCAATATTAGCCCCATCAACGCCTTTATCCGGGAAAATGACACACCTAAACACAAAAGCAATATCTTTGTTAGGGAAACACAACTAAATACAAAAAAAGTACTTTCTATGGGAATTTTTTTTTTATTATGTTTTGTTAATGGCATAATTAGCTCTATCAGTGGCTGCATCCAGGGAGGAAACACATTTAAACACAGGGAACTGGGCCCTCAATACTTCCTTCGAGAAAGAAAACAAAGAAGTACACATAGTGACAATATGGCTCTATTTAAGAAAGAGACAAAGCATAACAAAGAAGGATTCCCCAAGGTGTAAATTCAATGAAAAGAAAAAAGGAAAGAATCCAAAACACACGTTTCATGCTTAAATTTTGATACTGTATTTAGTAAATGTATCTTTTTACAGACACAATAGCTGGTTATGGTTTGCAGCTTGAGCTGACACCCGTTTGTCATTTTACCTATAGACATATGTGTTCATAAACAGTCACTCGAGTTAAAGACCTGCTAATTCTCACTGATTCAGTTTCTGTGGCTTCATGCTAATTGGGTACTCTCCACCTTCGTTAGATATGGAAACATAAACACTTGCACACAGTTGGGTAAAATTGTCATTTATGAATGATGGGTCGATACCAGACCAGTGGCCTCTCCATTCCACATCCATCCTCCCAGCTGGTTGGCTCTGTGAGCGTGACAAGCAGTGTGATTCAGAGTTGCTCTCACACTTTCCATCTGTAGTATTAAAGTTGTCTTCTCTCCCCTCCACTGTGATCTGTCTAACTGACATTGCCTGCCTGACGTGCCTCTGTGTGTTAAATCTCTGCCTTCAGTCTGCAACGCCACAGAGCTAAACCCCCAGAGTGGCTTTGTTGTGTTTCTGCAGAATCTCAACCTTCAGCCTGTCTGCTAGAGCGAAATCTCAGCATTACTCTGCGTTCGTGTGTGTGTGTGTATGCATCCACAGTCGAATCAGTTACTGAATTTCCTGCTGCTTGTGTCCTTACTTCCTGAATTAGAGCAGAAATTGATGAAAGCATATTGAGCTTGTGGAGCCGATCATGTTCTCAGCTCTCAGAACACCTTGACCTGGCTGACTTTGCTCTGTGAGAGAATCAGTTCCTCCGTGTCTAGATTTGTTAAGGAGTTACTACTTGAATCTCATTGGAATGGTGATTTTCAGGGTTGCATCGATTGCAGTATTGTAGCCAATTTCCAACTTTTAAATGATAGGGCCAGCCATCCATCCATCCATCCATCCATCCATCGGTTCAGAAAGAGATTACACACTGTTAAAACATGCATGAATGGCCCACTTGTCGTTGAATCACCGTGCGGCTCAGGTCATGGATGAGAAAATCAAATCTGTCTCTTGGTCTGATAGTCACTCTGTAACTTTTCTGAAGTTTTAGTAAACAAAGAACTCAAAGAGAAGTTCAAAATAATAACAGTCATTCTCCCTCTGCATTTAATCTGTCTTATTCTCTTTGCTTTAATTTTTCCACATCGTTCTGCTCTTTTTGTCCCCTCCAGATTCCTCCTTTTCCTTTTATCTCACCACCTGGTTGGTTCTCAGCCGCTGCCTCTCCTCTCAGTCATGTGCTAGCCTCACTTCCTGCATTTAGTTTCAGTTTTTTAAATTCTCTTCTCTATGTTTGCCCCTCAGAGCAATCTTTTTTCATCATTTCTGTCTGGCCGCTCTCTTTGCTCGGTTCCACTGTCCCCTCTTTTTCTTCGCACTCTGCCGTTCCTCCTCCTCACTTCTGCACCATGGAGTAGATGCCTGGATGATTCATCTCTGCCCCCGGACTGTTGTGATCCTCATTTTATTGCACAGTTAAATAGGACTCCCCATTCTGCCACAGTGTCTTTCTGTCCTATTGACAGTTATCAAGCTGAGTACCAAGCATCAAAGGACGGGAAACAATAACATGTAATTATTGCTTTAGAGATAAGTTTTGATAGGAATAAATACAGTCAGAATTTAATTGCAGTATTGATCGGATCTGAGAAGCTGTTTGTGCAACCATTACGATCCAAGGCGCCAGTTTGATTTTGTCTGTCTCCTTTTTATGACACTGGCCATTTACAGTCTAGTTTTCTGGTCATCACTCATCATTATGAGACGGTTGTGCATGTTTTAATCATGCGGGCCGCTGCAGCTAAGCTGTGTATCAGTATAATTCATTGCCCATTATTCTTTACCAGTGGTGAGTTGATATGTTGTTCCATACAACTGATGATGATGAATTACTGAAAAGGAACCAGGACTGTAATCTTCAAATTGATTATTCGTCACTTAAAATGGGAAAACACTTAAATGGTAAAAGCAGCATTTAGCTTTTGTGTCAAACTCAAAACTTTACAAAATAAGGTCCCAAGCTTGAACCAAAAGGCTTAAAAACATTACCAACCAATTTGTTTTTTCCTACATTGTATACGATGCAGGGTTGACGCACACTGAAAAATTGATAAGACAATTGTCTTTTAGCTTTTCTTGTTGTATACTGAGTGGCAAAAAGTACACCAATTTTTAATTGTAAGGTTTCACATTTGAGGACAAAAGAATAATCAGTTCTTTTTTACCAGACTCTAACATTATTTTAATATACAAAACTGGTTCCAACAAAACCTCAAAACTTCCATAGGAGGTCAAAAGTAGCGGCCAACTGAAGCACTGTTGTTAAGAAGTGAGAAACAAAATTTCTCAAGTTCCCTTAAGGCAGTGTTTCTCAAACTTTTTTTATCATTCCCCACTTTGGACAAAGGAGCATACACAAACCCCCCATGCTTTTATCGCTCCAACAGAATGGTGACCACGCCTGATTATTTAAAGTGTTTTATTTATTTAAATAGCCGAGTTAGTCTACAAGTTTTTAAGTGTATAAATTAGTTGGAAAAAGGGGTTGCGCACTGGTATAAAACCGGCTCAGAAATATATGCTGTCAGTAGTTGCTACATGTAAAACTTCAGCTCACAGTTGGAGAAAATAAAAGCTGTAGTTTTATCAAATTTACAAAGATTTCAAAAGTACAAAATAAAAAAATAATAAAACAAATAAAGAGCAAGATACTCATCCCTGTATTTCCTCCGTGGTTGACCGTGTGACTTCTCTGACTCTGAAACGTTCCCTGATCTTTTTAGATATTTGTCCATTTTGTAGATGGAATCTCTGATAATGCGGCCACTTCAGCTTGTTTTGTTCTGCTGCGATATATTTTTGAGAAACACTGCCTTAAGGTGTTGCTAATAAAGATGGTTTCAGTAGCTACTGAAACATGTGTCAAACCCATGACTGTGAAGGACTTGATTTACAAATAGATGCCATGTCTAGAACGGCATCTGAGCGGATCAGTAAGGGCTCTCTGGTGCCTTTCAGGACACAGACAAAGAAGCTCCTGAGTTATGTTTTGGTGTAATTTCACATTCTTATGACTACAAACTGCATTTCTTTTTGATAGCAAAGAAATTTTAATATTAATACTTTTAAAAGAATAATTGAGATGATGCACTAACAGCTGAAGTGAGAGCAGAAACACTCCATTCTATTCCAGTTGTTTCATTCCAGGTTAGTTTTGAAGCACTCATGGCTGGCCAGTGGTTATTTGGTGTTTCATCAGGATCTCAGGCCTCTCAGTTCAGGGATGCTGAAATAGGCATTGGCTTAAGATTGAGTGACCTCATATGTGCAGGGGTTTGACAAGAGTAAGCCTCCATGGGCTCATTTAAAAGCATACTGCCATATAGTATAATGGCTTTATTCACCTTCTTTCAGCGTATCTTGGAAAGTTGGGTGGGTGTCTGTTGTTTGGGTGTTTTCATGTTAGGCTGGTAGAGAGGGGAAACGATTACCGGTATCTGCAGTCTTTCATTTGGGTTTCACGACTATCTCCATTCTTTCCACCAATATGCGATGAAATCTAGTCAAACAACTGAAGTGACAATGTGATAAAATCACCCGGAATGTGTTTTCTCATGTCCTGCAACTTTTAAATGCATCCTTTCTGCAACACAGCGGGGTCAAATGGCTGAATTACATTTTCAGCATGCAATCAAGTTGTGCAGAGGCCTGGTAAAGACCCATTCATTCAATCTTGGTGTGTTGGAGCAGGGATATTTTAAAAAGTTGCAGGACACTGGCTCGCAAGGACTGGAGTAGGAGACCGCTGGATTTGGGTATAAATTAAACTCTTCTGTCAGATTTGGTCCTTTTAGATATCAATGTTTGTTGGAGGTCTGTTTTTGAGGTTAATGTTTGGTCCAACAATCCCTACAACAGAAGAAATTAAAGAAAAACTTGCTTCAGTTCCAGACTCTTTCTAAGTAGGCACTGTAAGGATCAGAATTCACGATACATAGGGTTAGTCTAGTCAGTCTGTTGGAAGATGGGATTTTGCATTTATTTTTGAAAATACTTCCCTAGATTAGTTGGAGGAGAAAAAAGAAGCTTACACTGGACTTCAATTAATTGGAATATGCTTTCAGATGAGGCTTGATTGTCTTCAGCAGTTACTAAACATACTATACAATAAACCCACATTTCTGTATAAAATGTTTTTTTATTGGTCTGTTGTAATATTCTAATCTTAAGTGTTGTATTTTCATCAGCTATCAGTGGAAACCCATCATAATAAACAGAAATAAAGGCTAGAAAACATCAGTCTGTGTGTAATTCAATTCTAAAATGTGTTTTACTAACTAATTCCAGTTTGTTCATCTAAATGATCAATCTTCTTCACTCTCAAGGGTTACTTGTGGATTTCCACAGGGTTCTGTGCTTGGACCAATTCTTTTCACTGTATATATGCTTCCAATTGGTAGAATCATTAGACAGCATGGGACAAATTTCCACATGTATGCCGATGATACACAACTATATTTATCCATAAATCCTGATGAACCCAGTCAGTTAGGTAGATTACAGGCATGTCTGGAAGACATAAAAACATGGATGAATCTAAACTTTTTGCTTTTAAATTCAATTTTATTTCTTCGGAGCGAACTCTACCTGGGTGTCTAGTGTCTTTTGTGTTTTGAGAGTAGAGCGAATGTCAGGGTGGGTTTAGTTCCCCTTCTGGGATGGGGCTGGGGGGACTGCCTTGGGGTCCGTGGGGCTTTGTGGTGCTGTGGCCGTGGGCCCCGGGTCGAACGTGCCATGGCCTCCCTCTCCTGGTGGATCCCGGTGAACAGCAGTGCCTATTGGGGTCAGTGGGGGAGCTGGCTCCCTGGGAAGACATTTTGTCTCCCAGTCCTTCCCTCCCCATCCCTGGACACCTCTGTCCACCCGCTCCATCACTTTACCACTCATATAGGGTCTTGAGGCATGGGCACATCACTGGGGTGCGAGGAGGGGCTTCCCTCCTCGCTATCCCGTGGTGTCCTGGGTCCCAATTTTAATATACAACTTAGACACTCCCACTTATAACATTCTCACGCGACACATATGTAGGGACTTTGGTGTGGGCACACTTTTCGGCATCCAGAGGGGTAGCGGTTCAATCAGCTTCACCTCTGGTGCCGGTGCCCACTGTTAAACCACATAAAGACACTGAGGGCTCGGGGTGGGGGTTGGGGGATGTGTGGCTGCCTTCCCCACATCCCACCCCTCTGTTTTAAATGCACATTATAACAACACACATCAACACCATACTCGAGCGGGAGGATGGAGGCTAGGGGTCTTTTCACACCCCTGTTCGCTACGGGCCATCAGGGGTTGGGGTCTGGAGGAGGAACAGGAGGTCTGGTCGGGGTCCTGGGCTGTCGGGCTGCTTTGCCACTGTGGGGCCCTTGGCGGTCTGCTTGTCTCCGTCCTAGAAGGTAGGGGGTCCATCTCCCGGGTCCGGGGACTGGTGGCTCTACTGGGGCATCGGTACCTGGACCTGGGAGCATAAAGTGTGTATGGGGTGTGTGAGTGAGGGTACAGCGTCATTTTTTTGGGTGTTTTGGTGAGTCAGTGAGAATGTATGGGTTTAGGAGGGAGGGAACGTATGACTGTGTCTGTATGTCTTCGTCTACCTGTCAGGTTGGATCTTGGTCTGCCCCCTCGCCTGGCGCATCGCAGGCCTTACACTTAATGGGGGGCCCCTGCTTGCCGGTGCATCGGTGGTCAATCCGGTTCGGACCTGGTGCGTGCCTGGCCGGGCCTGGGGGGGCCGGTGTGTCGGTCGGCCGATGCGCTGGGCCGATATCTTCCTTTGGTTGGTTGGGGCACCTCTTTTAGGGGTGCCAGGTTTGGGATTGTTGGGTGGTGCCTGCTCGGTGGCTCGGCAGGATGCGGATCCGGCGTCTCTGCTCATTTGATCACCTGTTCTGTGCGCACCGTGCGTGGTCGGTTCATTGGCGGGTTGGACCGGCCCTGGCCCTCTTTGGATGCCTGGTCTCGGCGCTCTGCGTTGCGCGGGATCAGGACCCGGGAGCTGGTACAACTTGGTGTCCAGATGCTGGCTGAGCCCGGCCTGGGGATGCTGTCCGTCCCCTGCGGCTATCGGTGGGGCGCCCCGACGTAGGGCAGGGGTGGGGCGCTGGGATGTTGGCGATGGGGATTGGCCTAGGGTGGTGGCAGCGCGTGGCGGCCGGCCGGGGCCCCTGCAGTGCCGGGGGCCCCTTGTCGGCCGGTCCCTTGTCGGGTCCCTGCTGGGGGGTGGGTTGCCCCTGGGCTCCGGCTCTCCCGGTCCATTGGCTGGCCCGCCCTGTTGCGGCCGGTTGCCGGCGGGGCCCGTGGGCTCGTCACAGCTGCCCCCCAGGCCCCTGCATAGTAGCCGCTGGACGTTCCCCTGGGGTTCTCTTTGCTCCACTCTTGGGGGATGCGGTCGGCCCCACCGGGTCCGCCTGGGGCTCTGGGGGTCCTTTGGATATCTTTGCTCCGATCTCCTTCATGTCTGCATCGATTCCTGGGAGACGGATTGATGCCTGCTCACACCACCTATCGAACACTCTTATGGAGAAACCTTATATGCACCAGCATGCTAACACACACATATATGTGGGGTCTCTGGTGTTTAAGGATATATTCTTGGGCTGAGGTTATCATTACTAGAGCTTGATTAATCGGTACCATGAGTTTTTCTGTGACATTGTTGTTGTATTTTTACATCTATTTTTGTGTGATGTGGTTGTAAAATTCTTAGTTCACAATGTTTGGTTTGTTTTGTCGATGTTCCTTTTTCGTGTTTTGTTTTGTTTTGTTTTTCCCCCTCTCTCTGCCGTCCTGTGGGTATGGAGGCAGACTTCAATTTCTTCCTGTGTTTTATTTGTTCCCCTTCCTCTCTTGTATTTTCAACTCACCCTCTCTCTTGACGTTTTGTTTCCTACCTCTCTTCTTCATCTTCCTTCTTTCTTCTCCTTAATTTTCCGTCTCCGTGTCCATAACATCAGGAAATAAAAACCCCAACAATTCATAATAAAGATTTTTCACACATACATCAAGTGGAGGACTATAGCAAAAGCTGTACTGCTCCGCTTGTGAAAGTAAATCTGTTGGGCTTCTACTTGGTACTCAGACACCAAATCTGAGCTCCACACTGCTAAACAGGACACGTAAAAAGAAATAAATATAAAATCCCATATTAAACAGGTTTCTAGGATTTCCTTCTTTCACCTCCAGAATATTGCTAAAATTAGAAACATCCTGTCCAGGAGTGATGCTGAGAAACTAGTCCATGCATTTGTTACCTCAAGGCTGGACTACTGTAATTCTTTACTAT
This sequence comes from Valencia hispanica, assembly GCA_963556495.2. Lineage (NCBI taxonomy): Eukaryota > Metazoa > Chordata > Actinopteri > Cyprinodontiformes > Valenciidae > Valencia > Valencia hispanica. Next base: position 33,917,710 of record OY747706.1, read on the forward strand.
CAGGTAGTCCACAAAATGCCATTAAAAGCCTTCAGTTGATCCAAAATGCGGCAGCAAGAGTTCTGATGAATATTAAAAAGAGAGATCACATTTCTCCTGTTTTAGCTTCCTTTCATTGGATCCCTGTTAAATCCAGAATAGAATTTAAGATCCTTCTTCTTACTTACAAAGCCCTTAATAATCAAGCTCCATCATACATCTGAGATCTAATTGTTTCATATGTTCCCAACAGAGCCCTTCGCTCTCAGACTGCAGGTTTACTTGTAGTTCCTAGGACTTCTAAAAGTAGAATGGGAGGCAGATCTTTTAGTTATCAGGCTCCTCTCCTGTATAACCAGCTCCCAGTTTTAGTCCGTGAGGCAGACACTCTGTTTACTTTTAAGGTTAGGCTTAAAACTTTCCTTTTTGATAAAGCTTATAGTTAGATTGGCTTAGGTCATCCTGAGCTAGCTCTGTAGTTATGCTGCTATAGGCTTAGACTGCTGGAGGACAGACTTACCAATTTTCTTCACTCTGCTACTTCCTTTTCTACTACTACTCACCAGTTGTATTACAGTACATTCTGTTATTTCGACTATTAACTTTGTGTTCTCACAGTGTTTTTCTCTCCATAGAAGATATACCTGGTCTGGTATCCTGCTTGGCTGGAATGCCCTGTTGGACGGTGGGCATCGACTGGGATGGTGCTCCCAGTGGCTGAACATCCACTGTGTCCTGTTATCAACTTTTTACTTTCTGTAACATAGAAAGTACTCTTATATCAGATCTTCTGTTCCTTCTGTGTCTCTGCTCTGTCTTCTCAAACCCCCAGATGGTCGTAGCAGATGGCCGCTCCTTCTGAGCCTGGTTCTGCTGGAGGTTTCTTCCTGTTAAAGGGGAGTTTTTCCTCTCCACCATCGCAACATGCTTGCTCAGTATGAGGGATTGCTGAAGGATTGCTGTGGTTGGAAACTCTGCCCAACCTCACGCCAATGACTGATGCAATCTGCTGGGATTCCTTAAATAGGAAACTTTTTAACTGATTGGAATGTTTGTATATATGTATTGAAATGACTTCTTGTTAAGTGCCTTGAGATGACATCTGTTGTGAATTGGCGCTATATAAATAAACTGAATTCAATTGAATGTTTACAAGTATGATTTGGGCTGCACCATTGCTATGTGATTATTCTAATTGGTTAAACCAGGGCAGTTATAGCTTGGCTAAAATCAGATTGCTCTTGATTGATTAATATTTAATTACTTCATTATTTGGACAAAATGAGGATAAGAACTAAACATTTCTTCCATTGCACCTGTTCTGTCTTCTCTTACCCCAAACTCTGTTCCAGCTACTATTGGTATTTGGGCTTCCTTTAGTGATACTAGTATTAATATTTTGCCTGACACTTGAAGGTGCTTAATGATATTTTCTTAGCGACGGACTCTGGCCATCATGTTTTAATGATCCTTATTGACCTCTCAGCTGCTTTTGATACAGTGGATCATACCATATTATTATCCCGGTTAGAACAAGTGGCAGGGATGACAGGATCTGCACTTCAGTGGTTTCATTCTTACTTACTAGATCGTAGCATATGTGTCATGTTCGAGGAACATGTTTCCACATCGTCCCCTCTTCCTTGGGGTGTTCCTCAGGGATCCATCCTGGGCCCTCTTTTGTTACGATTGTATCTTATTCCCCTTGGCAATATTTTTAGGAAACAGGGTTCAATTCCACCTTTATGCTGATGACTGCCAAATTTATGTTCCTTTTAACCTGGAAACTTCACTCCAGCCATTACTAGACTGTCTGGATGAGGTAAAGAGCTGGTTGGCGGCTAATTTTTTTATATCTTAATGATACCAAAACTGAAGCAGTCCTCTTCGAGCCCAATAGTAAAAGTATGCCCACTCCTACCGTAATGGCATCTATTCCTGTATCCCTTAGTAAGGCCGTCACCTCTCTAGGACTAAAAATAGATTCCAAGCTGACCATGGATGCACAAGTTAATAGCTTAGTTAGAGGATGTTTTTATCAACTAAGGCGAATTACGAGATTGAAGTCTATACTAACAACTAAGCATCTGGAAACTGTACTACATGCCTTTGTTACTTCTCACCTTGACTATTGTAATTCCTCCTTGGCAGGTATAAATTAAGCTTCTCTATCCCATCTGCAACTCGTTCAGAATGCGGCAGCTAGATTTCTGTCTAGGGCTGATAGGAGGCAACATATCACCCCCATTCAGAGGTCTTTGCACTGGTTGCCTGTTCATTTTAGAATACGGTTTAAACTGCTTTTATTTGTTTTTAAATCACTGAATGGACTGGCCCCTCCATATTTGGTAGAGCTTCTTTGCCCATATCAGCCTTCCCGTGCTCTTAGGTCTGCTGACCACCTTCTTCTGCGAGTCCCGTCAGTGCGTTTAAAATGTCGTGGGGAGAGAGCTTTTTCTGTGTGTGCTCTGAAATTGTGGAATGTGCTCCCTCTTGAGATACGCCAGTCTACTTCGCTTCATGTTTTTAAATCTCGATTGAAAACGTATTATTTTAGTTTAGATTTTAATTAGCCCTACTGTCACCATTAGCTTAGAGGGTTGACCTGTCACATGTGTTCTCTAGCACTTGTATCAGATTTTTTTATTTTTTATTCTGATTTTCTGCTATTTATCTGTTTTTACTGTGTTTTATATTCTATTTTATTTCCTTATGTTTCTAGACTGTGTTCTGCGCTTTGGTTGACTTCTGTCATTTGTAAAGCGCATTATAAATAAAATGTTGTGGTATAATGGTATGAAAAATATAAGCACTGTACAGTGTAGTTGTTAGCACTCTTGGCATGCAAAACAAAAAGGTTCTGGTAGTTTTCATGTTCTCCAGGTTTTCCAGTATCACACAAACAGATGCTCGAATGTTAAACTATTGATGCTGTTTTAAAAAACAAGTGGTGTTCATGAACACTTCATAGTCCGAATCACCTGATCTCTGATCAGCGGCAGCAGCTGGAAAATTGGAGTTAAACACAACAGCTACAGCAGGATTTATTTAATGTTAAAAGGCACATATTATGCCTCTTTTCAAACAAGTTATATTGGGTCTACGGTCTGTACAAAACATGTTAATGACGTAATTTGCACAAAATCCCTCTCACGTAAAGCGATGCCACCAGCTTAATTCTTGACAATTTCATTCTCTTTTCTAAATGAGCTGTTTATAGGGCTCTGTCACTTTTATGCAAATTAGTGGTTGCAGACCACACCCAGCCATCTTGTTACTAGGCTGTGGGTTTGCCACACATGAAAATGGCATAGAATTGGAAATTATGGGCGAGGTTTAAGCTGTGAGGGGTGGGGTTTGACTCACGCCAAGGTTGCCCTTTGTCACCGATCCTGTTCCTAACTTTTATGGACAGGATCTCTAGGCGCAGCCAAAGCGTTGAGGGGATCCGTTTTGGTGGCCTCAGGATCGGGTCTCTGCTTTTTGCAGATGACGTGGTCCTGTTGGCTTCATCGGAACGTGATCTACAGCTTTCGCTGGAGCGGTTCGCAGCCGAGTGTGAAGCAGCTGGGATGAGAATCAGCACCTCCAAATCCGAGGCCATGGTCTTGAGCTGGAATAGGGTGGGGTGCCTTCTCCGGGTCGGGGATGGGGTCCTTCCCCGAGTGGAGGAGTTTAAGTATCTGGGGGTCCTGTTCACGAATGAGGGAAAAATGGAGCGGGAGATCGATAGACGGATTGGTGGGGCATCTGCAGTTATGCAGGCGCTTTACCGGTCTGTCGTGGTGAAGAGAGAGCTGAGCCGAAAGGCGAAGCTCTCGATCTACTGGTCGATCTACGTTCCTACCCTCATCTATGGTCACGAACTCTGGGTGGTGACCGAAAGAACGAGATCACGGATACAAGCGGCTGAAATGAGTTTCCTCCGCAGAGTGTCTGGGCTCTCCCTTAGAGATAGGGTGAGAAGCTCAGTCATCCGGAGGGGGCTCAGAGTAGAGCCGCTGCTTCTCCACATCGAGAGGAGTCAGTTGAGGTGGCTCGGGCATCTGGTCAGGATGCCTCCTGGACGCCTCCCTGGTGAGGTGTTTCAGGCACGTCTCACTGGGAGGAGGCCCAGGGGAAGGCCCAGGACACGCTGGAGGGACTATGTTTCTCGGCTGGCCTGGGAGCACCTTGGGGTTCCTCCCGAGGAGCTGGAACAAGTGGCTGGGGAGAGGGAAGTCTGGGTCTCTTTGCTTAGGCTGCTGCCCCCGCGACCCGACCCCGGATAAGCGGAAGAAAATGGATGGATGGATGGATGGATGGATGGTTGGGGTTTGACAGGTGAGAGGTGTTTATATTAAAATCCAGCTTATCTTGATGTCACAATGAGGCAGTTTTTCAAACTGCTTGTAGAAGCACAAGTTAACTGATTGCAAAAATTAGCTAAAAAACGGACGGATGATTTTTACTCATTCTAGAATTGCGCTGCTTTTGGTGGCTGCATGTTGGAGTGGCTCTGTTGGCCAAATATTGAGTTTTGTTTTTTCGGAGGTTGTTTCCTCTGTGTTCTTGAGGAAAGATTACATTTTTTTGGACCTGTGCACTCACCTCCACCTGTGCTACTCATTGGCCCCTGATTTAAATAGCTTTCACTCACCTCATCCCCGTTCAGTCATCTGACCTGCCAGTCCTGAACTCCTCTCTGATCGTCGTCTCCTCGTTACTCGAAGATCTTCCCCGATTGTTCCATCTGCTCCTTCAAGGTCCACGTCGGCTCTGCCTCCTACTTCTGCCTTTCCCGGTTTCTGCAACTAAGAGCTACCCTGCTGATTTAAATAAAGACCCTCAGTACACTCTGAGTCTCCTTGTGATTCTGATATACAGGATCATATACCCGACTCCAACGTCTCTCTGCCAGGCTTCCTGAATATATGAGCTGACAGATATCTGAAGACGAGCAGGAAAAGAAAAGGAGGTGGAGTAGCAGTGCTTGTCAACAACAGATGGTGTAAGTCGGGACATGTTACTGTGAAGTGTCGTCTCTGCAGCCCAGATATTGAACTCTTGGCAGTAAGTTTTCGTCCATATTATTTACCAAGAAAGTTCACCAGTGTTATTTTGGCAGTTGGCAGTTGTCAGCCGTTGCAGACAATGCATGTCATGTCATCAGTTCCGTTGTCGCTAAGCTACAGACCCAGCACTCCAATGCATTTGTGGCAATATATGGTGATTTTAATCATGCCTCACTCTCTACTACACTTCCAACACTTCAACAGTTTGTCAGTTGCTCCACAAGAGAAAACAAGACATTGGATTTGTTTTATGCAAATGTAATGGATGAATACATGTCCAAACCAGACCTCCTCTGGGACAATCAGATCACAATCTTATTTTTCTCTGCTCAGAATATAAACCACTTGTTCAGAGGCAACCTGTGACAAAAGGAACTGTGAGAAAATGGTCACAGGAAGCTGAAGAAGCACTGCAGGGTTGTTTTGAGACCACACACTGGATGACTTTTTGCACACGGAGAGGAGATCAATGCCAGGACTGAGTGTGTGACTGACTATGTTAACTTCTGTGTGAACAACATCATCCCCACCAGATCAGATCACATGCTTCCCTAATAACAAACCCTGGATCATCAGTGACCTGAAGGAACTGCTAAACAAGAAAAAAAGAGCCTTCAGGGAGGGAGACAGGGAATTATTGAGGAGTATACAGAAGCAACTTAAGATCAAGATCAGAGACAGCAAAGAGGCATACAGGAAGAAGCTGGAGAACAAACTAGAGAAGGAACAATATCAGAGATGTCTGGTCAGGAATGAAAAAGATGATAGGCTTTAAGCACAGGAAGGATTGGATAGATGAAAGTCTGGACAGAGCCAATGAACTGAACGCATTCTTCAATAGGTTCAGTTCAGGGACTAGCTCAGCATCTTCCTCTCCTATCCCTAGCCAATCAGACATCCCACTCTTCTCTGACCCACAGCTCTCCTGTCACACCTTGAATGTTTTATCCTTCACCTCAGTCATTCACTCTTCTGATTCCACTAGTTTGTCTTCAACCAAGTCAGGAGATGCTGCTACCCCCTTTGCCTCCCCCTCCCACTTGTCTGTCTCCAAAATTCAGGTAAAGAGGTAGCTGGAGAAACTGAACCTGAACAAGGATGCAGGTCTATATGATGTCACCCTCAGAATCCTAAAGGTATGTGCAGAGCAGCTGTGTGGGATTCTGCAGCACCTCTTCAACCTTAGCCTAACCCAGGAGAAGGTTCCAGTGCTGTGGAAGACATCATCCCTTGTTCCAGTACCAAAGAGAACTCACCCATCAGTCATCAATGACTATAGACTTGTTGCCCTGACATCCCACATCATGAAGGTCCTGGAGAGACTCCTGTTGGTCCACCTGAATAAGCAAACAAGAACATATCAGGACCCACTGCAGTTTGCTTATCGCTGTGGAGTTGGGGTTGAAGATGCCATCATTCACCTGCTTCAACCAACCCACTGTCATCTGGACAAAGTAGGCAGCACTGTGAGGATCATATTATTTGATTTCTCTAGTGCATTTAGCACAATTCAGCCTGGTTTGCTTCGTCAGAAACTCCTGAAGACACAGGTGGAGCCATCAACAATCGCCTGGATCTACGACTACCTGACAAACAGACCACAGATTGTGAGACTGAAGGATTGTGTGTCAAGCCAGGTGGTCAGCAGCACAAGAGCACCACAGGGACTGTACTCTCACCAATCATTTTCACTCTGTACACCTCAGCCTTCCAGTACAAATCAGAGACCTGTCATCTGCAGAAATAGTCAGATGACTCTGCAATTGTCGGGTGTATCAGAGACGGACAAGAAGCTGAATACAGAGAGCTGGTGGACTGCTTTTTGACATGGTGTGGAAACAATCGTCTTACCTTGAATGTGAACAAAAAAAAAGGAGATTATTCTAGATTTCAGAAGAAACAGGGATAAGTCAAACACTGGATCAAACATCATGGGTGAAGAAGTGGAGGTGTTTGAGAAGAATAAATACTTCAGAGTTCACCTGGACAACAGACTGGACTGGAGGCGCAACAGTGAAGCAGTCTACAAGAAGGGACAGAGCAGACTGTACTTGTACCCTGAGCATCTGCTTCATAAGACTATTCTGCAACACCAAAATGTGTCTTCAGTCGGATGCTTCTTCAGTTTCGCTGCAACACAGACCGCAACAGGAAATCTTTCCTGCCCACATCTATCATTATCTACAACAACTTCTTAAAGAATTAACTCTATGACCTACAACAACAACAATTAATTTCCCTCTGGGATCAATAAAGTATTTTTGAATTGAATTGAATTGTTTGGAGTGTTTATAGAGGCAGCAAATACCCAAATGGCAACACAAAAGGATGAAAAAAATTAAATTTGCTTAATATGTCAGATAGTGTCTAAGAGCTGAGTTGGAAATGGAGTTAAAAGAATCAGTGAATAAAATCAGCTGTAAATGCGACTGTATGTCTTGTATTTACCTCCTTAAACTCAGTGATTGGTGGTATTAAAATTAACCACAGGCAGATCAGAGACAGTGAGTGATGCTAATGTAAAATTTTACTATTCTTAATCTAAATTAGACAGATCAAAAACAAAACTAAGTTGGATTAAACATAGCAATCATTCACAATGTTTTAGTTGGTTGCTGATTTCCATCAGGGCTTTCTTCTCGGTGGAACAACCCTATAAAGAGCAAGTCAGCCATATTGGATTTTGAGGTCAGGGTTAGTGAGAATTATCAGATTTGTCCTGCTTGAAATTCCTACTTCTAGATCCTTTCTGTTTGTTTTACGTACTTTACCCTAGAAAATGTCAAATTCGTTGTACATTTATCATATTACACTGATAATACATTGTATCCCTTCCTTCAACTGGTCATTCCATGACAATGATCTTTTTATCCTTTTTTACCTAGTCAATTGTTGTTTGGCAGCATGCCAGGGACTTCTTTGTTTCAATAGGAAACTTTTCACCAGAACAAACAGAAATCACATGTGGGGTGCCCCAGGGTTCCATCCTGGGGCCAATCTTATTTACTATCTACATGCTCCCACTAGCCCAGATTAAAACAACCAATAAGATTAGCTACCATAATAAATGCAGAGGATACTCAGCTTTACATAACGATGATAACAGGTGACTTTGAACCCATCCAAACGCTAAGTACATGCATCGAACAAATCAATGCATGGATGTGTCATAACTTCCTCCAACTGAACAGAAACAAAACAGAAGTAATTACTTTTGGACCTAAAGAGGAAAGATCAATAGTCAGCACACAGCTCCAGTTAATACAGCAAGAAACTACTGATCAGGCCAGAAATCTAGGTGTAGTTATGGACTCAGACCTGAACCTCCAGGGTCATATAAAGCCAACAACAAGGTCAGCCTTCTATCACTTGAAGAACATTTCTAGGATTAAAGGACTAATGTGGCAACAGGACCTCAAAAAACTCATCCATGCATTTATGTTTAGTCAAATTAATTACTGCAACAGCGTCTTCACAGGTCTGCCTAAAAAGTCAATGAGACAGCTGCAGCTGATCCAGAACGCTGCTGCTCATTTCCTCACTAGAACCAGGAAAGTAGAGCTCATTACCCCAGTCCAAAAGTCCTTACAGTGGCTCCCTGTAGCTCAGAGAATAAACTTCAAAATACTTTTACTAGTTTATAAATCATTGAATAGCTTAGCGCCAAAGTATGATGAAGATCTGCTGTTAGTATACCAACCCACCAGAACACTCAGGTCCTCTAATTCCAGTCTACTCAACATCCCTAGAATTGGAACCAAACATGGAGAAGCAGCTTTCAGTTTCTATGCTCCTCTAATTTGGAACAAACTTCCAGAAAACTGCAAAGCTGCTGAAACACTGAGTTCTTTTAAATCACAACTAAAAACGTATCTGTTTAGAGCTGGCTTTGAGTAATGCTTTGATGTATTATGTTTTGTGTATTCTTCTTGTTTTACTGCTGTTTTTACATTATTTGCTTTGTAATGCTTTGATGTATCTGTGTGTGCTTCATGCTTTATTACTGTTTTTACTTTATATGCTTTGTCTGTGTTTTACTGCTAGTTTTATTTTACCACTTAATCATGTAAATCACCTTGAATTACCTTGTTGTTGAAAGTGTGCTATACAAATAAAATTGCCTTCCCTTGCCTTGCTTTTTATTTCTTTATGTGAATTTAATAATCACAGCATCAATTACGTATATTGTCAGGACAGGCAACTATTTGGTATTTCTGTTTATGACTGGTTGGGATCAGTATTCATCTTTTTATTACTCATTTTCCCATTCTTCCTCATGAAGGCAGCACACCTTCTACCTTTGGTTATAAAATTAAAGGGGCTTTATGCAATTTTCTGAAATTTAAACTCGCGACTGACACCTGCAGGCAAAAAAACGGAACTGCTCTAACTTTCTGCTTGCTCTCGCAGCGCGCGCTCCTACGCCGGTCGCTCACAATCTTGGATCTTTTTTGGGCACTTGTCAGGGGTTTAACTTTTTTAGTCTTATGTGGAGTTACTGTTGGTGTCAGAGTTGTCCTTGGTCTCTTCCGTGTATTCGCACAATCCATTGAACTGCTTGCGAGTGCTGACTAGCGGTGGTGGCAGAGCGATCTGAAACATTTTACATGAACACGCTTGACGTCACGTCCGCAGACAGCGCGTGAAAATCTGACCCAACAGAAAATAGAAAAAATTGGATACAGGCTTATATGTGCACCCACTGTGAGCTGACGAGGTGTCAGTATGCTCATCAGTAGATGTTTGAGTCATAAATTGTCAAATAAAAAGGCTATTGTTACGTTTACTTTGGGGAAAAAGTTGCATATAGCCTCTTTAAGTTTGCTTCAAATGTAATGAGGAAACTGTCAAAGGCTTTTCTGGTCTTAAAATAAATACAGTAAAAAATAAAGATATGTGGAACCAGTTGCATATCCACAGCTGCCCTTATAGTAATGGTTTATGCACTAAAGTATTCATATTCATCATCACATTACCACAGTAACTACATACAGACCCAAACGGATTTTCTAATTTGGTCTTCACACTTGATGCACATTAAAGCACTTCTGTGACTGTGCATAGAGTCACCTTGAATTTAATTTGACCAATCAGGCATGGCTGCTGCAATCATGATTCAGTAAGATGCACCCATGCCTGCAAAGAGCCAGCTGTGGGGAAATCCAATCTGGAAGTCCAACAACAGATTTTACACATGAGTCATTAACAAGCTTTGATCCTCGCTCCTCACCGAATGTTAATTAATATCACAGCAAAGCGCTGCTTTTCCCTGCAACTTTGATTCACCGTTTTTCATCACTAAAACATGGCACACCTGAGCGAAAACACGATAACACAACAATCAGCTTAGTTCCAGGGCTTACTCTGAATTCATAAATGGAGATTTATACAGCAGCTGCAGTCAGTACAAAGAGCTGGCATTCTTTCTTTTTGCATTTTAAAACAATAACAACTGTTGCAACAGAAAGATTTCACAATTTTAGTGTAAAGAGTAGGCCTATACAAATTGTACTTGTGCTCCAGATTTTAAAGACTCTCTAAATGTGACTTTATCTCCATCAGGAAATGTATTTCCTATTACTGCCATCTTACAGACTCATCAGCTATGCAGCTCTACAAACAATACAAATGTGAAATTTCAGCTAAGTCTGGAACCAAACATCACAATTACAATTACACTAATGCTGGTTTGGCCATATTTGATTATCTGATGCTAATGCTGCTAGATAATATTTTAATTAAAGGTTGTCAAATGTGTTCCAAATTCATTTAAGACACCAAAATAGGCCCTTACTCTAGCTCTGAATCAGGTACCCACTTCAGCTTCATCTGTTTCCCTGCTTATACTGCACTCACCAAGGGGGGTGTTCTGTGCACAAATAATGTTGTTGTTTTTTTTGCTAGTGCCGCCCCATAAGCTGTCCTGCCCTGGACAGGACGCCTCAATGCTGTATCAACAACCATCATTTGCACACACATCATCTTGTTGTCCAGAAATCAGCATTTATTTCTAAAATGTCTTTCCTCAAATGCAGTACAGGGACCCTGTATACCTCCTCTGGTTTACAAAAAGCTGTGCAAGAGTTTTTAAATGGTGCAAAATGTCTTAAATGTGCTCATATATGTGTTGCACTGTTCTACCTAAATCGTGTATCCCTGTAAAGGTGCAGATTATAGACATATCTAAGGTTTGCATTTGGGTCAGCACTTTCTAACTGCTGTAATGCACAATTCTGCTAATTCCTTTGAATTTCAGATTTTATCTCAAATAAATTTGACTCGTAAATTGTTATTTTGGTCAGTATGTTATTACCAGTTGAAGATTTCTATAGTTTTTTCGTTACCATTAATGAGAAGCTAGTTGTAAAAGTGCTCTGTTTTATTAAGTGGGAATAGCTGCAGTCCACACAGCAGAGAGTTATATTTAAGAAAGATGTCTGTTTTTGACCTAAACCAAATCCTCAGAGCGTATAATACACTGGCCAAACACAGGCCTGTGCACACATCCACAGGCACATTCTCACATACGCACCAGTATAATTAATTTATGATCCAGTCCTATGATTTATTTTTGTCCCTATCTGACCTTATGTGCGGCTTGAATGTGAAACGTCCTCGAGGATCTGTGGTGCTCTGCTCAGCTGAAGGCTCAGCATGGACTGCACAGCTCGATTCCTCGTGGACCATGTATCATAACCATTAATTTCTCGTCAAAACGGCTCAACTCCTTCACCTTCCTTTTCTACCTCTTTTTATCTCATTTCCTTCATTTTTTCCTCCAGCTCGTCCCTTTGGATCATCTGAAAATAGCAGCCAAGGGAAAAGTGGGTCAGCTGCCATAGGATAGTGCATATACTGAATTCATTTCTGGGTACCTTTACAATTTGTCAAACTACTATACCTCGGACAGTTTTATATACCTAAGCAGTTTTATTTGCAAACAGTTCTAAAATTTATAAAACATAATGCCTTACATGAAATGATTTACATAAACCATTTTTTTACTATAAAATAACTTTTTAAGTATTTTAAGAGAGGGCCACATGCAGAGGATAAAATCTTCAAGGCCCACAATTCCTTAAATGCAGTAAGATTTCCTTTAAATCAATTTTTTTAAGCATCAACAGATAGCATTCTCAAGTTTTTTCAAACATGTTTTTAAAGGGAAAACCATTTGTCCTTGGGTTTACGAAAACCCCAGATTGTGAAGGTAGAACCATTATAATCTAAAAGCACATTTGGAATCCTGAATCATGGATCTATAGCACCATGAAACATAACGATTTCGTTTCTGTTTTTGCTTTATCGGTCACATATTTTATGTTTCAGATCATCAAAGATAAACTGAGTAAATGCAAAATGCAGTTTTTAATGATTTTATTTATTAAGAGAAAAACGTTTCTAAACCAACCATATTCTTATTTCCTTTCCTGGGAAATCATGAATTAAATGTGATTAACCACATATGTAGAATGCTGAATTAAGTTTCATAAGCTGCACCTAAGGCTTTATTACTGCCCAGAAGAGCGAAGCCATTTCTAGCATTTTTGGACTCCAGTGAAACACAGTGAGAACATTTATCCACAAACAGATAAAATAGGGAATTTGGGTGAACCTTCTAAATTACTCTAGGAGTGCATCACATATTCATCTAAGAGATCATGAAAGTACTCAGAAGAATATCGGATGACGTGGACAACTTCAGGGGCTGCATTTTTCATAGGATTCGACCTACTTGGTCAACTTATTAGCCATGTGCTGTTATTTATACAATATGTGCACTAAATGTTTTACTTTCTTGTTTTGTTTAATTAGCACTACTTAAATCAATGGTAAAATGTCTCATTTCACTGTATACTCTGTATGTGGCTGAAATCACAAACCCACTTGAAGTTAAACTTGACCGCAAAGACCGGAAGTGAGCAGCTATGAAATTAGTCAGTCTTGCCTTCAGAGTTATTCCCACCCTTACCTCCATCACCTGGAAATCAAGAAAATCAATGGATGGATGTGCCATAATTTTCTCTAGATAAATAGGAACAAAACGAGGAACGATATATATATATATATATATATATATATATATATATATATATATATATATATATATATATATATATATATATATATATATATATATATATATGTGTGTGTGTGTGTAGTCTGAGGGGGGAAATCAGACATGAGAGACAAGTGTGCATGAGATTAGCATTAAGAAAAAATAAACTGAAATAGATAAAGTAGCCTAAATCATGAAGTAAGTAAAAACGGCATTGAAGAACAATATTCAAGAGGTTTTCCTTAAACATAGCCCAGCCATGAAATACCAAACCAAAATAAAAGCAAGCTCTATATCCAAAATAATAAAAGAACACATCCAGCTTTTTTCTAATGGGGCTCTTCTTTTTCAGAGAACCTGTTTGTTTTCAGCTATAAGCAAACTCGGCTCATGTGGCCCAGTGGATTATCTAATTATCTGTTATGTGTTTAACTAATACCATTAGGCCAAATGGGTCCCATCTAAACAGCACAGGAGGAGTCTGCTGAGATCGCCCCAGCATTACAAAACAATCAGGACAGGGAGAGTGTGTGAAAATGTGGAAGAGGATAAAAGTGGGCAAATATGCACAGATGAGTGCTTTATTTTTTTTTAAATCATTGATTGTGAAAGTGACGGAGTAATTAATGAAGGACTGTACAGATGGCTTAAAGTGATTTAAATAGGCTTGGGTCGATATGAGACGTCTATGGCATCATAAGCTTGAGTAAATTTACCACTGTTTTACTTCATATGAACAAAAATGTGAAGCATGATCTAATTGCTTTTACTTAAAACATAAATGCAACTGCAATTTCCCCCGATACTGACATAATATGATACTGTTACAAAAAATGTAGTTATGCAATAAATGTTTAACTAAATAGTGATTTATGTTTCAAAGCAAACTTGCCAGTTGCACAGAATACTATGTTCAGTTGTGTTGATTTTCCAGGGAACCAGGACCCAGTCTGAGGCTTATTTTTATTGGTAGCCACCAGAGATTTAGCAGTTTGGACAAAATTTGTTTCAAAACAGATAGAGAATGACGATAAGCCCTTCCTTGGAGTCCAATCTATAAATGTCTTTGATTATTACAAATGTAAATGTTTCCAAGGACTAAACTTTGTCAGTCTTTAAATGAACGGATGTTTCTGGCGGTCGACTCTGGGTTTCATGTTATTGTAAAGGAGTTTCTCAAAGTGTGATAGCATCAAGCAAAGACACCACAGTTTTACAGCTGTATAGTGTCAAAACGGAAGGGTTCAAACAAAAACGTATAAATGTGCTACATGAATTAATTGTTTTAATACAAAAACAAAAATGACTACTACTGTTATATCATATATTTTAATAAAGGTGCACAGTCGCGCAGTCGATAGCCCAGTTGTCTTACATCAAGAAGGTAATAGGTTGAAATCCGTCTTTCTGCAAGGAGTTTGTCTGTTCCCCCTGTGCAATTGAAGGGGTAAATTGCCCTTCGTAGTGAGTATGTGCTAGCATGGCGAAAGTAATGTCCTGCAGTCTTACCTCCATAATTTGATTCCTATTAATTCTTAAACTTTTAGGAATCCTGATAAGAGCTTAATCAGGAAAATATAAGTGTAGATGTGAGTCAGCACAAAGGTATAAAAACACCAGGCTTAGAAAAAGCCTGTATATTCTCCGGTCAACTTCATTTGTGTATTTCTTATCTTAAATTATTTTTGTGACCTTTTGACCATGCTTTACTTGAACAATTTTATGTCTTAAACTACAACTTTGTTTTATTATTATTGTTGCGATATCAGATTCATTATACAGTAGATATGAGCTATTATAAGCAATAAACCGGTCTGTGTTAAAACATTTACAATAAGGCCATCATTGGGATTTCTGTGAGAGAGCTGCAACCGCACCTAATCTGTCAAAGTTTGGCATTTGAGGGGATTCAGGTGTCCTGATCAGCAGAGTTAAATGGTGTTCTGAAGGGTAAATCATCATTGGGGCTCCTGGACTTTAGATTATCCCACAAGAACATAAATATGCATCATTTAAAAAATTTAAACATGGCTTTTGGTGAATATAAAGACATCTAAGAAATGCCTTTTAAGTCTTTAATTTGGATGTTGGCAATGTGTTTTATGTCGTGATAAAACTGGAGCTTGTTTTTAAACATCGCTGTTTCTTTCTAGGATTCAAGTGTCCTGTCTGCTCCAAGTCTGTGGCATCCAATGAGATGGAAGTCCACTTCATAATGTGTCTCAGCAAACCTCGCCTCTCTTACAATGGTAAGAATCATCTAACTTAGCTTGTGTTGTTTGCATTTTCTTATTTGGTATTTGGAGGAAAAAGCAAAGTTTACCAGTGTACCAGGATACAGGGGGAAAAAAGGTTTTTTTGCAATATGTTTATTATTTTATTTTATATTATTGGTTGATTTCTTGCAAGGGCGGTACAGATAAATATTCATAACAATGTGGGTGGCTCTACAAAGAGTTTTATGATATTTAGCTAGTCCTTCCAAAACATCATACATATGAATGAGATGTAATGAAAAAAATGAGAATTCATAATGAATTCTTGGAGTGACTTCAAACAGCTCAAGCAACTCAATTAAAAACATGCAAACTTACAAAATGACCTGAGGCAGCGAAGCTCCTTGATGGCTGTAACACATAACTTCCTGTGTTTCACAGCTTGTTTTTGGTGCCATCTGACCTCCACTATGTCTGTTTATCCTTTAACTCTTGCTGTTTTTCTCCTGGAGCAGTTCTAGAGCTACAGGAAGTGTGTCTCAGTTTAAATAAAGCAGAAGGACTTAAATAATGTTGAACAAAGTCTTTGTTTTGCTTTACTGAGTCAAGTCTTAATTTTTTTAACCCAATCTCTTAAATCTGTTCTCATTTTGTCAAGTCACAGCCGCAAACTTTACTCTGTTTTTATTGGGATTTTATTAACCAGAGAAACTATCATAATCCACAGGTGTTTGTGTTTTGGTTTTCATTTGTGTTTGTTTCTGAGTTCTTAATTGTTGTCGTCTGGGTTTTTCTTTGTCAGTTAATTAACTCACTGATTAACTCACCTGCTTTCACTGTCATTCTCCACTCTCACCTTAGTATATAAGCTCGCTGGTTTTCATTGTTCTTTGCTGGTTCCTCATGTTACTCTGCTGTGCTCCATATCCTGCTCATCCTACAATTTCCCCAGTAAGTTTACTTGTTTTTCTATTATTTAAAATTCTGCTGTGTGTTATTAACCCCCAAACATTATATCAACACAAAGTAACATGTAACTGAGAAGTGGAATGAAAATGATGCATTCGTCTTTAATGTTGTGGCTACAGTAAAAGTCTGAAAAATGTGATGTACGTTTGTATTCAACCCCCTTTTCTCTGATGCCCCAAAATAAAAATGAGTGCAAACAGTTGCCTTTGGATGTCCCTTACTTACTAGAATCCACCCGTGTGTAATTTAATCTCTGTATAAATCCAGTTGTTCTGTGCACCAGAACACTGGTGAAGAAACAACATCACGAAGACCAAAGAACTCAGCACCCAGGTCAGGGCTAAAGGTGAGAAGTTTAAAACGGGGTTAGGTTTAAAACAGCATCCCAAGCTTTAAGCATCTCACAGAAATCTGTTTAATCCATCATCTGACCTACCAAGACATAGTCGTCCATCTAAACCTATGATCAGCGCCAACACAGCATTAGAGAAAGCCAGCCATGAGTTCCATCATAACTTTGGAAGAGAAGCACATCTTAAACTAAACCTCAACATTGTTCATTAAAATGTGTGGCTATAAACTGACAAAAAACTATAAAACAATTTTTAAGGAAAGTGAACTTGCAGTGGACATAACTTTTACAAAACAGTGGGGCAGCCCAGTTAATTTCAGTGGGTGTAAAGGTCATCTGTGTAAGTCTTGTGTGAAGTACAATATTGTCTTGTTGCTAAGACAACTAATTGAACTGTTATTCTTCTGCTTCTGCACTTTGTGAGTGGCAATCCGCTGTTTTCAAACACATTTCTGGTTTATACCAAGCGTGTTGAAATACTGAAACAAATCTCTGAAAAATAATGAGTAAACACTGAACTCATTTGCATTAATATACTGTGTGAAAGTAACATAAAAACTAAGTGTTTGACATGTGCTATATTGCCTAAGGCATTTACACACCCACCCAAAACATTGTATGCAGGTGTTCCAATAACTTCCATGTCCACAGGTGTATAAAATCAAACTAGTAGGCTTGAAGAGAACTCCTATAAACATTTGTGAAAGAATAGGTCGATCTTAGGATCTCAGCAAATTCCAGTGTGGTTCCGTGATAAGATGCCGCATGTACAATATGTTGAATCATGAAATGTCCTCAATTTCACACAAAAAAAACCGTGAAAGAGATTGAGAATGATGGCATCTCAGTCAGGTCAATTTACAGATCTGGGTCAGCAAATGCTATCTTGCATGATATGTAAAGATTGTCAACTTTCTGCAGAGTCAACAGCTACAGACCTCAAAACTTCCTGTGGCCTTTAGATTAGCTCAAGTACAGTCTGTAGAGAGCTTCAAGGAATGGGTCCTAAATTTAATTTGTATTGTCGAACAGCTGGATCCAAGCTTGCGACACATCAGATGGATTCTAGAGTTGTGGAGATGTATTCTCTGGAGTAAAAACATCACAACACCTGTTCTGGTGATCTGATGGACAAATCAGGGTTTAGTAGCTAAATGTTAATTGCCTGAGTGCCTTGTGCAGAGTTTAAGGTTTAGGTGATTTTATTGATGTGGCTGTTCATCAGGAGATGCGCTTGGGCCCTTAGTTCTAGTGAAAGGAATTTGTAATTCATTTTAGATTATTTCATGCTCTCAAGTTTTTGGGAGTAATCACAGACTGCTCCAACATAACTGCAAAACAAGGTCCATAAAGACATGTATGAGCGTGTTGGGTGCCTAAGAACCTGACTGCCCTGCAGAGTCCTTACGTCAGCCCATCAGAACACCTATGAAATGAATTAGGGAGACTGTGAGTCAGGCTTCTCTATCAACATCAGTGTCTAACTTCACAAATGGTTTTTCAAAAGAAGGGTCAAGCATTTCTACAAAATCCCCTGTCATAGATAGGCAGGCTGAAGTTCCATTAAATACTGTAAATGAAAAATGGGATGTCCGCAAAGTTCATATACGTGTGAAGGCAGATGAACAAATACATCTGATAGTGTCTATGAAAATGACAAACAAGAAACCAAAAGGAGTTCTTAGTTTTCTTACAAATATTGTTAAAGTCTTGTTGATTCATGACCCCAGTTTCATGTATTGTCTAGTTTCATGAGCTAAATACATTGTTACACACCTAGTAGCTCCTATCCTTTAACAGATAATACTATTACGATCCTTGCATGTTTGGGGTTTCATTTTCATTCTGTTTGTGTTTTGATCATCTTATTACTGTTTATTTATGTTCAATAGGTCCTGCCATAATCAGTTCATTTATCTCTGTTCATTATTGTTTGTAAGGGGTTGCCATTTCTGTTTATTTACAATTCATGTAAAGCACTTTGAATTGCTTTGTTGATGAAATATGCTGTAGAAACAAATTCACCATGCCTTTGTGTTTAGCTTTTTATTTATTCTTGTGTTCTGTACTTTGTGCATTCGGGTTTGTTAGTCTTTCCCCCTTGGTTTTTAGTTCTATTGAGTCTCAGCTCAGCTCTCTTTGTGTTAATTCATCTGTCTTCCTCAGATTCCCTGCTTTCCTCCTGCCACAGCTGTACTGCATCTGATTAGTTCATCTGAATCCTGTCATTTCCCACCCCAGCTTCAGTATTTAACTGTTGTTTTTTCATTATTCATTGCTGGATTCTTTAAAATGGCTGTTACTCTGTTCACGTTCCATGTCCTGTTTCCCTTGTTCCAGTTCCAGTTTTTCTATTTTCTCATTAAACCCTTCACAATGCTTCATTTTTGTGTGCAGTTTCTATCAGAATTGTTAAAAATCTGCAAGTTGCAGGTTTAAATTAGTATCTTCAAGTTGTCTGTGTTTTACCATCAATAACTTTTAGGGTTGATGCCTAGCTGTCTCATCAGCGTTTACCACTTGAAGAGTGAGGGAGCTGACCATGTCAGGATATTTTTAATTTCTGTATTGATCTTCTGTGTAGAGTACTGCTGTGTGTTGTTCTGCTAGCTCATCCTTGGGTGTTTCTGTGCTGCCACTCTTGGGTCTCCCTGTTATCCAACATATTCACTGATTCAGTTTCATGACCGCTAATCTGTTACACCTCATTGTGTTTTTTTATTTTTTTATTGGATTGATACCTTATTTCTTTTTGAACCAACCAAACAATACTATGAGTGGCAACAACATTGTTGGTGCACGACTGAATTCTTTTCACTAGCCTCCTGCATCAGTTTGATCATCAGCATCTCCATGTTGTTTGGCAGCAGAAGGAAGCATGAAGTGCTCTTAAATGTCCTGGTAGACAATTATGCTGGCTTTGGACTTGATACAGCACCGTGGACCAACACCAGCAGATTACAGAGCTCAACAAATCACTATTGATCCTGGAAAGACTTGGCAGCCCCCATGTTGAATAGGGCCACCCACACCCAGTTTGCTGCCAAAGTTAGAGGGGGCACTTTACCTGACTGGGAATACACAGCCTTTTTTCCCCACTTCACTTCTGATGCTGGTGCTGACCCAGGGCACTTACTTCAGTCCAATTCAAGTTTTGTGAATTTGCTTCAGAATCCTCTTGAGATGGCAGTCATTCCTGTTGCTTGTGTGACTCTTCTTTTAAAGCAATACCTTTTCTTCCATTAAACCTTTCAATATACTTATACTATACAGTATACTTTTATGCAACACTGAATGAACTGCTAGCTTTGCAATGTTGTTGTAGCTGCAAGCTGTCAAGTCAGCAGTCTTCGATGACAGCAGAGGCAAGATCATAACATTTCTGTTTAAAAATTCCTTTTCTTTTGGTATTACGTAATATGGTAATTTTTCTGAGAAGCAGACTTTTAGTGTTTATTAGACGTAAGCCACAATCATCAAAATGAACATGAATAAACGTGAGCTATATCATTCTGAATGTATACAAGTTTCTCCTTTTAAATTTATTTTCCAGTTTATTGGAATGTATTTTTGGAGAAATTTGAGAAAAAAGCAATTTAAAATAAACAAGCACACAAAGCTGCTGGAGACTTACTGTCTACCTTTCAGCCTCCTGTTTATATCAATAAACATGCTGCTGTGTTAGTTATGATCTGCTTCTGCTGGTTGCCTGGAAACGCAGGTCCCAAATGTCTGTTTATTGCCCCACAGCAGCTCATTGATTGACACTTCTTTGACTTGCCGGCTGTGGAAACGAACGTCTGCTGGGGTCACCTTGTCGTAGTCTCTGCATCATCTTGTGTTCCTTATCCTAATGATAACTAAATCATGTGATGTAGTTTGTGGCTTGGAGGGCAGGGAGTTGATTTTACAGTTCCACAAACAGCTGCCAGTGTGGCCTAGAAGGCCAGTGCTGTAAAATATAATGTAGGTTTGAAGCCTCCAGCCAAATCCGAGTGGAAGATTGAGTGACACAGGCAGAGAGAGGAGAGTGAAACTGTCTTAAGGTTGATGGGATCTGGAGTGATGGAGTATGGTACTCTGATGCCCGATAACGGACGATAGGAGAGAGGGTAAAAGGAGAAACTCTCCCATAATTCCTCTCATTTTTCTTCTGCATCTCCTTTCCATCCTGTCGCTCTTTATTTCCAGCCAATTACACTCTGCTATTCCTCCCTCTGCTCTGTGAGACCGTCCGTCTGTCTGCTCCTGTCGTCCAATTTTCCTCCTAATTTCTTTGTTCCTATTTATCTACCTTCTTCTGTTCTCTGTGGTTTTTGAGACCCACAGAATGGAACGTGCTTATCTTAATTCCCCGTATGCTCAGGGTTTTTGGTTTTTTTTGCCAATCACCTTGGTTATGGTGTGCCACACATCCACATATTTCAAACAAACAGTATACGGTGTTACTTGAGAGACATATTTCCAGTTTTTACAACCTTTAAATAAATATACCAACTTTGGTTCATGTTCACATGTTTTAACATCAGTGAGTTTAAATGTGAGTATTTTCCCCCCAGATGTAAGACTTTAGCTGTGTCCATTTGGTCTTGAGAATGCTTTGAATATGAATAAACCAATTTGTTGTTTTTTTTAAGTTTGACGAAACCTTTTTAACATTTTACAGATAATTGCTGTTTTAAAAAAAAAGCTGATTCTGAACATTTGTTTTCATGTTAGTTTCAGTTTCTTCGTCCTTGAAACCCAATTTAGTTTATTTTAAAGGGATTTATATCTGAGTGTTTGGCTTAATTGATTCTGTTATATGACTGTTAATAAGAAAAAATGAGCGGAAATCAAACCTGGGTATTTTCAAATCTGGCAATTCTATGCTTTTGCAGAACAGTAACACATTTTAACCCTTCATGATCTAATACCATCACCCCCTAACCCCGACCAAACTTTTTTGTCACAGGCCATCAAAACTCCTAATAAAAAAGTGACATATGCATGTTTTCTTATTACTATTTGTTAAATGCCATTACAAAAAATGTGTACATAAAATCCAAAGCATGCAATAATTGCAGGTAATAATAACATGTCCGCTTGTGTTTGGAATGTTTTGAGTTTCCTGACAATTTTATACATACATATACCCTCACTGGCCACTTTATTACCTTACTACTGGGCTGGACCCTTTTTTGCCTACAGAACTGCCTTAATCTGTTGTGGCATAGAGTTAACAAGGTGTCAGGCTGAAGTATTCCTTAGAGATTTTGGTTCATATTCACATAATACAATCCGCATATGTTGGCTGCACATCAGTGACCTGAATTACTGGTTCCACCAAGTCTTAAAGGTTGCTGGAGGTTTTTTCTTAGCTGTCTTAAATCAAGTTTTTAAGTATAAAATTTGATTCTTGAGAATAGCTCAAAGACCACCCTGATAGTTGCGCTTCATGGAAATACATTGCTTTCAACTATATCTTATTTATCTTGCTTTAAAATGGATGAAAGCAGCAGGAGCTGTTGAACTATGTTCAGAAGTGTTATCCTGTGCCAGGATGCAGGAAAAGTCGAAGGTATGATGATCAAAGGCTTTGCTAGTTTCACCTGAGGCAATTTAGACAAACCTAAACTTTGAACTGATGACAGTGTCTGCAGTGATTGGTTTTAGCAACTGCCTCATTAAAAGTAGTATTACAAAAGACAGGTCACCTCTGCAGATACCTGGAAGTACAGTACAGTGCTATATTGCCTCACATAAGTATTCATACAGTACTTCTTAAACCTTATAACATTTTGCCGTTTTACAACCACACATTTGAATGCATTTTTTGGATTTCATGTGATAAACCAACAAAAAGTTGTGGATAATTGTATATTTAAAAGAAAATTATACAGGACTTTTATAATTGTGTACAAATTAACAACTGTGTGGCAGGCATTTATAATTTCCCCATCACTTTAAACTGGAACTATCGACCTTGTAGTTTTCTGCTATACAGTATGTCTCTTTTTCTTTTCTGCAAAAGCAGTTCAAGTTTAGCCAGATTGGCTGAAGAACATCTGTGAGCATCAGTTTTCAAATCTTGCTACAAAATCTTAATTGGATTTAGGTCTAGTCTTTAACTAGCCCATTCTAACACATAAATATGCTTTGATCTAAACCTATACCTCATAGCTCTGCTTGTATTGCAATGGGTCGTTGTCCTAATGGAAGGTGAACTAACAATCAGATCTCAAGTCTCTTGCTGCCTCTACAAGGTTTTCTTTAAGCACTGCCATATATTTAGGTCCATCCATGGTCCTTGTCAACTCTGACTAGCCTCTCTGTCCCGGCTAAAGAAGAGAATCCTCATAGTATGATGTGGCCACCACTGAGTTTTGTGGTTAGGATGGTGTGTTCAAGGTGATATACAGTGGCTTGCAAAAGTATTCGGCCCCCTTGAACTTTTCCACATTTTGTCACATTACAGCCACAAACATGAATCAATTTTTTTGGAATTCCACGTGAAAGACCAATACAAAGTGGTGTACATGTGAGAAGTGGAACAAAAATCATACATGATTCCAAACATTTTTTTACAAATAAATAACTGAAAAGTTGGGTGTGCGTAATTATTCAGCCCCCTTTGGTCTGAGTGCAGTCAGTTGCCCATAGATATTGTCTGATGAGTGCTAATGACTAAATAGAGTGCACCTGTGTGTAATCTAATGTCAGTACAAATACAGCTGCCCTGTGACGGCCTCAGAGGTTGTCTAAGAGAATGGTGGGAGCAACAACACCATGAAGTCCAAAGAACACACCAGACAGGTCAGGGATAAAGTTATTGAGAAATTTAAAGCAGGCTTAGGCTACAAAAAGATTTCCCAAGCCTTGAACATCCCACGGAGCGCTGTTCAAGCAATCATTCAGAAATGGAAGGAGTATGGCACAACTGTAAACCTACCAAGACAAGGTTGTCCACCTAAACTCACAGGCCGAACAAAGAGAGCGCTGATCAGAAATGCAGCCAAGAGGCCCATGGTGACTCTGGACGAGCTGCAGAGATCTACAGCTCAGGTGGGGGAATCTGTCCATAGGACAACTATTAGTCGTGCACTGCACAAAGTTGGCCTTTATGGAAGAGTGGCAAGAAGAAAGCAATTGTTAAAAGAAAATCATAAGAAGTCCCGTTTGCAGTTTGCCACAAGCCATGTGGGGGACACAGCAAACATGTGGAAGAAGGTGCTCTGGTCGGATGAGACCAAAATTGAACTTTTTGGCAAAATGCAAAACGCTATGTGTGGCGGAAAACTAACACTGCACATCACTCTGAACACACCATCCCCACTGTCAAATATGGTGGTGGCAGCATCATGCTCTTCAGCAGGGACAGGGAAGCCGGTCAGAGTTGATGGGAAGATGGATGGAGCCAAATACAGGGCAATCTTGGAAGAAAACCTCTTGGACTCTGCAAAAGACTTGAGACTGGGGCGGAGGTTCACCTTCCAGCAGGACAACGACCCTAAACATAAAGCCAGGGCAACAATGGAATGGTTTAAAACAAAACATATCCATGTGTTAGAATGGCCCAGTCAAAGTCCAGATCTAAATCCATTCGAGAATCTGTGGCAAGATCTGAAAGCTGCTGTTCACAAACACTGTCCATCTAATCTGACTGAGCTGGAGCTGTTTTCCAAAGAAGAATGGGCAAGAATTTCAGTCTCTAGATGTGCAAAGCTGGTAGAGACATACCCTAAAAGACTGGCAGCTGGAATTGCAGCAAAAGGTGGTTCTACAAAGTATTGACTCAGGGAGCTGAATAATTACGCACACCCCACTTTTCAGTTATTTATTTGCAAAAAATTTTTGGAATCATGTATGATTTTCGTTCCACTTCTCAGGTGTACACCACTTTGTATTGGTCTTTCACGTGGAATTCCAATAAAACTGATTCACGTTTGTGGCTGTAATGTGACAAAATGTGGAAAAGTTCAAGGGGGCCGAATACTTTTGCAAGCCACTGTACATTGTTAGTTTTTCTCTATACATACATTTTGCATGTAAGCTACAAAAGGTCACACATTTTTATCATCTGACCAGCGTACCTTCTTCCACATGTTTGATGTGACCCCCAAATGGCTAGTCTCAAGCCACAATGGCTTTCCTCTTCCATACTGGCTAGATTTGTGTAGTGCATAACTAATTTTTTTCTGTTGACAGATTCTCCCACTTGAATCCATTCTTGGCTGCTTTTCTGATAAACACTCTCTTTGCTCAGACGGCCATGTCTTACTGTGTTCGCTGTTGTGCCACACTCTTTCCATTTTCAGATGAATAAACAGAGCGCTGTGAGATGTAAAAAGTGTGAATTATTGTTTTATAATCTAACTCTCCTTTAACTGTTCTCCCTAACCTGTCTGCTCTGCTCCTTGATTTTCGTGATACTGTTTCTTGTCCAATGTTCTCTAAAAAACCTCAAAGGTCTTTACAGAACAGCTGGATGTATGAGATGTTATTTAGGGGAGTAAGTTCATATCTATGATCCACTTTTCAGATTTGAACAAAAATGTGAAAACGGCATCCTTTTTCAATTTTGTGCTGCTGTGGGTTGTTTTATCATCTTAAATCCCAATACAATTCACTTACATTTGAGGTTGGAGTGTAACAAAATATGAAAAAGATCGAGAGTTATGAATACTTTTGCAACACACTGTATATGCAACAGGAAACTATGCATCCATGGCATTTGGGTAATTTTTGACATAAGACATATTTATAAAATTTGAATAAAAACAAACTTGCTAATTTTAAATGAATGTATGCATCAACTCAAGAAAAATGAAGTGTGGAGGGTGTTTGTATTGTATTTTTTTGCCAATGTTTCCGTGTATCTGCTTTTAGAGTGCAGGTGAGGTTCATAGGTAGCACAAAATCCACGTGAGATGACTACTGGATCTTATCTGGGCTTCAGCTTTCAGTAATGGTATCTTTACTGTCTCCTGCTAAATATAGCCCTTTGAGCACTTGCTTGGAGGGGGGGGGGGGGCAAAGGCATTTAAGTCAGGAGGACTGGTGTTGAGCAAAAACAGAGAGAAACCTTAAAGAAGCAGGTGAAGCTCATGCAGTTTTCCTCCTGCAGCTCAGGCCACTGGAGGACAAAGACAGACAGTAAGAGAAGGAATTTAGTGCTGTGATTGAGAAAAGCAAAGAGCAACTCCTCTAAGTCATTATTGATGTGAAGTTTCTTGATGCCAAACGTGTGTAGGCATCCAGGAGAGACAGCTGAAAGTCAAGTGGGAGGCAGGTGGGTGAGAAGAGAACTAATGAGTTAGAGACCCAGAAAAAGAGCTCTCAGATCCTGTTTCACCAGATTCTGCTCACATGAAACAGAAGATGGACCAAGTTTAATGTAATGTCAAACACATCTTTCCTCATTTACTTTGCTTATGATCTTATCAGTAATAAACGGGGATGTTTTAAGTGTTTGCTGTAAATGAAATGACTGTTTTAATATCACAATCATAACCTCTGGAACCAACATTAGTTTTTGGAATTAAAATATTTGTGAAAATCTAAAGGTGAAACTCAAAAAATTAGAATATTGTGCAAAAGGTAATTTATTTAAGAAATTCAACTTAATTGGTTAAACTAGTACATAAAATAGACTTATTAGATGCAAAGTGATATATTTCAAGGCTTTATTTGTTATAAATATGATGATTATGGTTTCCAGCTTATGAAAACCTCAATTTCAAAATCTCAGAAAATTTGAATGTTGTGAAAAGGTTCAATATTTTAGGATCAAAGTGTCACAATCTAATCAGCTAAGTAATCCAAAACACCTACTGTACAAAGGGTTCCTGAGCCTTTAAATGTGGAAGAAAAAAGTGCACAAGCAGCAGGGATGACCGCATCCTGGAGAGGATCGTCAGGAAAGGCCATTCAAAAGTGTTGGGGAACTTCACAAGGAGTGGACTGAGGCTGGAGTTAGTGCATCAAGAGCCACCACACACAGACAGATCCTGGACCGGTTTCAAATGTTGTATTCCTCTTGTCAAACCACTCCTGAACTATAAACAACGTCCGAAGCCTCTTACCTGGGCTGAAGAAAAAAAAGAACTTGTCTGTTGCTCAGTGGTCCAGAGTCCTTTGTTGTTGTTTTTTGGGCCTGAGTGGCTTTTATTGACAGTGGACAGAGTTTTTTGAAGGGGGAGAGAGGTGGGGGAAGACATGCGGCAAAGGTCGTCTGGGATGGGAGTCGAACCGGGGACAGCTGTGTTGAGGACTGAAGCCTCTGCACATGTGGTGCTTGCTCTAACCACTACGCCACATGACACTCCCAAAGTCCACATTTTTGATAAGAGTAAATTTTGCATCTCATTTGGAAACCGAGATCCCAGAGTCTGGAGGAAGAATGGAGAGGCACACAATCCAAGATGCTTGAAGTCCAGTGTAAAGTTTCCACAGTCTGTGTTGATTTGGGGAGCCATGTCATCTGCTGGTGTTGGTCCACTCTGCTTTATTAAGTCCAGAGTCAATGTAGCCATCTAACAGGACATTTTGGAGCATTTGTAGCTTCCTTCTGTGGACTAGCTTTATGGAGATGCTGACTTCCTTTTCCAGCAGGACTTGGCACCTGCCCATACTGCTAAAAGTACCGAATCACTGCATTTAGGCAGTAATTGATGCAATGGGGGCCTAAACCAAGTATTGAGTACATATGCATGATCATACTTTTCATACATCTGACATTTCTCTATTTAACATCCTTGTTTTATTGATATCATCTAATATTCTAATTTTCTTAGATTTTGAATTTGGGGTTTTCATTAGCTGTGAGCCATAATTATCAAAATTATAACAGATAAATGCTTGAAATATCTCGCTTTGCATGTAATGAGTCTATATAATATATTAGTTTGACCTTTTAAGTTGAATTACTGAAATAAATGAACTTTTGCATGATATTATAATTTTTTGAGTTTCATCTGTAAATGCTTGGTTCTTAAAATGTGATACCAGCCCCACTACTGGTGGTTAGACTTGATGTAATTGTAAAGAATGTTTGGCTTAGGAAGTCTCATCTTTGCTTTATACAAGTGGGTGGTTCTATTTGCTTAATTAGAACATTCATTGCTAAACGTCAAGCAAACAGGATATGAGTCTGAAGTCGTTCTCTATATGTTAAAAGGGGAATGCCCAATTTCTGTTCTGGGTGAATGTTTTGATGATTTATGTTTGGTGTTGAGTTCAAAGTCTTTGAGTTTGGACGGCCTCTTTGGCATAAAAGTAATCTATAGCTCCCTCCACAGATTCGCTGTCAGTTTTTAATCAGGACTCTAGCTGGGCTAAAACATCCAAACAAATGTGTTGATAAAAGAAAACGTTTACTTTCAACCTAAATCTTCCAGGTGTATGAATAATTTTGGACATAACTGTAATTGGTGACCAGCTGTGACCTGCCTTATTCCTAACTGACTGAAACTAAAGTTGGGATTTATTCAGTGAATCCCAGTGAATGATGTTTATATTTTAACTGAAACGGCAACAGATTTGAGATGGGTTATGGTGCATATCTCCTACAGCCATTGGGCAGGAGGGCAGGAGGCGGGGCACACCCTGAACATGTTGCCAGTCTATTATAGGGCAAAACAGAGACACACAAATATTTTCGTGATGTTACACTTGTGCTTTGTATATAATTGTATGTAATCCATCATCTTGTACCTTCATTGTATGGCGTATTGATCCTCCAAAGAGCCGTAGATACTTTCCTGGGCCCGGTTAGGTGGAGGTAAACAGGATTGAGGACAACTGTTTTGATATAGCATTTTTTTAAAGCAAGTAGGGAATTTAATTTATGAACAATTTATTCGCAAGAATTTCACACTCACTGAGCACTTTATTAGTCTCAGCATGCCTTTACTGGGTCAGGCCACTCTCTGCACTCATACAGCCTCACCTTTTAATGAGAAGTTGAAAAACATCCTACGAGGCTCTGCTCTACATGACCGGATTGTGTTATTTTTGCAGCTTTGCCAACTGCAGGTTAATGTTCTGATTCCTCTCTTCTATCTCATACTATGCTTTTCTTCTGAATATAAGCATAAGGGGATAAGCAGCTAAGGCCCACAGAAAGTTTTGGAAAAACCCTCAGAAGGCTTTAAGAACTATAGATTACCAGAGTCTTGCAGCCTGGAAGAAAAGTATATAGAAATTCTGACTGAGTCATGAATTTTGCACACTAGTACTGGCTAACAAGGCTGGATGCCCTGCTCAAATTCAGTGTCGACAGCAATGTACACCCAATTTAACTGTATGGCTACTTGTGTTGGATTGTCTTAAATTAATGATTAAAGTCAGTGAACATGCTGAATCTGTTTTATTCCAAGCTGTACATCAATTAGAAAATGATCTATGCTGGTTTATTTTTCCTCTTGCACCTATCTGTTTTGAACTTTTAAGATTTTAAACTTTAATCTGACTACTTGTCCTTTTAGCTAAAGAAAGGCTCGTCATTGCACGCTGGCTGTTCTAGCCTTTGTAAATCCCCCAAATGTGGGCATCTTGACTAGAGCTACACAGTGGTGCAGTTGTTAGTACTGTTGCCTTGCAGTATGAAGGGTTCAAATCCTAAATGGGACTTTTCTGCGTGGAGTTTGTATTTTATCTATGGGTCCTCCACCTTCCTTCCACATCCCCAAAATATGCATTTTAGGTTAATTGGTCACCAAGTTGTACATTTGTGTGAATGGTTGTGTCCTGCGTGTCTCTGTGTTGCCCTTCGATGGACTGGCGACCTGTCCAGGGTGTACCCCGCCTCTCGCCCTGTGACCGCTGGAGATAGGCACCAGCACCCCCCTCAACCCTGCATAGGATGGAGGGGTACAGAAAATGGATGGATGGATGGATGGATGGATGGTCACCAAGTCTTACATTTGTGTGAATGGTTGTTTGTCCTATGTGTCTATTTTTGGACATGTCCTGAATCTACCCCGCCCTTCTCATTGAGTGCTGGAGATAAGTACAAGTCCTCCTATGCCCCACCAAAACTAAGTTGTCATGGAAAATGGATGTTTGTCCAGATTTAAAGTTAATACAACTCTGGTACTAGTCACCACTACAAGAAACTAAGAAACCACCAAATATTTGGTATGAGTGTGAAGGCTAGTTGTATTGTAACTAGTTAATTAAATCACTACTACTATATTTCCTTTCTGCATGCTGATGCAGCACAGCTTGCAGCTATCATAACATGGTCTAAAAACATCTTCCACAAGTCATCTTAAAAACAGAGCTGAGATGCCTTTATTCCCATCTGAGTGTAGCCTGAGTAAGGACCAGGTTGGGATTACAGATGGATTTAAGATTTTGACTCCAAAATATCTGATCTGAGCCGAATAAGTTTTTTAAAAATCCCCTTTATTTCTCACTATACATATAAAAAACTGTAAATACCCATCAGAAAGCATTGCTATATTGTAGTCACAAACTGCTTCACCTCTGAAAATTGACTAAATTAAATCTTTGGATGGAAGAATCATACCTAAAGACTTCCAGTTGTATTGATTGTTCTACGATATACATCCCACACATTTCAGATTTTCATTTGAATATTTTATTTTGCTTATGAAAACTCTCTATTATTTTCCTTTCAAAGGGTTCAAATCATATTTGGGACTTTTCTGCATGGAGTTTGTATTTTCTCCATACTTCCTCCAGCTTCCTTCCACATCCCCACAAAATTTGTATTTTAGGTTAATTGGTCACCAAGTCTTACATTTGTGTGAATGGTTGTTTGTCCTGTGTGTCCCTGTGTCTCTGTGTGTCTTTCCCTTCAGTTTTGTGCTACTTTGTAAATTGTAATTTACGATTGTGATGTGAGAAAAATGTTGATATGTTCAAGGATAATGAATACTTTTTGTCCTATTTATGACCGTGTTTTCAAAAGCAAAATCCTTCTGTAAATATCATTCAAGTCTCTGTAACTGCTGGTCTTAATTTCATAAAGTAGAGGGGGCTAAAATATTCTGAAATAAATTTCCTAGTAATAGCAACAGAAACTGGCTTAAAGCTCATCTTGAATGACTTCTTTGTTGTTTTTTTCCATGGCTGGAAGCAGAAAATGCCAACAGTATCTTCTGTGTGATGCACCGAGCTGTTTTCCCGGCTGCTCTCTGCTGTGTTTGATATGATGGCTGACATTATCAGTGTTTGTGGTGGAATGCTAATTCTTCTTCCACTCTGTGTCTGCGTGTGCATGTGTGTGTGTCTGCCACCATAGATGATGTGTTGGCGAGGGATGCTGGTGAGTGTGTGATCTGTCTAGAGGAGCTGCAGCAAGGGGACACCATAGCCAGACTGCCGTGCCTCTGCATCTACCACAAAAGGTGACTGACACACACACGCACACCCACACACCCACACACACGCACACACTCACACACACACAAATAGATTTGAATCAGTGCATCTTGTATGAATTTTGCACTTCTTCTAATTAAATCCCCTCACAGCAATCTGTAAAGGTTTGAAGATTGATTGCACTGCTTTACTTTGATGCAAACGTTATTTTAAACTATAATAGTGTCCATGTAGCATTTCTGCTCACTAACAAAAGTTAAGATTTTGAGATGATTAAATAGTAAATAAAGAGATGAGTTTGAATCAAGGGTCAAAGTGCCACAATTCAAAGGAATTAATAATTCGAATAAATATTTATGTATGTGATCATTTGAATAAAACTGTAAATGCCACCGTATCCTGGTGGAAGGGTTTCAGTGTCCCAATGATCCCAGGAGCTAAGTTGGCAAACTGCTCCTTGGTGAGGGATCAGACAAAACGCAGCCTGAAGACCCCTATGAAGAAACACAACGTTCAATTTAGTGTTCCCTCGCCCGGACACCAGTCACAGGGGCCCCCCTCTGGAGCCAGGCCTAGAGGTGGGACATGTTGGCGAGCGCCTGGTGTCCGGGCCTTTACCCATGGGGCCCATGTGGAATGGGTGGTGGCCGAAGGCGGGATCTTGGCGGTCCGATCCTCAGCTGCAGAAGTTGGCTCTTGGGACGTGGAATGTCACCTCTCTGATGGGGAAGGAGCCAGAGCTGGTGTGCAAGGTTGAGAGGTCCCAACTGGACATCGTTGAACTCGCCTCGATGCACGGCTCTGGCTCTGGCTCTGGAACCCGTCTCCTCAAGAGGGGTTGGATTCTGTGCACGTCCCACTGGGGGGGAGGCCCAGAGGAAGACCCGGGACATGTTAGAGGGACTATGTTTCTAGTCTGGCCTGGGAATGCATAGTGACTCCTCCCGAGGAGCTGGCCCAAGTGGCTGGGGAGAGGAAAGTGTGGGTCTCTTTGCTTAAGCTGCTGCACCGGCGACCCGATAGGCGGAACACAATGGGTGGATGGAAATTCATTTATTACATACATTAATCCATTTTATTATAATCATTTATCCATCCATTATCTGTATCCGTCCATCCTAATGCAGGGTTGGGGGGGGCTGGTGCCTATCTCCAGCGGTCTAGGGGCGAAAGGCGGGGTACACCCTGGACAGGTCACAGTCAATCACAGGGCAACACAGAGACATACAGGATAAACCTTACACGCACACGCTCATACTAAGGGCAATTTTGGAGAAACCAATTCACCTAACAATCATGTTTTTGGACTGTGGGAGGAAGCCGGAGTACCCAGATAGAACCCACGCATTCACAGGGAGAACATGCAAACTCCATGCAGAAAGACCCCAGGCCAGGATTCGAACCCAGGACCTTCTTGCTGCAAGGCAACAGTGCTACCAAAAACATAACCAATCAAATGTGAAAATACTTTTCACAATTGTACATTTTAAATTCTAATGTAGTATTTACAATTTCAAAGCTCATATAATTTTGTGTTTTATTATTTTAAATTATTATTTTTTTCTTAGCCTTACCCTTTAGTTTGTGGATGTGGCTAATGGTACTATAGGGTGTGAGGGTTAACCAATCAAATGTGTCAGTCTATTAGATGAACCAAATTATTCTATGATGAATTGTATGAAATATGAAAAAGTTTAATAATGGTGAGATCACATTTATTTAACAGGCAATAAATTCAAGTTTGACCTAATTGCTTACAGATTTATCTATTTGTGTATTTAAGCAATGATTGACTCATTTCTTGATATGTAAATACATTTTTTTATTTATTATGCATTTATTACAGTTTTACTGACGCGGCAAAATACACTATATTGCCACGCTTATTTGCTCGTCTCCCTTTACACAAACACTTGAGTGACATCTAATTTTTTATCCAAAGGGGTTTTTTAAGGATGTCGTCAGCTTTAACTCTTCTGGAAAGGCATTCCACTTGCCCCACGAGTGTGTTTATGGGAAGTTAAAGGAAGCACATTTGTAAGTTCAGACACTGCTGTGGGACAAGAAGGCCTGGCGATGCTTTAATTCATTCCATAGTTGTTCTATCATGACTCTGTACAGATCCGTCAAGTTCTCTCACACCAATCTGTCTCATCTGCTAGACCTTGCTTAGTGCCACAAAATTGGGAGCATGAAAATGTCCAAAATGTCTAGGTATGCTGAAGCATTCAGAGTCCTTATAGTGAAACCAAGAGGCCGAGCCTGACTCCTGAAATGTCTCTACTGCCCTGAAGTACAGTAGCAAGATGCTTTATGCTTCTGCATCTAAAGCTTTGCACTACATGTGGTGATGTAAGGCTTGTACGCAGCTGCTTTGCCATGAAAACCCATTCCAAGAAGTTCTTTATGCATTGTTTTATTTAATCTAATCCGAAGACAACACAACTTTGCAGAAAGTTGGTGAGCTCTGCACACTTTCGTCCTCAGCATCCACTGACCACACTCTGTGATAGTTTGTTTGTTTATTTAACAGGGACATGTACAGGAGCATTAATCAGTATATGAAAAGATGCTTTGCACCAGACTATAGCTCTTGGAGCTAATACTAAATGCCCTGCCACTTTGTGGCTGAGTTGCTGTGATTCGCAAACACCCCAATGTTGTTATAATACCATTGACATCTAAAAGTTCAGTATTTAGTGGTAAAGAAATTTCAGGACTGCATTTATTGTACAGATGGCATCCTATCATACTGATTTTTTTATATCTCTAGTGTTTGAAGGCTCCATGTTTAATGCTCAAAGTGTTTTCAAATATCTGTCATAAATTCTTCATGAACTTTTATTTTGTATGTATAATAAAGGGAAATACATTTCTGGGAAATTCAGAAATTTGACATGACAACAACAAAAAAAATGTGGTTCATGTGAAATATTTTCTAAGAACACTGGGAGAAAGATTTTATTAATTCAAAATAGGTCAGAAGAGTTCTCCTCTTGTATTTTCCCATGAGGTTCATTTATACGTTGTATGTTTCAGTGTGCTTCCTGTGTGGGAGTATTTGGAGGTTTTCCAACATGCCTACATGAACTTTAGCAACAGCTCTCTATAACACAGTTAAAGGTGTATTGCATAAAATACTTCAGCTCGTTTCTTATTTAGATGTGTAAATCCATTATTACCTGCATGAAGAACCTAGGGTAGGTGTGTTTTTTGACTGCTGTATTTGATAAAGCTACTAAATCCCTTGTGTTTCTTTGTGCTTCTGCAGCTGTATAGACTCATGGTTTGAGATCAATCGGTCCTGCCCTGAACACCCCTCTGACTGACCGACCGACCACCTGACCCAATCTTAGTACTCTTCAAGGTGAGAATCACAGCATGATCACACTCTTAAGAACTACGTGTATAAACTCTCATATACAACACAGTTTACCACTAAAGTTGGCAGTTTATTTCAGTTAGGTGCAGTTTATTTATGCTGACCGTTCAGAACAAATGTTCAATCAAATTAAGACTCGAGATTTTACTTGAAAATCCTGCAGTTTTTCTGACATCTCATTAAAGGAATATAGACAGCAGGAGCAGCATGATAAAAGTATCTTTAAAAAATGATGTTGAAGATATGTGATTTACTCTTAAAACAGGGTATACCTGTTTTCCTTAGGTACACTGTGATTATTACTTTGAATCACCCAAAGCTCTCTAAAACAAAAAGTCCATATATTTTCTACAGACGCATTGATTAGTTGACCTGAGCTCAATATCAACCAATTTTCAATTGATCAGCTCTGATCATTAATCAGTTGGTCATATACCTAAAAATCTTCATATTTTCCCTCTCATCAAAGCTAAAAACCACCATTAACTGTGTAAAAATACACTAAGAGACATCATGTACTTTGATGCATTCTATTTTAGTTTAATAAAATAAAAGTAGATCATAGATCAGTGGGAATAATCTTAAGATTCCTTCCTTTTCTGCTAAAAAAATGCTTTGACTGGAACTACTACCTCAGTAAAAAGATTGGTGGCACATATTTTTCTCTTTGAGTTTTAGTGCTTTGACAAACAAACGATCAGAATCAGTCAAAATCAGAGTTCACAAGTCAAAATATAAGGAAAACTAAATATGTACCGGCCAAGGTCTGATTGGTCCTTCTCTTATATTCATTGTTTTTTACGCTTATTCAAATCATGGAAGGGGCATGTGATATCATGTGATATCTTGCAGACTTTACTACAATGCCTGTGCATATTTAATTGATAAATTAAAAGCAAGGAGGCAAGTTCAAACTTACATGGGCACTATACAGAATTCACTAACAAGCACGACAAAGGTACTTGGGAAATTAGACGACACTTGATTCAATTATATTGTAACATGTAACTATAAATGTTCTATTTCATTTATACCAGTAAATACTCCTAAATGTGCATCAATTACTCATCCAGGTGATCACAAAACAACCCAGAACAATATCTAAAGCCCCACAGACCTCACTTGCAAAATCTGATATTAGTGTTTATGATTTAACAATGAAAAGAAACTGAGCAAAAGTACATCCATGTGAAACTTTTATTTGAAAACCACAGATGATGAGAGATAGCAAAGAGGTCTTATGTTCCCCCCAAAAATTGAAAAATTTGGTAAAATAACAGCAGTATAATGATCTG
The DNA here is from genome assembly GCA_963556495.2 of Valencia hispanica. NCBI lineage: Eukaryota > Metazoa > Chordata > Actinopteri > Cyprinodontiformes > Valenciidae > Valencia > Valencia hispanica. The sequence continues at coordinate 33,953,347 of OY747706.1, forward strand.
CTTTGGTGCTTAAGGACCTGGATGACTTTCTGTAAATGGTGCAACCATGAATTCTGCTCTCTACCAGAAAACCCTGAAGCAAAATGTCTGGCCATCAGCTTGTGATCTTAAGCTTAAGCACACTTTTATTATGCAACAGGACAGGCCTAGTCAAAGTCCAGACTTAAATCAGATTAGGATGGTGGGGTATGACTCTACACAGGCCAGCACTTACCCTTAGAAGAAAACTGGAAACCGGTATTGGCTAAGAAATGCCTGATCAGTGCATTTCTATTTTTTTTATAGCTTTTGACTTGTGATATTAGTTTCTAATTACTAAAAATGTCAGTGATAAACTTGAATTCCATGTTATATCTCTTTGCTGTCTGTCTCCTCTTTGTCTTCAGGACATATTAGGTTCCTGCCATGGACATCTGGACACAGACGCTACCAAATCTGATGAAACAATCAAAGTGGTCATCACATACTCGCCATGAAGAAATCCATAGTCCTATCAGACAATTGTTCCTTGTGAACTGAACCAAAAAGAAAAGTGTGACTGTCCAACCATCACGCATTAAAGGGCCTCTGTTAAGCTTTTCATTTTGAAATCTACTGATGATACTACATACAACACAGACCCTCTCCTGCCTCCCCTCTGATAATCTTCCAAATCAAGCGTGGCCGACCCCAGAGATGCTGAGGCCTTAACCGGCCTCCAATCTCGTCTCTGGATCCAGGCCTGTCTGTAACTTGTGTCCAGTCCTCCCATGGCCTTAACTGGGTGGGGGAGAGGAAGCATAGCATGGTGGGTGGAAGAGGAAAAGAAACCATGTGAGGATGAAGGAGAGGAAGAGGTAGAAAACTGCAAACAGACTTGTACATTATTTAGTGGGCCTCTCATCTCACACAAACAAGACTCCGGCTTGGTGGTGATCTCTCATAAAAGACTGCCTCACAGTGTGCTCCTCTTTCATGCTCCCTGCCTCAGTTCTGCGTAACTTCCTCACCAGAATAATTACATCAGAAAGTACATAAAATGCTTTTCAGATCCGGTCTGTGCACACCTGAGCAGTAGGAGAGGAACTGGCATGTCAGCTTGTCCTGTGCGTTTGCTTGGTCTTAAGATAGACTGGGTGTGGTGGGGTGGAGTGGAGCTGTCTGCACATGCTCAGTTCGCGCTGGGAGAGAAGAAGAAGAAGAACCAGGAAGCAATGTAGTTTACGACCTTAAAGTGTGTGTGTATTTTGGATGCTTCAGTGTCAGGCTTCACCTGGATGTGTGTTTGTGTAGGTGTGTGTGTGTGTGTGTGTTCTTGGATCGCTGACAGGTTACTGAAGCCTTGTGTGTTTTTGAGTGAAAGGTCAAATTAGAGGGCTGACTGGGACAGTGCTGTGTGTGTCTCTGTATTGAAATGTTTACAGTCTAGATGTTCCCTGTGTGTGCGACTGGCAGTCCTCCCTTTACTTTGCTAATGTTTACAGCTGCAGAAAAGCAACACGACATATTGTAAATTTCACTTGTAACCTCTCTCAGTTTTCTCTATCAGATCTGCCAGATTTTTCATGTAGAAATTAGTCATTTCTTAAAGAGAGACTCTGGAGTGAGAGCGAGTGCGAGACTGTGTCCATTCATATGACTGTTTTGCACGGAGGGATTACTGAGTGGAACCAGCCAGGTCCAGAGCCAGAAGACCCAAGCAGTCACAAACAGAGGTTGCAGGAGGCTCCTGAGCAGTTTTTAATTTGAGGACCCACTTACAATTCAGAAAGAGAAACGGATTTACTTTTGGATTCATTACACACACAATTATATATTTCTGTTATTTTTGATAATTATTGCTTAGAGCTGATTAAAAACTTTAAAACCAGTAAACTAGAGAATTCTAATACCACATAAAAAACCCCAAAAAAGAAATGTGTTTTGGCTCACAACACAATCATAGGGAAGATAGCTGGCTTGAAAGTTGTCCAGCAGGCTGTCATTTACATCTCCAGAAGGAGGGTAGCGCATAGAAAGTCCTTGCTAAAGAACCTGGCTGTTGACAGAGTGCTGCATCCAAACATATTACTGGAAAGTTAAACAGTGTTGTAAAAAGTGTGCAAGCAACAGATAACTGCAGCCTTTTTATTTGGTGTTATGTGATATTCTTTCCTAGGAAACTGAATATTAGGATTTTCATGAGCCATAGTTCATAACCATCAAAATAACCAACAAACATATGCTTGAAATATATCTGTCTGTCTCCAATGAATCTATTTATTTATCTATGAATTTTACATTTTTTTTATTATAGCTTTTCTACTTTTCATTTCAAATTAATATTTTAACATACACCTGTAAATATGTAATGTATTTGTCAGCATGTCCTTTGAAATTTTGAATTTCTCCAGGGGTTCACTCAGTCCTGCAGGGAGGCCTTAAGAAGTCGCAAAGTTTTCTTGTTCCTCAGGTCATCTAACCATCTGTAAATTTGGAATTAAAGCTGATAAAAAAAAAAAAACATTTGGACAAAGTGTTTAATAGTCATATAAAAATGTACAACAGCGAGACAATGAACAACAATGAAATAGAAAGACAATGAATTGTAAAACACAAACAGGATCAAAGTGACAGTAAGTAATCTACATACTGTCATTGTAAAAAGAAATTACATCCTGTGTCACTTCTAGAAGTGTTAGCTTGAGCTGTAATGAAATTTCATTGCGTGAAAATATTCAATATTATTAAAACATTACAATATTTCTTGTTAAGCTGAAGTCTGTGTCTAAACTTGGGACTGACCATGATTGAAATATGAATAATTTTAAAAAGCTTATCTGAAAATCCCACATTACCAAAGTCAGATCATTCATATTAGACATAGTTTGACTCACAGACATTCAGACATTGTCTTTCACCATAACACTTGAGGGTCATGACAACATTGATATGAAAGGTTTCTTCAAGGTATTTGCAGGAGACACCTCACTGTGTGTGAAAGGTCAAATCTGAGTGTTTGTGGCCAACACATTCAAGTGTTGTCAGCTTGTGATTTTGGCTGCTTTAAACTTGACACCCTGTTGTTTCCATATCTGAGTACTTCTATTTTAAAATAAGAAAGAAAGTACTGGTTTTACCTGAATGACCAGAAAGTGGATATAAAAGGTTGCTTGATCGGTAGAACAAGTCCCATGGCAATGGCTTCATTTTATACCTGAAAAGGTTGGGTACAAAATATCCAAATCTACAAAAATATGAAATGGCAGATGAAGAAAATGGCTTGTACTCTACTCTGACCAACAAAGGAGAGTAAAAATAAAAACATAAAGAAAATTAAGAGAACTAGAGCTGTTCTCAAAATGAATAAAAAACGCTGCCAAAAACATTCTAACATTTACAAAAACTCTGGAATGAATCAACAAAAATAAGGATGCACAAAGCAACTGCCTTTGGATTCTTCAAAATTACTAAAAATCTATTTTAAATCAGTCAAAATGAATTTGTGACTCTTTTGGTCCTCTTTTCCTTCTTCTGTTCGTCGTTTGCTCTGTTGGCTCGTAATCCCTCTATGACTGTTTGTGCATGTGTGTTTGCAAATCAAAAGGGGGCCTCTTGATCTCTGCTACAGTCAGGCCCCCCCCCCCCCCCCCCCCCCCCACATTGTGTTTCTGCTGGAAACAGATGTATCTGTCTGGCGACTGGAGACGCGAGGCACTCAGACCCTCAAAAAGGACTCTTGTTGTTCCACTGTGGAGCCACTAAATGGGGCTTATTTATTCATTTGTTCATATTTAACAATATTTGTTTCATATTCCAATCATGTGAGGTGTTACTCACTCTTCAGAATGCCAAAAGCTGATGTGTGAAGACTACTACGAATCAACGTACAAACAAACTACATTTACAAAGCTACTGTAAACAAATGGTGGAATAAATTGTGCTAGATGACAAGAGTATTTTTGGCTGTTTTTCCTGTGGTTTTAAATGTATCTTTTACAGCAACATGAATGTGTGTGTTAGTGAGAAATTAGCCAATGAAGTCACAGAAAGAAACTCAGAGTCAGCAGAGCTCAGAAGTAATTTCTAAGATTTCAATGTGAGGTAACAACTTCCAGCTTGTTTCAGTTTTCAGCTACATTTCCCAGAATCCCCACTTCTCCTGGAAAAGGTTCTCAGTAAAATTGTCTAAAACGTGTAATAATGGTCCTTTTACTTAGAGCAACTTTGCAATGCTTTAGAAAGCCTCCAGAGTGGTCACACACAAGTGCTACTGGGCAACAAATCTGCAAGAGAAAAAAAAAATCCCATTTTAGCCCAACAGAAAGAGGTTATTATTATACCTGCCTGTGAATGTTGTCAGAACTATCAGGCTCATTGTTTAACACAATAAAATTCCGTCTTTAATTTGATTTACAAAATGCAAAGTATACCACAAAAATTGGGTCATTGCAGCCTTTGTAGGTGCTTCAAATCCAACTTGATGCTTCAATGCCTGTGGAGAAAACTTCACATGCACATCCACATGCTGTGCCACGTGCTGTCCATCCCAAGGCATCCTACTGCTGGTGGATTTCAGGAGAGTGTCACATCTAACAACTTACAGCATGAATTCAGTTTAATGTCCTGTTCAAGAGCCAATTATTACAGGCGGTGTGTGACAGCATCTGATGCAGCTTAAATGTAGTTTGAAAGTGTTATCAACTCGCTTCTGGCACAAAGCGCTCAGTCCCACTGGAGCTTCCGTTCCGTATTATTCCCCATTTAATATTAAAGCAGTTGTAGTCATGATGCTGTTACAGCACATTCCTTGCTTACAAGCACCCCGGTAGAGATGAGCTAAAAGCTTTTTTTGCTGCAGCATAACCCTACACTGCAAAATTTAAAACGCCCAACCTTTTATTTGTGAACATTTATCGCTCCCTAAAAAGCTTACTCTTACTCTCATTGTCTCCATAAGAACCATTTGACCCTGTCTACATGCCAAATGATCATTTGGAAGATATGCAAGGAAAAAACATTTTCTGTATAACCATGACAAATGTGAACATGTAAAGCTTCCTAAACGCTAGTTGAACTTGAACTAGAATCATTTGCTTTGGTCAGATGACACTAAAAGATTGACCACATGTTAAAGAATATATAGTTACATACAGTGCAAAAGCACCTCATGCTCATTGTTAGCTATGGTGGAGTAGCTGTCCTGCTGTGGGCCCTGGGAACCTTGTTAGGCTAATTTTAAATTATTAGCTGGTGGTCTCTGCCAGAAAACTAAAAATGGGTCTTTCAGCATGATTACCCAATAAGTGTGGCACCATAACTATGAAAAAGCACAACTGTGCGTTTTGATATGTTGTTAGTGTTGAGGTTATCATCACAACCACAGAGGACAGCATAAACAACATCTTTAAAGTGCATATCAAAGGGCCATAAGGAGGCATGCAATATGGTATGGATATGTAGTGTAAAGTGCTTTGGGGTTGTTAGGACTAGTACAGCGCTATACACGTACAGACCATTTACCACATTTATTTGACACAGACAGGTTTCTTATACAGCCTTTAAAAAATATAAAAATAGACTATCTAAAATGTGTTTGATCCTTGTAGTTAATTCTCTGATCTGGATAGGAATGGCAAAAGTAAAGAGATTACAGAAAAAAACATTTATATTTCCAGACTACACAGTGGATCTTAAAAGTGTTTACTTCCCTAATAAAATTCAAGGTTTTTTTTACACTTACTAAAATAAGGCCATTATAAATCATTTTCAAACTTTTTTGTCTACATTCTTTGGGCACATCATCAACAATGTATTCCTAAAATGATTCAGTTTCAGCATACAGTTTTCTTGAGTACACACCTGCCAAAAATCAAAGTAATCCACTGGGATCCCAACGGGAGCCCTTAAGAGCTAAAACAATTTTTAACATGAACTCGTTATGTTCTAAATGTGACAATAATCTGCTGTTTTCTCCATATGTGTGGAATAAGAAAAACCTTCGCCGGAGGGACATACTCTTTTCAAGAGAAAACATCCAGTTCTGACCATAATTATAGTCAGAAGGAACCTCACTTTTGGGCAATCTTTCTAAAAGGTGTGTTTTGAAAAAGCACTGAGCATCACTATAGAGAGGAACAAGCAATTGTGAAACACGATTATAACGGCATCATTCTGGATGACTTGTCTTCTGATGGAACTGAGGTTTTTGTTAAGGCAGATAGAATTATTAGGCAAGGCAAGGCAATTTTATTTGTATAGCACACTTTCAACAGCAGGGCAATTCAAGGTGCTTTACATGATTTGGTGATTTAAAAAAAAAATCACATAAAAGAAACTCACATTACACATGATACACAATAAAGCAAGAGAAAAATCAAAAAAAGCAAGAGAGCATGAACACATTTCATACATATGACATAAAGCATTTACTCGAAGGGAATTCTAAACAGATGGGTTTTTAATCTCGATTTAAAGCAGTTCAGAGTTTCAGCAGCTCTACACTCGTCAGGAAGTCTGTTCCAGATAAGGGGAGCATAAAAACTGAAAGCTGCTTCTCCATGTTTAGTTCTGAGTCTAAGGATGTTTAGTAGGCTAGACTTGGATGACCTGAGTGATCTTGGTGGTTGGTACCGTGACAACAGGTCTTCAACATATTTTGGTGTCAAGCCATGTAATGATTTATAATCTAGTAAAAGTATTTCGAAGTCTATTCTCTGAGCTACAGGGAGCCAGTGTAAGGACTTTAGAACTGGGGTGATGTGCTCTACTTTCCTGGTTCTAGTGAGGACGCGAGCGGCAGCGTTCTGGATCAGCTGCAGCTGTCTGATTGACTTTTTAGGCAGACCTGTGAAGATGCTGTTGCAGTAATCAGTCCGACTAAAGATAAATGTATGGATGAGTTTTTCTAGGTCGTGTTGCAAAATCAGTCCTAATCCTAGAAATGTTCTTCAGGTGATAGAAGGCTGACCTTGTTATTGCCTTTATGTGACCCTGGAGGTTCAGGTCTGAGTCCATTACTATACCTAGGTTTCGAGCCTGATCAGTAGTTTCTAGCTGTATTAATTGAAGCTGTGTGCTGACTCTTGATCGTTCCTCCTTGGGTCCAAAAATAATCACTTCAGTTTTGTTTCTATTCAGCTGGAGAAAGTTATGGCACATCCATCCATTTATTTGGTCAATGCATTGATTAGGGTTTGAATGGGTTCAGAGTCACCTGGTGACATTGTAATGTAGAGCTGAGTGTCATCCGCGTAGTTATGGTAGCTAATGTTATTGGTCGCTATAATCTTGCCTAGTGGGAGCATGTAGATATTAAATAAGAGGGGCCCCAGGATGGAGCCCTGGGGCACCCCACATGTGATTTCTGTTCTTTCTGATGAAAACTTTCCTATTGAAACATAGAAGTCCCTGTTCTTTAGGTAAGACTCGAACCAGCCAAGTACTGTACCAGAGAGTCCGACCCAGCTCTCCAGTCGTTCCAATAAAATATCATGATCAACAGTGTCAAATGCTGCACTGAGATCCAACAGAACCAGCACTGTGGTTCTTCCACAGTCTGTATTTATGCGGATGTCATTGAATACTTTGACGAGGGCAGTCTCGGTGCTGTGGTGAGCACGGAAACCAGACTGAAAAACATCAAAATGGTTTGTCATTGTTATGAAGCTATTTAACTGCTGAAACACAGCTTTTTCAATAATCTTACTGATGAATCGAAGATTAGAGATTGGCCTGTAGTTCTGCCTTAACGTGTTGTCCAGTCTCTCTTTGTAGATCTCACAGTGAACCTGAAGTCGAGTTTTCCGCCATTTTCTCTCGGCTTGTCGACACTCTCCTTTTTCACTATGTACCAGTGGATTACTTGTCCACGGAGACTTTTTTCTACCTGAGACTACTTTCACTTTAGTTGGAGCAATGGAATCCATGATGTCTGAGGTTTTCGCAAGGAAATTATCTACCAACTTATTTACTGAGTTTGAGTTGGGAGATGAGGGGGATATGGTGGAAGGATAAATACGTTTAAAGGTTTCTACTGAACTGTCCCCTAGAAAACGCTTTTTTATAGTGGTCTTACTGTGGCAGGATAATTTAGCAGAGATGGTACTTTCAAAGAAAATACAGAAATGGTCAGATAACGCAATATTAATTACAGAGATGTTGGAAATATTTAAACCTTTGCTGACAATTAAGTCCAGAGTGTGTCCTTTATTGTGTGTTGGTTGTTTGACATGCTGGATCAGGCCGAAGTTGTGGAGAGTATCATCTAATGTTTTTGCTTGTCTATCTTGGGGGTTGTCGGTATGGATGTTAAAGTCCCCCACAATGATTAGTTGGTCATAGTCGATACATATTACAGAAAGAAGGTCATTGAACTCATTAAATAAGTTAGAGTTAAGTTTTGGTGGTTTATATAAACTTAGAAATAAAGCTTTGTTGGGCTCATTTATCTGGGTGGCTAGGTATTCAAAAGAATCAAACATGCCCAGAGTTACCTTTTTAAAGTTCATTGAGTTGTGAAAGATGGTGGCTACACCTCCACCTCGTTTGTGTTTTCTGTTCTCGCTTAAGAAACTGTAATTTGGAGGAGTAGATTCTATTAATGAAGTTGTTTCGTTATTTTCATCTAGCCAAGTTTCTGATAAAAAAAGGCAGTGTAAATTATGCTCAGTGATGAAGTCATTGATAAGAAAAGACTTCCCGGATAGAGATCTAATGTTTAATAAAGCTAACTTAAGTATTGTGATGATGGGCAGCTGAACCTTCTGACAGGTTATCAATCTGAGATTTTGTTTAGTATGAGAGCGTGTGGTTAACGGTTTATGTTTCCTGCTGCTGATAATCACTGATATAGCCTCAGGGGTGCCGGGCAAATTCTGGGAGACGGTAGGGGTGGATTTATTTATTGTTCCCCTCAAATATCAAATATCTGTAATAATCAGTGGGGGGAAGCTCCCAGACTTATTGACACTAGTCCCAGGCGTTTGGTGTAGTCTAAGTTTAGGTGTTAATTGTGTCCCAAATTTGATTTGCTCGTTCAGTCTGTCTGTAAAGTTTCTAAATGGAGAGTCATTTGATGTGGCTGAGTCACAGGAAGATGAAGACTTAATCTCTGATGGTTGTTTATCTGTTCGGTCCTGTGGTGTCATCATGACTTGCTGTTTTTGTTCTCTAATATCCATGGGCGCCTCAAGGTCAGTTTTTGGGAGCAAGTGTTTTGCTTTCTGATTTTGATAAGAAAAAATGTTTGCTGCTAAGAGCCTTACTCCGGCCTTGTTCAGATAATGCATCCCTTCTTTGAACAGATGATTAGCACTTCCAAATACTTTGAAATTATTATTATTACGTATTTAAAATGATAATCAAGGCAAGGCAATTGTATTTGTATAGCACACTTTCAACAAGGTAATTCAATGTGCTTTACATGATTAAGGGGTAAAATAAAAATAGCAGTAAAACACAGACAAAGCATATAAAGTAAAAACAGCAATAAAGCAAGAAGCATACACAAAACATATGATACATAAAAACATTACCCAAAGGCAGCTCCAAACAGATATGTTTTTAGATGTGATTTAAAATAACTCAGTGTTTCAGCAGCTTTGTAGTTGTCTGGAGGTTTGTTCCAGATTAGAGGAGCATAGAAACTGAAAGATGCTTCTCCATGTTTGGTTCTAATTCCAGGGATGTTGGGTAGATTGGAATTAGAGGACCTGGGTTTTCTGGTGGGTTGGTATAGTAATAGTAGATTTTCAACATACTTTGGTGCTAAGCCATTCGATGATTTATAAACTGGTAAAAGTATTTTGAAGTCTGTTCTCTGAGCTAAAGGGGAGCCAGTGAACGGACTTTAGAACTGGGGTGTTGTGCTCTACTTTCCTGGTTCTGGAGAGGACACGAGCAGCAGGGTTCTGGATCAGCTGCAGCTGGTTGACTTTTTAGGTAGACCCGTGAGAACGCTGTTGCAGTAATCAATCCGACTAAAGATAAACGAATGGATGAGTTTTTCGAGGTGCTTTTGCAACATCAGTCCTTTAATCCTAGAAATGTTCAGGTGATAGAAGGCTGTTCTTGTCTTTATGTGACCCTGGAGGTTCAGGTCTGAGTCCATTACTACACCTAGATTTCGGGCTAATAGATAGGTAGTTTTGATCCAAAACCTTCAGGTATCTAAAGAAAGCTGAAGATGAAGAAGAGTCTTCATCTGTCAGCGTCAAACTCACTCAAGATCAACAGAGGAATGACAAGAAATGTAAAATAATTTGAAAACTGTAAATAAATATTTTATTTACTTTCAGTTGTGCTATTTCGTGCTATTGTCTGTTTACTGCTACATATTCCTGTTCAGAGCTTTGTTATAATAAAAATAAAGACCAACTAGAAAAGCACTTAGAGAACGCAGAGCTCTGCCAAGGCAGCTAATTCCCCCACCCTAAATGTTGTAATCTAATTTGGACTTCTTTTAGATACCTTGAGCATGAAAACCTACATTTAGCAGCTGGATTCACACTGATATTAGTATTATTTCAGCAGTTATTCACAAAAACTGTCAATAGTGGTTTTCGGATCACCCCCAAATTCAAATCACATGTTCCTGGTCCCATTGCAGACATTTCCTGAAAATTTCATCAGAATCTATCAATAACCCATTGAGTTATGTTACTGACAGACAGACAGACAAACAAACAAACCCTGCCGAAAAAATGCCCTCCTTGGCGGAGGTAACTACCACTGTATTTATAAATATAGTTTGTATATTTTTGATAAAAATGCTACAAAAATTATTTGAGAAAGCAGGACATTTAAGTCTGAAAAACCACAATGTGTAAGACCAGGGCCGTCTCCAGCCTTTAAGGATTACCTGGGCTTAGCCCAGAAAAGATGTGAAATTTTTGTAAGAAAAAATGTGTTACAATAGATTATAGACCATAGCATAGTAAAGTGCCTAAATTATAATGCATACATGTTAAAACAGTGTAATGTGTAATTTAATATACAATTGCTTTTTTTGTAATTTTGTATCTAATGTTCAATTTAACATTTAATGCACAGTTTTTTGTGTTTTGGAAAATTACATCTGAAAATAGCCAAACCAAACAATTATTTAGTTCGATCAATCTTTCTTCACTTGCTTCTGTTGGTCTCCCTGGTCCCTTTCTTTTTCCCATTTGTCTTTGGTTTTTTTCATCTCTCTCCTTCGACCAGTGAACTATCAAAAAAATGTTTTATTTAGAATTAGATTGCTCACAAACCGTCCACATATTCATTCATACACTATTCACCTATTGCTGTCTTTATCTCTAGCTGTTGTCTCTCCTCTTCTCCCTCTCATCATTGGTACTATCTTGGATGGTCTGTTTGGCTCTGTCAATAATGCCAAAATGGTAAATGAGCAAATAAGGTAAAGCAAAGCTTTACTTATGTCATTTATTATGTCTTCAATGATTCAAATTCAAATTCAATTCAAAATTACTTTATTAATCCCAAAGGGAAATTAAATGTTGTTGTAACTCATTATGCAAGTTCCTTCAAAGATTTGTTGTAGATGCTGATGGCTGTGGGTAGGGATGATCTCCTGTAGCGCTCTGCAGATCTGAAGAAGCCTCTGACTGAAGACGCTCTGTAGTTGTATGACAGTCTGATGTAGAGGATGCTCTGGATCTATTGCGTCTTCTTTTCAACTCATCAGGGTTTTGTGGCTGTAGTTGAGGTATAATTTGAGCTTGTTTGATGTTAATCAGCTGCTACCAGTTGTAAACCACCTTGTTGCCATGGTTGTGCATCATAACAAATGTCCAAAAATAAAAAGTATCAGCAAGAATCCTTCCACCTGCACAGCATTCAAAACCAGAGAGAACAGTTGTCCACAAAAACAATGTTTCTACCAGAAATGGAAGAATTAAAGTTTTAAAAAAGAAAAAAATATGAACCAAAGTAACAGAGCTACTCCAACATGCTGCCACCTTGAGCGGCGAAATTCCGGATGCACTGTTATTGACCCGTTTTGAATTTGCTTCCATCTATATTTTAATAGGTTTTATGATAGTTGGAATTAAATAACCTTTTCTTATTAACAATCTATAAAACAATGTTAGAATATTTAATTATTGCCAGTTCACATGATGATGCTGGTGCTTCTGCTAGAGCTGCAGCTACAGCTTCTCTCTTTAGCTCATCTCTCCTACCCTCTACTAAATCATGACATCTGAATTAAGTGTGCAAAGTATGACTATTTTAAACTAATAATACAAAACACAAACTGAATATCCGTATGCAAACAACTGCGCAACATCAAGTCATGATGCATTAAGAGTGTTACTATAGTGTTTACTTGGTTAGCGATCTCTAGCATTAAAAAATTATACTTTAATAACTGGGAGCAGTTTCCGTGTTTGATTAGAACCACTCCGCTGCTGCTGGCTCCTCTGCCTGTAGCTCATCTTTGCTTCCTTCTACAAAATTATTCAATCAACTTAAAGTCTGCAACAAACCAACAGAAAACAAGTCGCACATATAGTAATACAATAATTTAATACAAACAAGTGGACAATAAAACCAAATCAACAAGTTCAACAACAATGGAAGCGTTCAGCCTTCCTGTCTAAAGCAGCAGTTCTCAAATGGGGAATACTGTTTGCAGGAGCAATGTGAGTTAAAGAAATGATCAGAGCTATAATATATATATATATATATATATATATATATATATATATATATATATATATATATATATATATATATATATATATATATCACTTCATTTTACAAAGATACATTCTTACCCTTGGCCCCTCTCTAGAAAAAGCGGTAACAACAGTTTTTCTTCGTCATTTCTCTATGATCCATTGATTTCTGTTAGTGTAGCAGTCACCCAGGAAGAAATACTGAGAGCCTCAACGGGTGTTTTACTTTTATTTTACTTAAAATTTCATTTAGAATCTAATAGTGCCAAAACACCATAAAATTAATCACAAAACACATCTGCTTAGATGCTTATTCTTAATATAAAGTCCAATATAAATCAAATAAAGTACAACATACAACGAAATATCAATTTAACAATCAAGTACACCTTAAAACATGTACCTTGCTCCGCCTTCCAAGGGCTGCAATGTGTTCATTTAGTCAGGTATTATTCTGCTGCTGCTGCTTCGCTGAGAGCCGCATTCGGGCAAATGTGCTACAAGCCCTTGATTTTCCGGTCTGAGCTGGAAGCGCAGCTTGTCACTGTTTACTGGACAATACTCGTAACTAAACAGGCCTATACTAATAAACAAAAAACAGACATTTACAGTTTGTCTTAGAAATGTTGCTAGTCCTAATATATCTTCTGGTTTGGCGCTATGCCGTTTTCTGCGCATGCGTTTGTACAGAGCGGCCTCGTTAGGAGAGGGGAGGGGCCGTGTGCCCACGGTAGCGACATACTGTCTATGGCGAGGCGTTAACATGCACCATGGACTTTAATACCTGAATAAAGTTTTATTACACGCCTTATTTTTGATACTGATGGCTTGCCATAACTGACTGTAACCTGACACCGAGTCAAGTCAGTGGCAGCGCTGATCAGAGTAGAGCACAGCGTTGTGATTTAGGGAGCGGTGAGCCTGTTGCTGGTGAGTGAAACAACAGACTTAAAACATCCGGGGCTGAAGCCCCGGGAAAATCGGCTGACGACGCCACTGTGTAAGACTTAGCAGAAACCAGCAGAACTGCTGCCTATCATCCTGCTTACTGCTACTGAACTCCGTTAATTAATTGTAGCCTTAGGTCATTTGAGTCCTTATAGTTTATGAGTTGTTTTCATGTCTTTTACTGTGAACAAACACTGTGTTTCGGGGGAAGTTGGCCCATATGTCTGATGACTTTAATGTACGGTCTGAAGGACGAGTAAGAATCAACAATGTCTAAATACGAGAAATGACTGACCTGTTTTTCTAGTCATCAAGATTTGTGAACCGATTTTATCCTGACAGAGGAGAAAATACAATATTATAGTCTAGACTTGCTGTCATTCTTCATTTATCAGCTGATGAATGTCATCTGAAGTGACAGAGAGAAGGTGAGGGCACTGAGACAAGTGCTGCATTTTAATTTAATAGAAATTCAAGGTTGAATTTTTTGTCCAACGTTTAGCTACTTGTTATTGTGCCTTCTTTTTATGGTGCTAATATAATTACAGTTCCCGTATTGGTTACAGCTTAACATGGTTCCAAGTGGATATAATTGACCCTGTCTTCATTAATGGTGATATTCTGGCCTCCAATGGTCAAAAATATAATTGCAGATGATTTCATATGGGCAGAAAGACCTAATTAATTTTGTTGATCAATAAGGAACGCTGCCGAGATATAATAAAGATGGTTTTATATGTCCTTATTTCAAAACAATACATTTTATTCCTATAGTTTTCAAAATAGAAAACGCTAATAACACTTGCTAGCATCATGGAAGTCAAAGCAATTTGACATTATACTGTATAAGTGTGTATAGCTCAGTTCAGTTAATAGTGATTGTGTTTTCCATATTTAAAAATGTATTTACATTAAACGTATTTGTTCTATTTGTATTTATTTATTTATGTGTTGGAAAAATCAACGAACCAGCATCAAATTTCTGACTTGGAAAGTGAGAAATCCCAGAGTAACCGCAAGGTCTAACTCCAATATGCCTGTTACATATACCTTTGTGGAAGTTGCAGAAATAAGATATTTATTTGTATCATTATTGAGTTGTATCTCATAAAATCTTTCACACATTTTGCTACTTTTATTTTGATAGTTGTTAGTCCTATCTGGGAATGATGTCCCTCCCAACTTAATGTAGCATTCAAGTTGCAAGTTGGAAAACCAATTAGATGTGCAAATTGTTGTGCTAAGTGACCACGCATGCTAATATCAGTGAATTTATCTTTATTTCATGAATTTGAACACTAAAAAGAAAATGTTAACAAATATAAATTATACTTAAAATATGTCATGTTTTTTTAAACAAACTGTAAGAAATTCAAACGATAACTCTTTGCTTTGTTTACGTTTATAAGCAGCCATATTTGGAATTGAACAGTGTTGCTTCAGGTAACTTCAACTTTCTAAATTGAACTTATGAATGTATGGTACGTTCAGTTCATTTTGGAAAGTGGAAGTCGGACATTTTACCTTCCAAGTACAAGTCCAGCACACTAAAGGTACTGTGCATGGCCTATTTGTGAACATGTTCCTTTACAATGCGTAAATTGCAGATCAATAAACTTCCAATGCAATATTCTTGTGTTGCTAATATTACATAGCTTGGCAAAACAATAAGTAAATTCTACTGGGTTCCCAACTTGCCACGGGAAGACGAAGATGGGTTTGATGGGTCAATGGTTTGATGCATTTTGAGAATCAGGTTTCTAACTTCCGACGTAACCAGAACGCACCTTTTGCTGTCTCGCTCTTGTTTGCAGTGTTGTGATTGGCGCCCTTGTTCTGGCGCCAAGAACAAGGAAGTGTAGTGGAACCGCTGTAAGACAGGAGAATTTCTTTGTTTTTATTTACCTCAATAGTTTAAATTTGGTGTCACGTTTACACGCATGGACACACCATCTTACTTCCCCGTGCCTCCCGGTGTGGGAATGGAGGAGAATTTTTTGTCTCTCGACGACATTTTGCTCTCTCAGGAGAGGCTGCCTGTCCGGACGGAGTGCATTTTCCCCCGGCTTGGATTCCTGGAGAAGTCGAGTGATTCGCAGGACATTCCGGAGGTCAGTGGAGTTACCTGCAATAAAATACAGTAACATCATAAATGCTCTGTCTGTCACGTCTACTTAAAAGTAGCCAAGATAAGAGCCGTATTATGGAATTCAACTGAACCCCTCGCCAGTCTATTCAGTAATTTACTTTTTAACTATTTTAGTCGTTTTTAACTATTCTGTTAACTTGTTTATTCGTGTTAAAGAATAAATAGGATTCACTCGTAAATTCGGCGCAAATTTAATCTGTCTTTATATAACATTTTAATCAAAACAACTTGTTTGGGAAGTTATTCACTTGACAAACATCAAAAGAAAAATCCAAATGTACTATATAAATGGAAACAACGTTACTTGAAAATTACAAACTAATTTGACAGATAGCTTTCATTTTATAAAAGACAAAAGCATATACAAAAAAATAAAGTGCTGATCAGAAAATAGTTTTGAGTCCAACAGAAGGTGAAATAATTACAATATTACTCCCATTTATACATCAAATAACATTTCTTTAACCTTTATCTAATTTTTATTAATTTTATTTTTAAACCTTGCCCTCCAAATGATGGGAGTCTTTAGTTTTAATGCCTTTATTTAAAAGGGAGGGGGTCTGAATTTCAGTATTTTACTGAAATCTTACACCAACTAAGGCTTTGTAAATTGACAGGAAGATGATTTTTTTTGTCAAATGTGAGATCAGTCTTTGTGTATTTTTTGGTTAGCGGTTGTTGTTGTTTTTTGCCCAGACTTGTTTTTATAGTTGTTGACCTGTTGGTAACACTGTTGCCTTGCAGCAAGAAGGTCCTGGGTTCAAATCCCAGCCTGGGGTCTTTCTCTCTGTGCCTGTGTGGGTTCTCACCGGGTACTCCGGCTTCCTCCCACAGTCCAAAAACGTAACTGTTAGGTGAATTGGTCTCCCTAAATTGCCCTTAGGTATGAGTGTGTGTGTGTATGGTTGTTTGTCCTGTATGTCTCTGTGTTGCCCTGCGATGGACTGGTGTACCCCGCCTCTCGCCCCATGACAGCTGGAGATAGGCACCAGCTCCCCCACAACCCTGCATTAGGATGGACGGGTACAGAAAATGGATGGATGATTCGTTGGTTCTACAGTAAAGACTTAGAAATGGCTTTGTAGATCTTTCCCGACTGACAGATGTCAATAAATTTATTTCTCTCCATCCATGGGCTGCAGAGTTCCAGCATCAGCTTCACCCTGTTTTCTAGGTGATCTCTCTAAATTAGTCATTCCACCTAAATTCAAAAATCAGTTGCTTATTTCTCTAGCTGTCGCTAAGAAAGTAGGCCTTCAAAACAGGAAAGCAAAGACTTCATGTTAAATTACTCACTGGATTCATTTAATATCGGACTTAAAATGGAGAAAGTTAACGCTAAGAAAAGGAAACATATGTCTGCTTTTTGAAGAGATCTTTAACCCATTTATAACTTCTCTAAACTCAAAATGACATATAGTTCATAACTCACACACACACTAATAACTACCTGATGTCAAGCTTAAATCTTGATATGTTTAGTCCATCTGATGTTCATTTTTTCCCCACCCAATTTGTCTGTTTAGCAATATGTTAGTGTCTTGTTATATGTCTGTTTTGTTCTGTGTTGTTTATGTTATCTGTTCCACATTTGGCATACCTTATGTGAACTCCCCCCTTTTATTCTTTACTTACAATTTCTCTGTATACAACATTGAAAATTATTTAAGATAACACCCTTATTATGCTTGATGTTAAATGGTACTTGAATATTATTTGTAAATGAAGTTGTCTTCCGGAGACAGGGGGTGGTGACTATACAAGCCTGTGGGGGAAGTGCTATGATTCGGGGTTGCTGCTGTTGGTCAGGTCTAGCTTCAGCAACATGTGCTCAAACAATGAGGTCAGCTGACTACCTCAATATACTGAATCACCAGGTTATTCCATCAAAGGATTCTTTTTTTCTTCCCTGAAGGCACGGGCCTATTTCAAGATGACAATGCCAGGATCTATCCGGCTTAAATTGTGAAAGAGTGGATCAGGGAGCATGAGATCATTAGAACTCATGGATTGATTGCCCTTCACAGACTCCGGACCTTGACCCTATTGAGAATCATCGGGATATGCTAGAGAATAGGGGTGCTCCATCTTGTGTGCCTTAAGATTCATATTATAAAACAATAATTTTTGTTGTATTTTTTTCCCCCCATTTAGGGTTTTTCCTTCATTCCTTCCATGGCTACTTTCTACTCTTAAATCCATTCAGTTTCCATTAGTTGAGTTATTCAAACCAATTGATGTCCTGCCTTTTGTTCATGTCAAACCACAAATAAACCAACACATATCCAAAATCTTGAAGGAGCCAAGTCTCTCGTCGGCTTACTTTTTATTGACTTCTCCTCAGCTTTTAACTGTACCCAGCCTCACGTTTTAGCAAACAGACTATTGAACAATTTTAACATAGATCCAGGACTGATAAGCTGGCTGATGGATTTCTTAACAGCTCGGACTCAGCGGGTGAGGGTGAATGGGACCCTTTCTGATGTGCTGTCATTGTCTACTGGATCTCCACAAGGCTGTGTACTTTCTTCTATTTTATTTGTCTTGTACACAAGTGAGTGTCAGAGCCAGCATGCTGGCAGACACATTGTTAAATTTGCCAATGACTCCGTTATTCTGTCTCTTTTAAATATCGATGATTGTGAACCTGGTCCTGTTTTACATGCTTTTATCAGGTGGTGTCATGATTCTTTTTTGAATACAAATGTTGCAAAGACCAAGGAGATGTGCATTAATTTTAGTAGATCCACTCCTGTCTTTCCCCCTATTTTTATTGAAAATGAGGCTGTAGAACAGGTGCAGCAGTACAAATACTTGGCCACTGTCATGGACTTCAAACTGAGGTTTGAACCTCAGGTTGATGCTGTCTGTAAGAAAGCCCACCAGCGCATGCACCTTTATCGAAAACTTTGCTGTATTAAGGTAGACACATATTTTATGAGAATGTTTTATCGAATCTGTTCTTACTTTCTCTTTTATTTGTTGGCACGGGTCACTTTCGGTGAAACAAAAGAACAGGCTAAGGAATATTGTTACGGTCTGTAGTAAAATAGCTGGTACTACTTTTGATGACCTTGATGAGCTAAATAGAGCCAGATCAGTTAAAAAGGCAAAAAGCACCTCAATGACCCCGCTCACCCACTCTGGGAAGAATTTATGTTACTGCCATCAGGACGCAGATGCAATGTGCCGAAATACAGAACCAACAGATATAAAAAGTCACTCATTCCATGTGCAATTAATCTACTTAATGCCTCCCTGTAAACTTACATTTGTAATGACTGTTATTGTTGTCTTTTGCTTGTTTTTGCTCTTGTTATATGTTCTATGTTCACTGTCGGCTGCTAAGAGAATTGCCCCTTTGGAGATAATGAAGACACCTTGAACCTTGAAATATGTTTCATAGTTATATTAAGGTAATAGTTTCAATGAAAGCTAAAGGAAATGTGTGTTGGCAATTTAAATATAATATAGGGTGGCCCTAATTTGATTACCATAAAAGAGGAAACTTGGTCCAACTTGGTGTTTACTTAAAGAAGACTTTTGATTTTAACATATTTAAAATCAAAATCAAAAGAAACTTAATAACCTGAGAACAGGTATTTCCCTCATTAAAAACATACCTGAAGTGTTGCTCTGACCCATTCACTCAAGTTAGAGTAATCTTTGAGTCTCTGCTGGTAGTTCTCGGGGTTGCTAAAACGCCTGCTCCCACTTATCCCCGCCTTTTCCACCCATCTCCTCCTCCGAACTTACGTACTCAGCCGAGAGCCTCGCCCCTGCAGAGCTCCCCACCCCTCCATCCCCTCCCCACCTCACACAACTCCGGCTGAGTCCCAGGTCCAGTAATTATAACACACCAGCTGCAGCTGCGCGTCTTTTGTGGGATTTTCTTTCCGACTCCGTGCATGCTGCGATGATGCACGGTATGTGATGAACTGAAGGGGGAGTGTCAGAAAGAGTAGGAGGGTCTTAGAGAGGAACAGGCGAAAATCAAGGCGTCCAATATGGAAGTAAATTTCTTTAAGGTGGATTTGGATATATGACAGACTTTTAAAAGACTTGAGGTGACAATTTTATTGGAGTGTGCCATAGAAGGGTAATATGTGCCTGGAAGAAGCATAATACCCCCCCTTTAAAGTGTTTCTGCTCTATGTGGTTAAAAAGAAAAGTTAAATACAGATCAGCTTTTACAAGTCAAACATTACAGAAATGACTAACTTCTTTATCTTCTATATTAGAAAATAAACCTGTAACAATAATAGCTCCCTTTTTTGATACAGGACAAAAATTACACAAAAATCAGAAATTATATTCTGAGAAAGTAAGTATTTTCTATACAAAGTAATAGAAAATAAAGTGTTCTCCCAAAGACACTTAAAGTGTACAATTTAATACAGAACTCTAACTTTGTACAGCGTTTTCATAGTTTCTGCCTCAGTTTGACCAATGGGATGTTTGCCACCTGTCATACACAGAAACTAATCAGCCAGCTATGAGTACGGTGCCCTCTGCCACACATTAGTCACGACTGGGATGGAATGAAGGAAACTATCTTCGTATTTCATACTTAAAGCTACACCTGGGCTGAGGTCTGGTAAACATGAGCTGCCCTGCATTTCGCTGCGCTTGGGCAGGGTGCCCCAGACAGCGTGTAAAAAGTGGACATGTCTAGGGAAAAGAAGATGTTGCTGTTAACATGATGCACAACAACAAAGATGCTTCTTTCACAACTAAAGTGAAGAGAGAACTTGCGCACAGGGAGAAAGAGAAAGACCCCAGCCCGGCATTGAACCCGGGCCTTCTTGCTGCAAGGCAACAGTGCTCCCAACTGTGTCACTGTGCAGCCCCCCTTCCCTTAAATTAAAACTAGAAAAGAACTCAAAGAGTACAGACCTCCGCCACCCCCCCTCATCCCCTTGTTGTTATCTAATTATAACTTTCGGTACTTCTCCAATAAAATGTCTTAATGAGAGGTATGGCTGTGTTCGTGCTGCCGCTGCTGGAGATTCGGGGCTCCTGGGCGATGGGAGCTGCTTGTGAGCTCTCTGACATGGGAGAAGAGTTGAGGTTAGCATCGCTGGTCGGTGGGTGGCTACGCGCTTCATGTCGGATCAACCATAACGTTTAATCAGTTGTTCCTGGTCCCATTTCCTGAAAATTTCATTGAAATCCATCCATAACTTTTTTAGTTATGCTGCTAATAGACTCAGTCTTCCGTATACCATCTATCTGTGCAAATATCTCATGTAACAACATGAAAGCGTGCGCCTTATATTCAGATGCGCTCAATAGTCCAAAAATTCTGGTAATGCAACTCTGGATATGTCGAGTCAGAGTCACGTTATTGGATCGGGACATCCCTAAATTATATTACTGTACATTCACATGGATGTCTTCAGATTATATAGCAATTGCACTTATTGGTGCATTAATTGTGTGAAGTACAAGTATAAATACTGCAGTGACACTCCTGCATAATGCCACGCAATGGTAGTGCTGGAGCTCATTGAATATCACGCCTCTGGCAGCATCTGGATGGGGGGAGCTGATGTAGATTCCCTAAAGCAGTCCTATTAGATCTATGTGGTGAACTGGGCCCAGTGTTAAACGTACCGACCCACTGGAACCGTACACCACCCCTCCCTCTTACCGCAGCACATTTTGACTGTAGCATGTCATCTTCTTCTTTACCTCCACCTCCTTTTTTTGTCGGGCGCTGCTGCATCAACACTGGTGTCACTAGCAGCTCTTCTGTTTATTTGTGACCACAAATTAATAATTTGCATAGATGATATGTTTATAAAAATAGATTTAAAACAAATCTTTTCTGTCGGGCTTTAAATATCTAGGAGTGCTAAAACGTATTACGTTCGCCGTAATTTAGTTTTGTTTGTTTTTAATTAGCTTTTTATTCCAATCTTATTGTTGCTACAAGAAGTAATCATATAATGCAAACTTTATATTTATTGTTCTTATTTGTTTTCTCGCTTTCGCTACTGCTTTTATTTTTTATTGTAATCTTTTTACACTTGTCTTGTTACACTTTTCTTATGGCTAACTATATTTTTGTCTTTTATTGTGAAGCACTTTGTTCGCCTTTTGTCTCAGTTAACCTCTATATAGATAAACGTTGATTGATTGAAATAAAATGTTTTTCCGTGGATCCTTCAGTCTCAGTAGAATTGCGCTTTCTCTGCCTCTCGGTTGCCATAGTTACCTGTGAAACTCCATATCAGCCAGCTTAAGCCTATGCCGAATATTCACTAGGCCCTTTACATTGACCGTTTATGGCAGAAAGTGGGTGTGTAGTGGGTGGGATATGATCCAAAAACACCTGAGCACATTTCTAGGCAGAGTGTGATTTATAAAGCGGAAATTGTGTCCGTAAAAAGTTTAATAGATCTGAAACGTACTTGCCGTAAGTAAATACTTTTTTGCTGAGCTTTAGTACGGTTTTAGTAAGGATTCTACGCAGTTTTATAAATGAGACCTCTGAACCGTTGCGTGTTTTATGAAACGAACGTTCCTTCACAGTGGATTCAATGGCTGGAGGTTTTCTGTTGTATCTGCTTCTTGTGAGCATGCGTGGGTCTGTCCTCTAGGTCTCCCACCACCTAAAAACATACATATTAGGAAAATTACTGACTGAACAACCCTTAGTTATCAGTTCTGTGTATCTCTGTGATGGACTCATACCCTGCCTCTTTCATGTTTAGTGCAGAGAAAGGCTTTAATCTTCCTGTAACCCACCACAGAAATAACAACGCTTTGAAAATGAATGATTACGGAGTCTTGAAGGGTTAAAAAAAAGCTTTTAAAAGTATTTGTATTTGGCTTGTTCGTCTACACAAACACATCAGCACAAAACGTTTCGAGAATATAGGTCTATAGCCCTTTTGATTACACTAAGTCTGAGGGCTCTTTGTTTCCTCTTAGGGTACAAAGATGGAGCTTCCTCTATGGCTCTCTAAGGGTCTGTATGAGAAGAAGAGGAAGGTGCTGTCTGTGGAGCTTCCTAAAGTGTACAAAGAGGGCTGGAGGACCGTGTTTACTGCTGACCCCAACGTGGTGGACCTGCATAAGATGGGGCCCTACTACTATGGCTTGGGGTCCCAGATGCTCCATTTTGACAGTCCAGAAAACCCGGACATCGCAAAGGCATTGTTGCAGGTACAAAGGGTTGGAGGCACTACAGTTGTTTCTGGCGTGAATCAGTTTCTAAAAATAATCCACAGTGGACAACAATTTAATCAGACAAATGGACAAAGATTAGATGTAATTTGCTGTGATTTATTTTAATCTCAAATAAAGTGGAATGTTTTTGCAGATTAATGACAACAGTGTGTCTGACCTTCTTCATTGAATGACTATTTAACAAGAGTACACAGCGGTGTGTTTTATTAACAGCTGGCATTTTTGTAGCTCTTCAGTCTGAGTGCAGGCAGCGCTGAGCAATTTGTGTATAATTTTAATTTCTATAAATTAGAAATTTAGTTCAGAAATTAAAAGGTGTAATACTAAACAACCTGGAATTCTGCTGTTGGCTTTGTTTGATTAAATAAAATTATTGTCAAATAAATGTTACAGCTGATAGAAGATAAATATCTCAGGGGTTTTGCAGCCTAGGTGTTTTTCTGTTTTTCTGTTCTTACTAAACATCAGAAGGCAAGGCAACGCTATTGACCTCTATTACCACTAGAGGGTGCAGCAAGCCAACAAATTTAGTTTGAGGTACCATCACCCCCTTCCACATTTTCATGTTTTTTAACATGTTTAAATTATTTTGGCTGTAAGTGAAAATGTACCTGTTGTCATTCTGATTTAATAAAATTGCCAAACATCACTTCAATTAAAATTCATCAACTGCAATACTCATTTACACTTTTCTGCCTCGATCATGACCTTCTTGCACTGTCCTCCTTCCAGACGTTCATCGGCCGCTTTAGACGAACAATGGACTCCTCCCAGAATGCCTACAACGAAGACACGTCTGTGCTGGTAGGGCGCCTGGACTGCTTGGAGAAGGTCCTGTTCAGGTCCGGACAGAACGGCCTCAATGGCTTCCAGAGCTGGGAGAAGGGTCAGGCCTCGCAGCTCACTGCCTCCAACCTGGTTCTTAACTACCGCAAGAGGAAGCTAGTCGATGTTCAGGCCTGACCTCGGCTCAGTCCTATCAGAGCAACAGACTCTCAGAAGCAGATTTATCTCAGACCACTTCCTCCTCAACATCTGACCCAATGAAATCAGAGGAACAGTATCTCTGGGTGAAATGTAATAATATTTAATTGCTAATTGATCAGTAAAGTTTATAGTTTATAAATACTGAGTTTTTATGTGCGATAGGTAAAAGCTTTATTGTTTTTTCATTTTAGATTAAAGCCTTCTATTTTGTCCCTAAAATTAACATTTAAACAAAACCAGCAGACAATAAAGTACAGCCTACCTTAAAAGAAACAGTAGAGATGAGATAAACCAAATCACTCATGGATCTTCTTTAACCAGCCTCAGCTGCGTTGCAGTTATGACAGACTAATGATGCTAGTCCAGATGTTCTTCTCCACAGCAGTGATTCCCATCAGAAATTGTTAAGAAATTAACATTTGGTGCCTATCCTAAAGTTTCCCAGCTGTCGGGTGCAATGAAGGAGCCACAAAACCAGATTTATTTTTACATTTCTTTTTCAGCTCTGACACAAAGTAATCAGTAGTGATAAATTCAGCCCAGGTAAGCTGTGAGTGCAGCTGAACCCATGGTATGCCTTTAATTAGCAGGCTGACTGCTGTAAAAGAGGAGCAGATGTGTTTGGAATCCTTGTCTTAGCAATGGTTAGAAAAATTGCTCTGCATCACCAAGGTCTCAGAAATAACAGCTGCTGCTAAGAATATTGCAGCTGAAAGAACCGTTTTCCAGATCAAGAAGTTAAAGGTGAAAAGTTCAGTTGCCGAAAAAGAAGACCAGAAGGCATCATAAGTGTTAGCAGAGGGATATGGTTGGAACTGTTGTGTTGGGTTCTTGCATGCTTTGGTAATTTAAAAGATCCCTAATAGGGTTTTAATTAGGTCATAAAATGTCTTAAATTGCCGGTAGTTTTGTTTGACTGGTTGTTTCTTAAATGTTTGTTTTTCAATTTATTTGTGACAAAACTACAAACCCCATGTTGCAGTGAAGGAATGAGTCCTGTCCAAAGGAATTTATTCCTGGAAATATAGACATTCCCACAAACCCGTGAAAAAATGCAGCTGCTGAAATGATCTTTTTGTGTTATAAACTTTATATTTGGGCTATTTTAATTAAAAGTTCTGTCACTAACTGCCAGGGGCTTTCAATTAATTAAAGTTATCATGCTGGCTCCAAATGATTTAAAAAACTGTAAGTAATTTATTTTTTACATATTTTGCTTCCCCTTTGGCTGTAGGAAAGATGGGTGGAAAAATCTGCTATACAACTAATATTGTGGAATTATATTTAATATCAAAAAATGTGTTTTCTTAAAGTTTTCCAACCTTTTCAATTCTGTTCACAATGTAAGAACATTACCATCAATCTTGGTCTCTGGATCTAGATAGATGCGGGATGTGAGACTTTTCATTAAGTGACACTCTCCAAATAGTGCAACTGTCACTACTGAATGGTTGAAACCATATCATTAGACACTTTTTTGGTCAAAAAGGGTCATGGAACTCTTAACTACTACCTAAATTTGTTTTCGGTAGTAGTTAAGAGTTGCAAGCACTGTTTTGCAACCAGTGTTGTTCAACGTTGGAAGCTAACGGATTTGAGAGCTTATGTATTCATATTGAGCTGAAGACTTTTGGACAATGTGTTTGTAAGATGACGAATTCCAGGCTCTGTGTTATTTCCAGTGTTTATACTGTATCAGTGGTTGATGATGTATAAACTCTGGTTGCTCTGACCTCGATTCGTCGGCTTTATCCTCAATTTAAGAGGTAATTTCCTCCCACACTGACTTGCCATCAGTTTTTTTTATTTCAGGTGATCTGCTATATGACTTTAAAGATTGCACCCAGATACACATCCTGATTCATCCATTTGTGGGGTTGCTTCTTGTTTAAGGAATTGATCTTTTCATTTCTCTGCAAGAAGTCTGCATGAATATTGACGATGCAAAATGTCCTTCAAGAAAAACTTCTTCTAATATTCCAGGCACAATTTGGTGATCTGTGAATTTCCCAGCATTAAGAAACACTGATAAAGGAGGAGCTCAAAGTTCATAAGATGGATATTTTGGACCTGTGGCAAAATCTGCAGATTTTAACCCTGCTTCAAACCAATCAACCAACTCATGATCATGTACCAGTATTTTTCTTCACCAGATAAATGTTTAGTGTAATACGCTGGGAAAATCTTCAGTTTTACCTCAGAATCAGTTAAAAGATCCACAAATTTTCAACATACTGTAATCCACAGCAGTGAAGATGACAACCTCATATTAGAGAAATTCTTATGGATGATTTCATCTTTCATCCGGTTTTAAATGGTATGAAAGAAGTAAATGTGCATATTCTTGTATTTTGTGATTATAAACCAGAAAGTAGCTCCATGTAATGAATACAGTAGTCTCTTCACAGTGTGCAGATTGAGGTCCCTTCTAAATCACCAACTGTTGTGGGGAGTCAGTAATGACCACCTGCCAGGCACCAAATGCTGCTAAAATGTGTCACTGGGTTACACACAAACACACCACAATGTCCGAGTTATTGAGAAAATATTTCATTCTGAATGCATTTACAGAACGTCTTCAACAAAATTGCAAGTATTAAGCCTCCTTGGGGACCCACGGCCAAAATTACTTATTGGTCGCAATCCTCAAGACATTTTTATTCCTGTTATTCTCAGTCCCAAAAACAAGCACCTCTCTAGAGTGTCAGTGATAAACTGATGAAATATTTTTATGACAGTTTCTTCACTTGGCCACTAAATGTACTTCTTTCTTTACATTTTCTTTTAAAAGATGATTAAAAACTTAAATTTCCTTGGAAAATTTGAATTTTTAAAATGTAACAACAATCTGCTGGGATTAAAAAATATATTTTCTGTGAGCAAGATCCTAAAGTAGGGGATTTTAAAAATTGTCTTTTATACATCTGCTAAATTGTACATAATTGTTTATATTCCACAATCCGAATACAAATCGTTTAGTATGTTATGAAACAAACCCTTATACAACTGATTACAGAGATGATGCTTCGAGCAATTATATTTATATTTATTTATATATATATATATATATATATATATATAAAGAGCAAAAGTTTTTGGCAGGTGTGAAAGAATGCTGTAAACAAAGATGCTTTCAGTAGTATAAATGATTGCTTATTTTTCTCAATTTATAAAATGCAAAGTGTGCAAACAAAAGAAAAAATCTAATCAATATTGGCTGAAGGTGTAGACCGGTGTGTTTTTATACAGATGATGAGTTCAAACAGGTTCCATTAATACAGGTAATGAATGGAGGATAGAAGAGCTTCTTAAAGAAGAAACAGGTCTGTGAGGGCCAGAATTCTTTCTTGTTTGTAGGTGCTACATGCTTATTTTCTGCACCATTATAAACTCAGCAAAAAAAGAAACGTCCCTTTTTCAGGACTGTGTATTTCAACAATAATGTTGTAAAAATCCAAATAACTTTACAGATCTTCATTGTAAAGGGTTTAAACAATGTTTTCCATGCATGTTCAATTAACCATAATCAATTAATTAACATGCACCTGTGGAATGGTTGTTAAGATCTTAACAGCTTACAGAAAGTAGTCATTTAAGGTCACAGTTCTAAAAACACAGGATATTAAAGAGACTTGTCTACAGACTGTGAAAAACAGCCAAAGAAAGATGCCCAGGGTCCCTGCTCATCTGCATGAACGTGCATTAGGCATGCTGCAGGGAGGCATGAGGACTGCTGATGTGGCTAGGGCAATAAATTGCCATGTCCGCACTGTGAGACGCCTAAGACAGCGCTACAGGGAGACAGGAAGGACAGCTGATCATCCTCGCAGTGGAAGACCATGTATAACAACACCTGCACAGGATCGGTACATCCCAATATCACACCTGCGTGACAGGTACAGGATGGCCACAACAACTGCCCGAGTCACGCCAGGAACACACAACCCCTCCATCAGTGCTCAGACTGTCCGCAATAGGCTGAGAGAGGCTGGACTGAGGGCTTGTAGGCCTGTTGTAAGGCAGGTCCTTACCAGACACCACCAGCAACAACGCCGCCTATGGGCACAAACCCACCTTCGCTGGACCAGACAGGAGTGGCAAAAAGTGCTCTTCACTGATGAGTCACGGTTTGTCTCACCAGGGGTGATGGACGGATTCGTGTTTATCGCTGAAGGAATGAGCGTTACACCGAGGCCTGTACCCTGGAGCGGGATCGATTTGGAGGTGGGGGGGTCCGTCATGGTCTGGGGCGGTATATCACATCACCATCGGACTGAGCTTGTTGTCACTGCAGGCAATCTCAATGCCTTGCGGTACAGGGAAGACATCCTCCTCCCTCATGTGGTACCCTTTATGCATGCTCATCCGGACATGATCCTCCAGCAGGACAATGCCACCAGCCATACTGCTCGTTCTGTGCGTGAGTTTCTGCATGACAGCAATGTCAGTGTTCTGCCATAGCCAGCGAAGAGCCCGTATCTCAATCCCATTGAGCACGTCTGGGACCTGTTGGATCGCAGGGTGAGGGCTAGGGCCATTCCCCCCAGAAATGTCCAGGAACTTGCAAGTGCCTTGGTGGAAGAGTGGGGTAACATCTCACAGCAAGAACTGACAAATCTGGTCCAGTCCATGAGGAGGAGATGCACTGCAGTACTTCAAGCAGCTGGTGGCCACACCAGATACTGACTGGTACTTTTGATTTTGAGCCTCCCTTCATTCAAGGACACATTATTCTATTTCTGTTAGTCACATGTCTGTGAAACATTTTTAGTTTATGTCTTATGGTGTTGACTCTTTTAGTGTTCATACAAATATTTACACACATTAAGTTTACTGAAAGTAAAAACAGTTGAAAATCAGAGGACGTTTCTTTTTTTGCTGAGTTTATAAACAAATTCTTTAAAAGTCATACAACGTGATTTCCTGCATTTATTTTTACATAGTCTCTCACAGATGAAGTGTACTTATGAGAATTACAGACCTCATTTTTTAAGGGGGCAACTTGCACAGTCGGTGGCTGCCTAATACTTTTTTACCCCGCTGTATATGTGCAATGTGCATGTAACCTTTAAACTGTGAATCCATGATAAACAGTGAAATGGCGATTTTTAACTTTACACAATACACACTCTCTTGCTTCCTGTAGTTTTGTGTGTGCCTTTGTAAATGTTGGACTTGTAACATCAGGAGGCACATAGGTGGAACTAATTATATTAACAATTCCCTTCCAGTTGAAGCAGTGGGCCGTCGATGGACAATAACACAGTCTGGAACTTGTGTATTTGTCTGAAAGACAGAATCTGAGTTTTAACATGCATGAGCAACTTCTTCAATGAAAAAGTGCACAAATTATGGAGATATGGGTCATAGAAATGTCCTTGAATTAATGACCTGTATCTACATGCTTCCTCCCACTTCTACGGTAGATAATTAAATTCACATTACATTTAAATGAGATGGATTTAGTTGCTATAATTTAATTTGAACTGGACGGGTTGCTTACAAGAATTATACATAATCATTTCTTTGTTTACACTTACCTCAAAGCCCTATATTAGAATCCATACTGGTGCAGTTAAAATGCTTTGTTGTTATTGTGTTTAGTGTATCCTTCTGAGGTTCTTGCAGAGATTTTCTTTGGTTGTTGATTGATCTTTCTCTTGTTCTCTATCTGGTTTCGGTCCTAAACAATCTGCAGTAGACACATTTTTATTCAGGAAAGACTCAACATAGAACCTAACAGATGCATCTTGCAGCTGATTAGAAGGAAAATGATACGTTGTGGAGAGGTTTAAAGCAGGGGTCTGAGATTAAAAAAGAAAAGAACTCTATCAAGATCACTTCAGTTAACAAGTGTTTACCCATCAACGAGAAGCAGATACATTTTACAAGTTTCTGTTGTGAAAATATTGAAAATTTGTGAAAATGTCCTGTTTGTTGAAGAGTTTAGAAAAAGTCTTTCTGTGAGGGTGGCCGGATAACTGGCTGCATGCTGTCATGTTAAACATGGGTCAGATGATAGATTTAGATGATACGTCACTGGTTATGTAAATATTGACATTCCCTCTGGGCTGTCTCTATTGACCCTGATAGAGGACCAAACAAGATACATTCATCACATCACTGTTTGAAAAATGTGATGCTATTTTTGCAACATGTCAGCAGGGTGATTAAATGGTTTAGTTTAATTGTCCCCAGAAGATAATGTCAGTCTGTTTGCTTGCAATCTGTCTGTCTGCCTGAACATTGCAAGGATATTTCATTTAGTGACCGAGGTCCTCTGTGGAGCAAAGCTAAGCTGAGAACTGCAAAAAAATGCTCATCATTATGCTAGTAAATTTAAATACAAGCCAAGTATTATTAATATTTCACGAATGAGGGAAATATGGAGTCCGAGATCAATGGGCAGATTGGTGCGACATCTGCAGTAATCTGAGCGCTATACCGGTCTGTCGTGGTGAAAAGAGAGCTGAGCTGAAAGGCGAAACTCTAGATTAATGGGTCAATCTATGTTCTTACATCTATGGTCATAAACTCTGGGAAGGGACCAAAAGAACGAGATTGCAGTACAAAAGGCAGAAATTAGTTTCTTTCACAAGCTGTATGTGCTCTCCCTCCGAGACAGGTTGAGAAAGTCGGAGGGGCTTAGATTAGAGCCACTGTTTTTCCACGTCGAGAGGAGCCATGTTGAAGCGCTTCAGGTATTTGGTTAGGATACCTCCCTGGAGAGTCTATTATGTCACAGTTTGCCCAAAATGCCACAAGAGTAACACACCTTATACCAGGGCTCTTCACAGTGTATCCCAGGGGCCATTTTGTGTGTAGTTCAAGAACGGTTTTATTTAACTGTGCCAGCACAGGCAGTTGATGCCATTGGACCTTTTTCACATCTTTGTTCTGTTGAGATTTTTACTGACACATAAGGTCCCCTAAAATGTGTTTTAATCCACAGAGTCTTTTGCTTTAATTTTATTTTCATAGTTAACAGGACCACAAATATCCAATGGCATTTAGTGAAAGAAGGCTTGAATGCAGCCAGTTATTAAACTTGGCTAAAAACATCAAGGGTGACCCATATTCCACTCTTGTTGCTGTGCATAGACTTAAATCTTTGTCTACACCAACAAAATACTAAACAATTAGCTCAGAAAAACTAGAAAACAGCATGCCTACCTTTTTATAAGGTATAAATGTATTATTATAGATTACCACTTACTATGAAAAAATAGACAACTTTATTCATTTCATTAAAAATTACATGCGTAGTTCATTCTAGTTAGTGGAAAAATAGTAAAAAAAGGTTACATGAAAATTTATTTTACTGTAAAATTATCTTTTGTAGCTCGCCAGGTATTGTGGTTTGGCTATTTTGGCTTGTTGATACAGCCTAAAACAATGTTTTTAGTTTTTTCCAGTACAAGAGTTGCCTGCTATTTTGTCTGACTAATAAATTAGAGTTTTATTTCACCACCTCAATCATAACCTTATGGACAAAACTAAGTTCTTGTAACTTTAATGAGTTACCTTTTTTTCTTTGAATCGACACCTTCCTGCCTGAAAGCAGATCCATTATGCCCGTCCGTGGATCCTGATGGGCAGTCTCAGCCAAAGGTTTTGCTGAAGCAAAGGGCAGACTGAGGGCGAGAGTCCAGAAAGCTGACATACCAGACACTAATGGTGCTTCTGGCTTCTGTCTTCCTTAAGAGCCCCTGACATTTGGTATTTGTTGGAAAAGCATTCGTGTACACAATAAAATGCTGACGGGAGCCCAAGGCTTACTCTTTGTCTTTCAACTTCTACATTCAAGCTCCTAAATTGTAATGATGTTTATATTATTGCCATTATTTCATTCAAAGTTCATTCATAGTTTCTCTAAGCTTGCTTTACAGGTTGACCTAAATCACCAGAGTGTTTACTTCACAAGATTTTTTCACAGCTCTTAATTATCTAACTAGAAATAACACTAAGGAGATTTAAAACCTTTTTCACAATTAGCTTCTTTACCAAGATAGACAGCAGAAATAAAGCAAATGTGGACACTATTTCTTTTTTTAATATATAAATTGAAGGATCTGTAAAACATAATTTGAAACATGACAGCAAAGGTACCAAGACTTCTGAATGCTTAATTACCAGAGTCACTGCAGTTCAAACAGGGGCAGGAAGGTCAAACGTCATTTAAAGTTACACTATTCTGCCTCTGGCACGTTTAAAATCTATTTGAGCTGAAAGAGACTGACTTATTCTAGAAAGATGGAACAGAATATTTAAAGCCCTGCATCAGTGATTAGTTAAAAAATAATTTGAAAAAATAAAAATAAAACGGATAAAGCGAAATCCTAATACACACAAGTCTAACTAGTTCTTTCAGCTTGCATTATCAAGGGGGAGCAAGTCTGGAGCCAAAGAGAAAAAAATTGGAACAGATGAACTAAAAAGGCTTTTAAAAATGTATTTAATTTATTAGAAATGCTACGATGAAAAGCTCAACAGGTATAAGTAATAAAAGCGTGAAAAGAGGGAATAAGATAATTAAAATAGTAATTTGAAAAACCTAGAGCATCAGCATACCAAAACTTAAGGTTAAACAAAAGACCTTAATAAAAATCTGTTTACTAGTTGAGGAAAAAGTTATAACACCCAACTATCTAATTTTACCCCATTACGCTGAAATAACCTTAGTGAGACACTTCTTGTAGCCATCTACCAGTCTCTGACATTGCCCTGAGGAAAGTTTGCCCTGTCTCGCTTTCAGCTGTAAGATGTTTGAGGGATTTCTTGGATGTTCAGTCTGTTCACCCCACTGCATCTTAAGAAGCTCATCTCTGGACTATGACCAGGCCAGGGACTTTCCATTTTTTAATTCTGAGCCAGTCCTTGGTGAATTTACTGATATGTTTTATGTCATTGTTATGTTGTGGGGTCCGGATTAGCTGTAGGTTTTTTTTTCTTTTTACAGATGATCTCTTGCTCCTGCAAAAGCAAAGTATCCCCAACCCATTGCTTTTCCATTTCCAATCTTCATATTTGGTATGAGGTTTTCTCCCTGGAATTGCTGTGTTTGGTTTATACCAAAAACATCCCCTGTTCTGTGTCCTTCTAAATCGGTTTTAGACGTAAAGTCTAAAAAGAATTCCCCATAAGCCGGCACAGCATTTCCTCTTCTGTTTTGTCCATTTGTTTGTTGTTTTTCTGGTTGAGGTTATCTAGTGAGAGCAGATTTCCCAACCACAGTTTTGGTAGGATTGACATGCTGCTGATCATTTTCCCAAACTAGTGGAATTTGGTTTGGAAATACTCGCCATCTCTGATCTTTGAGGTCTAGGGAGGGCGACGGCTTTCAGAGGACAGATTCCGGATTCATGTTTCTTTTATTTTTTATAGTTTCAAGAAAACTTGTTGAAATTTTTCCATCAATTGTCTATACCTGCTTATCCGTGCCAGGTCAAAAGTAGGGACTGGTGCCTTTCTCCAACAAGGGTGGGGTACAGCCTGGACAGATCGTCCATCGCAGGGTAACACAGAGAACTCACATAAGCAGGGAGAACATAGAAAAAAGAAGAAAAATAAATACATTTAGTCAAAAGTTTTTATTTTATTGATCAAAGGATTAGTGGATATTGTGAGTAACTTCTGTCTGTAGTGTGTATTCCACGATCATGTTCTTAATTAAAAACAGAGCACTTTGAGCAAACAATTTTTTTATGAAATCCTTAGTCCAAATTAAATCAAATAGCTTTTTGGTGTTTGCCGAGTATTTTTGGAAGGGATCAGTTTAACTAATGTTCTGGCAAAGGAGTTTTTGCCCGTGTTTTTACGTGACTATGTGAATACCAGGAAAAGACCACACAATTAATATCTACATTGCCACTGTGAGGGATACTCCTCGCATCCTTATTTCATCTTATCACATGAACTAAGTCCACCATTATATCTTCCTTTTTACTGCGCCACCCTTTTGCCCCTTAAGCTCATGTCCCTGAGGAGGGGGGAGAAAAAAAGACAGCCAGGAAGTCTGTAGAGATGAGTCTAAAGACAGCAGGAGGGGAACATAAGAAGAAAGAAAAAAAGGCAGCAGCCAGACACATCTCAGTGATGAGGTGTGAAGATTAGCTGTATCTGAGGCAACGCCCCCGCTATGCTCTCCAAATAAATATTATCTCCCTCTAAAGCCGTCCTTCCCTGGTTTCGGCTTGAGCAACAGCTCGTACAATGGCATGTTGTGGGGACCAGGAGGAGGAGTAGGGAGGCCGATACACTGTTGGCCTCGCCTTATTATCTGAAGCAGGTGGCTGGCAGCAGGGAGGAAAAAATAGGCAGCTCCTTGGTAGCCTCTGATAAATCCCGCTATTCCAAAAGGCAGTTATATAAAGTTATATCCTTTTCAGGCAAGGCAATTTTATTTGTATAGCACACTTTCAACAACAAGGTAATTCAAGGTGGTTTACATGATTAAGGTGTAAAATAAAAATAGCAGTAAAACGCAGACAAAGCATATAAAATAAAAACAGCAATAAAGCAAGAAGCATACACAGATACATCAAGGCATTACAAAGCATATAATGTAAAAACGGCAATAAATCAAGGAGCATACACAAAACATATGATACATCAAAGCATTATTCAAAGGCAACTCTAAACAGATACTTTTTAGCTGCGATTTAAAAGAACTCAGTGTTTCATCGGCTTTGCAGTTTTCTGGACGTTTGTTCCAGATTAGAGGACCATAGAAACTGAAAGCTGCTTCTCTGTGTTTGGTTCTAATTCTAAGGATGTTGAGGCCTGAAGTTTGATGTCTAAGAACACCATAAATCACCTTGCCCTCAACTGGAATTCACAATGATGTTAAAAATAGGACACAAACATGTTTTTTGCAGGCTTTTTAGGAGCATATAAACAAAATATTCTTAAATGCATTAATAAGGATGCAGTGCTATTGGTATGCGTATGGCGTCTACACATGCAAACTTTGATATTATGGTGGTGTATTACTGTTGTGCAGCATATAAGGGTCTTGTGTGGAGTGTGTTAGAGTATTGTTGCGCCTGCATCAATAAAATGTAGCCTGTGCACACTTTTTTGGCTTAATTGTTGAGAATTTGAAGCAGGAATTGCCTCATGATATGTGATTCATGTAGCTGTAGTGCTATGTTAGCATACCTCATTCTCAGGTATGTAACTGCACTAATAAAAAAAGGATGTTTGACACCATTCTTGTTATTGAATACACAATCAAGGGGAAGATTGCTGATGCAACAGTTGTTTAGCAGACAGTCACTGATGCCCTAAACAGGACTAATTCAAATCCAATTCTATATAATTTAATCATCAAAATCCTTTTGTAGAGTATGCAAAAAACATAGTTTTCACAGTTTTCCCATTCACGTTTAATCTGTTGTCTGAACTCTATTTTTTTTGTTGCTACAAAGAGGAAATAAAACTGGAGCCAAAGTTCTTTTTCTCATCACTAAAAACAAGCAGGCAAAGCAATAACACTGTGCACTCTTCTCTGCTCTCTTTAAAGACCATTTGAAGCAAGCCAACAACACAGTGACCTCAGCAATTAGTGTTATATACAGCTCCTTTCCAAAAAAATAGAATATCATGGAAAAGTTTATTTATTTACATAATTCCATTCAAAATGTTAAACTTCCATAGATTATAGATTCAGGGCCCACAACTTGAACAATTTCAAGTATTTATTTGTTTATTTGTACATAATTTGGGTTTCCAGCTCATAAAATCCACAAAAACAGGAATACAAAAAATTAGAATACTGTGAAGAAATCACCATTTACTTCTCAGTTTTTGCAGAAAAAAAGAAAGATATTAGGATCACATCAAATCAGTCAAAAAATGGCTTCACTTTGGTTCAATTGTCTCAGGTAGATTCAATATGGGGACGACTGCAGACTTTACAACTGGCCAGAAGACCATCATTGATACCCTCCATGGGATGGGTAAGCCACAAAAGTTCATAGCTAAGGAGAGTGCTGTGTCCAAGCATAACAATGGAAAGTCTAGTGGACGGGCAAAATGTGGCAGCAGAAGATGCACCAGCAGAAGCGCTGACTGTGGGCTTCTGCGGATTATCAAACAGGAGATTCATGAATCTGGCAGAGATCCAGAAAGAGTGGATGGGCTAGAGCCATCGGGTTCCTCGGGTCAAACCACTTCTGAGCCTGAGCCAACGTAGGAAGTGTTTCAACTGGACGAAGGAGAAGAAGGACTGGACTGTCAGCGGTCCAAGGTCCTCTTTTCCGGTGAAAGTAAAGTGTGCCTTTCATTCAGGAATCAAGGTCCAAGGGTTTGGTGGAAGATGGGTGAGGAACAGAACCCAAGCTGCTTGAGGTCCGGTGTCATTATTTTGGGTGCAATGTCCGGTGCTTCATGATTCCTTATGCTGAGGATCTGTATGGAGATGCAGATTTCATCTTCCAGCCGGACCTGGCCCCTGCTCATACTGCCAGAAGTACCAAAATCTGTTTTGATGCCCATGCCATCACAGTGCTTGACTGGCCAGTGTTGAGGAGGGAATTTATCTGTTAAAGCTTGCACTACTTCCTGGTCCCTGACCAGCTCCTATATCTATTCCTCTCCTCCCCCGTCCTTTTATTTTTCTGTCAATTCTAGAAGGAAAAGACAACACATTTACTCACAAATTAAGTGTGACATGCATGAAGAGATGGCCTTACCAGCAAATCTCCAAAGGTGCTCCCCCTTTGCACAACCGCTTGTCTTTTATTTCATTTTCCAGCATTGTACAATACATTGAGAGGGGCAGTCCCTCTTACATTATCCAATCAGCTTTACAATAACATCTATGAGAGGTTAAGCACCTAGGCTTTTGCAAATTCTGACTGTTGTGTATCTCCTGCTGCAGTCTGAGCAACGTCAGTGTCTGTGCAAGCTGTTTCCTGTTACACCACAAACTGCAGACCCTCACCCTAACTGACTTGACCACTTCTCCCTTCACTGTATTTTTTCCTCTTATGGTGCGTTCACACAGCACACTTTGTATGCGTCAGGCAACGCTCTCAACGCATCTAGTTTGATGGATGTATGTTGAGCAAAAAAGAGCGCGAAGAAGATACGTGTGGTGACGTCGCTACAGTGAGACGCTCTGATTGGTTGGCGCACTTCGTCAAGTCCGTCAAAAGTTCAGGTAGCTGAACTTCTGCGTTGGTTGCGTTTGCTACGCTGCCGCTTCAAACGCAAGTAACGCTTGAAAAGTTGACGTAGCCAACGCACACAACGCACCTCAGAGATTCTGACGGACTCAACCGTAGACTTTACATGCAATCTTGCCGCAACTGACGCTGACGTTTGGGGAGGTGTGAACGCACCACTACACAACTTTAAGCCTGCCTGTTTAATACCAGAAAGCGAACACACAAACACTTTAATCGAGCAGTTTACTAAAACACCTTAATCAAAATATATTTCTCTTTACCAGCCAACTCGCCGGACCTAAACCCCATTGTTAATCTATGAAGTATTATCAAGAGGAAAATGAGGGGCACCACACCCAGAAACAAAGAGCTGGCAGCAAGTATCAAGGAAATCTGGGCAATCAAATGCAATTTGAAAATCTGGTCATTTCAGACAGTGAGAAAAACAGCTGTGTGTGTCTTTTATTCGGTGTAGTTAAACGTCTGGTTTCAACAGTTTAACTGGTAGCCGTGAAAATTGGAGTAATAAAAGTCACACATTTCAGGAGAAGCTTTAGATACAGAGTTTGGAAAATTAACCCAACATCTCACACAACTGGATTCACAGTATCCTAAGAAATCCAATGATCCATGCTGTAAATAATTAGTATTTGCTTCCTCTGGTTTCCATAATGAAATAAAACAGGGATCCGATTTTGGACATCACATCAGGGAGCTTTTGTTTTGTTTAATATAATTGTGGGCAGCTAAGAATAATCACAGGAAAATATCAGTGAATATAAATTCAATTTCAATTTAGTTTATTTGTAACAAGTGGAGAGGAGAGGGGCTAAGGCCCCCCTCTCTCTAACCCGTAAATATAAAACCTTGGGCAGAGCACCTTGGTGAGCCAGAGCAAGACAGGACAGTTGGATGACCAAAAATATATTTATTGTCCCCTGCTTGACATGTTACAAGAGTATCAGACTGTAACATTAAATGTTTGTACGCTATTATAAGAACTGAACTATCACTTTAAAAACACAACAGTAAAAGTCAAAACACAGAAAACACATGCAATAACACTAAAAACCAGTTCAGTCAAACTACCAGTACAACCACCAGGTATACAGCTGTACTTCAGGTCCAGCAGGAGAACACACTATAAAAAGAGAACAGTAAAATATAAGTCAGTCTCCGATAAGAACAAATGGTAAAACTAACAATCAAAACATGCATGTAATAAAAACCTCTCTAGGAGCGACCAGGGGGAGCTACTGGGTTTACAGTGATTGGTCTCTAAGCATGAAAGTAATCTTGTCAACTTGGCCTACAGCCTCAGCATTATCACAGAATTATGCATCATTGATCTCTTCTACAATACCAGCCAGTTGTCTTGCCACCTCTCCCTTGATTGCTCAAGGCTGTCAGTCTCCTCTTGTTACAGGGAAGCAGGGCAGTCTTTTATACTGCTGCTAATTGATGCAGTGATTGCTAATGGTCTTCAGCTGTGGGCTTGCAGTCATGGTTTAGCAGCATACTCAGGTGAGAGAGGAAAGAGAGCGCATGATTAGCTCTGTCCAAATGCTACATCTTCCCCTCTTTTTTTCATAGCCATGTCCTCATTGCTAGACATCAATGTACATACGTGGCAGGTACCTGACCCTGGGTGGTCCTTTGGGATTAACGCAAGACTGGTTCGTCCTCATCCTTCGACCTTGCTGGAGCATTCTGGTGGTCTCCTTGTTCTGACGACCCTGCTCTTGGTACGGCTCGTATGGCCTCTTCTCCATCTGGTGGCAGCTGTTGTGGGGGTGGTCGTCTTAGTTGAACTGCACCTAAAATTGGAAGAAAATCCCACACTGGCCCTGTTTGTCTCTCTTCCAGTCTATCTGTCCTAGCGGTTAGTTGACCAGTAGGAGTATAGTTAACTGGACAAGGGCGCATTAAGTTCTGGTGTAAGACCTTTTCTGACCATTGGCCTGTTTCTGGCTTCACAACAAACACTGGCAGATCAGCATTTGGCTGTCTCACAATAACATTTGTCCTGTGGAGCAGTGGACAGTGTTGTTATACATGAATACCAGTTCCTGTATGTATTCGGGCCATCTCGCCTTCTGGTTCTCCTCCAGGGTGCCTAAGAGGGAGATCAGAGTCTGATTAAAGTGTTCACAGAGACCGTTGCCCTCTGGGTGACAAGGGGTGGTTCTGCTTTTTGCCTTCCCATAAAGATCACACAACTCTCTGAGGATGGCTGAGTCAAAGTTAGCTCGTTGATCCGAGTGGAACCTCCAAGGGCTACCTACCACACGGATGACGTTCTTCCACAGGGCTTTGGCTGTGGTAGTCGCAGACTGGTCTCTGGTAGGGACAGTCCAGGCACATTTTGTTAAATGGTGTGTTACCACTAACACATATTGATGTCCATCTGTTGCCAGTGGCAGTTTCAGGAAGTCCATAGCCAGCAGCTCAAGAGGGGCTGATGTTGTGATAGGCACCAGTGGGGCTCGTGCGATGACATTGGGGGCTTTATGTAGAACACACCTGGGGCAGGAAGAGCATAAGGCCTGACTTCCTCTGCTTGCTTGGGCCAGTAGAAATGGCTTCTCACCAATGCCAGGGTTTTTTCTGGGCTTGTGTGACCTGCCTTTTCATGGCAGGCTTGCCACACCTGTTGTTTATATACAGCTGGGAGAACTATTTGCTGTATATGGTCCATAGTCCTTGGGTCTTGCTTTCTTCGACATAGGATGTCATCTCTCAGTGAAAGGTGGCCCCTTTCCCTGAGGAGCGTCAATGTCATCAGCTGGAAACATTTTCTTTGGAGGTAGTCAGGTTTGGTCTCAGATTGTAATGCTTGCAGTACTTGCTGGATCAGGGGGTCTTGGCTCTGAGCGTCCTTCCACTGGTCAGCCGTTATGCCCACTTGCACTTCCCTTAGTTGGACTAGAACCTGGGGGGCTGCTGCACCTTTGCCCCTCCCAGCGCAGCAGCCTCGGACAACATCAGTGGCCACCTGGTCGCAGGGGGCAAATACAGGGGGTTCCTCAACTGTATTCACATCACCATGCAATTCCAGGGGTCTCCGTAAAAGGGCGTCAGCATTCATGTTGGTCTTTCCTGGCCAGAACTTGATGTCAAAGTTATAGTTTGCCAGCCGGGCAGCCCATGTCTGCTCCACACTTCCCAGGTTTGCTGTCTGCAAGTGAGCAAGGGGGTTGTTGTCAGCGTATACAGTGAAATGGGAACCCAACAAATACTCTTGAAATTGCTCAGTTACCGCCCACTTCAGTGCTAGGAACTCTAACTTGAAAGAGCTATAGTTTGCAGTGTTCTTTTCCGAGGGGTGCAAGCTCCTGCTAGCAAAGGCAGTGACTCGCTCCTTGCCATCTTGTACCTGGCTCAGGAGTGCTCCCAACCCCTGCTTGCTGGCATCTATGTACAGAATAAAAGGCAGTGAAAATTCAGCAAAGGCAAGTACAGGAGCTTTAATCAGGGCTTCTTTCAGGCCCTGAAATGCCTTTTCGCATTCTGTGGTCCATTTGGTAAGTGGTATCCTTTTTCTCCGTGTTTGTTTCTGGGGGCACCCAACCAACAATGCGTGCAGTGGGGCGGCTACCCTTGCAAAGTTCTTTATGAAGCAGCAGTAGTAGCCTATCAGCCCCAGGAAAGCCCTCAGTTCTGTCACTGTCTATGGTTGGGGCCATGCTGTCACAGCTTCCACCTTCCCTTACACAGGGGTGACACCCATATCTG
Source organism: Valencia hispanica (assembly GCA_963556495.2). Lineage (NCBI taxonomy): Eukaryota > Metazoa > Chordata > Actinopteri > Cyprinodontiformes > Valenciidae > Valencia > Valencia hispanica. The sequence continues at coordinate 33,994,176 of OY747706.1, forward strand.
ACACCACGTGACCAAGATATTGGACAGAGGGCTGGAACAGGTGACATTTGTTAGGCCTCAGCTTTGCTTGAGGTGAGTTGAGAAGTCAGGGGCAAACACAATGATGTCATCCAGGTAAATCAGAAGTGACTCAAAGTTCATATCACCTAGGCATGACTCCATCAGTCGCTGAAAGTGGCTGGGGCATTGCATAATCCGAATGGCAACCGGTTGAACTCATACAGGCCCATAGGAGTAGTGAATGCGGTCTTCTGACTGTCATCTGGGTGGACTGGCACCTGCCAATATCCATTGGCCAAGCCCAGGGTGGAGAAATACTTGGCCTGCGACAACATAGCTAACGACTCCTCGACTCTGGGCAACGGATAAAAAGCAACCCTGCAGGTGACTGCATTTAACTTACGGTTTGCCCTGTGTTTCTAGGGACGGGATTTCACTGAGATAGCGGCAGAGAAGCCCGTTGACACGGATATCCTGACCCTTCACTCTGTCGGTTCAGGCCTTAAGCTTGAGGAGCATGCATTGCAAGAGGGGGGTCGTACCCTCCTGTGTGATGTTTCCAGAGGGCGGCCTCGCCCCGTGGTTCCAGCAGGTTGTCGCCGCCACATTTTTGACTCCGTTCATTCTCTTTTGCACCCGGGTGTACGCGCGTTGGTAAAGCTTGTCAGTTCCCGTTTTGTTTGGCCTGGTTTAGCAAAGACGTTAAGGGGTGGGCGGCATCTTGCGTTGCATGTCAGCATGCTAAAGTGCACCGGCATACCAAAGCCCCTCTGGAACCTTTTCCAATTCCAGCTAGGCATTTCGACCATGTGCACATGGATCTTGTTGGTCCTCTGCCACCGTCAAAAGGTTTCACACATCTGTTTACTATGGTGGATCGAACCACCAGGTGCCCAGAGGTGGTGCCTCTGTCGTCCACCACATCCGCTGATGTGGATAACACGTTTCTCTCAGCCTGGGTCACTCGTTTTGGTGTGCCGTCGGATATCACTTCTGACAGAGGCCCCCAGTTTATTTCAGGGCTTTGGTCAGGTATGGCACGTTCCTTAGGTCTGCAGGTGCACCTTACTACGGTGTACCACCCTCAGGCGAACGGCTTGTGTGAGCATTTCCATCATTCGCTCAAGGCAGCTCTACGTGCTGCGCTCACAGGTGGTGGTTGGGTTCGATTGTTTGCCGTGGGTCTTGCTCGGGTTGCGCTCGGCTCCTAAGCAGGACCTCAGCGCTTCATCTGCTGAGTTGGTTTTTGGTCAGCCGCTCCGCGTGCTGGGTGAGTTTTTGATGGAGTCACCCGCTCCAGGCAGCTGTGGATCCCTTTTCATCTTGTGGCGTTTCTACTCTGGGCCCTATGCACCATTGTTTCCCAATGTCGTTTGTACCTTCCACACTCCAGTCTGCCCGTTTCGTTTTTGTGTGCTGCGACGCCCACTGCTTGCCCCTACAGCCTCCATACAACGGTCCATTCTGAGTAATGGAACGTGGGGGGCAAGGGTTTCGTTTTGGATATGGGCGTACGCAGGGAGTTGGTACCTCTGGACCGCCTTAAGCCAGCGTACGTTTTGGCGGACGAGACTGTGTTTGCAGCCCAGGTTCCTCGATGTGGCCGTCCGCATCCCAGGCTGCCTACCCTGGCTCCTTGCCCTGACCGTGTTTCCCGACCTGTTATGGACAATGTTGTGCCTGCCCATGGTACACGTGACCACCTTGTTTTACAGGTTTCGCCTGCTACTTCGACTGTTGGCCGGTGCAGCTGTTATGGCAGGCTGCTTAGGCCTCCGTTGAGAGACTTATTTTCATGCAAAGTTCCCTTCTGGGTGTTCGGGGGGTGGGGGGGTGCTGTGTTGCATACATGTCAAGGAGGTGCCTCTCACCCAGCAGGTTTTGGGGTTTGAGGCGTGTCTTAGTTCTTACCTGCCTTGTTCGTTCCCCATTTGATCTCTCTCTCATTTGACTCCGAAAGAATAAAGTTGACTCACTCGCAGCTGGCTTGTGTCGCCTTCTTTCACGCCAAAATGTTGAAATAATATAATGTTACAAAAGGGAATACAAGTATTATCTGGTCATTTGAGAGGGGTGCAAAGTGGTGGAGTTGGTAGCACTGTTGTCTTCTGCATGGAGTTTCTATGTTTTACCTGTCCATCAGTGGGCTCACTCCGGGTACTCCAGGTTTTTGCCACAGTTGAAAAACGTGACTGTTGATTACCCTAAGTTGCCCTTACTTATGGGTGTTCGTGCATGCTTTTCCATCCTGTGTCTCTGTGTTGCCCTGTGATGAGCTGGTACCTGTCTAGGGTGTACCATGCCCAGCCACCCCAACCCTGCAAGGATCAGTGGGAATAGAAGAGGGAAGGATGCTGTCTTGAGAAACCATGCTCATGCACAAGATAATGACATGGTTAAATAATGATGAAACAAAGCTTATTAGATGAGTAAAGAATTACTTTTGTGGAAAATAGATTTTCTAAGCTTGTTTTTTCTCCGATTTGATAAAAGCTAGGTGTAAAATAAATTGTACAAGCCAGTAAGGGGCTGCAAAACAACTAAAGACAACAAAACTGAAAATACATTTCCCCATCACACTGATAGAGTAATTCTCAAAAGTGTACCCACCCCAATTAAAATGTCAGGTTTTTGTGATGTCAAGAAATAAAGCCATAAACCTTAATAGAACCTTTAATTTTACACATATTCACTCGCCATGTTCTTAAGTGTGCAAAATGCAGCATCCACACAAGCTGGCTGCTTCTACAAACATTTAGGAAAGAATAGATGCTATACTCTCAGGAGCTCAGCTGTTCCACCTGTGAATTATGTTATAAGAAAGTTGAAACAACTGGAAACGACAACCACTCAGCGGTGATGAGCCATGTAAAATCATAGCATGGGTTCAGTGGACGATGATGTGCATCGAGCAGTGAGGCCATAAAAACCTTATGCAGATTCAATGACTGTGCAAAGCCAGCTTCATGGAATGGGTTTCTATGGCTGAGCAGCTGTGTACAAGACCTACATTGACAAGTGTTATGCAATGTGTCAGATGCAGTAGTGTAAAGCATGTCACCTTTGGATTCTAGAGTAGTGGAGAATTTTTCTCTGGAGTGATGTTTCATCATGCCTCCCTCCATGGAAGCTGAATGGATAGGTTTAGATATGGCAGTTGCCTCGAGAACCTTGATTACATTGTGTCAAGAGTACACTGTTGTTCAGATGAGATTAGATAGTTGGGATGTTTATATGGAGCTGGAATTAGCCTCTTAGTTCCAGTGAAGGGAACTTTTAATGCTTCAACATATAGAGAGTTTGGGCAACTTCATTCTCACAGTTTAGTTGCAACAGTTCCCTTCCTGTTACAACATGACTGCACCAGGGCACAAAGCAAGACCCATAAAGACATGAATGAGCGAGTTTGGTGTGAAACAAACTGACTGGTCGGCACAGAATATATTTGGGATAAATTAGAATGGAGACAGCGTGGAAAGGCCATGTGGTCCAACATCATTGTGTGAAATATTTGCATTTGATGGTTGTATTAATTTTGCATGATTTGTTTATATTGCGTTTTGCATTTCTTTAGTTCTGGTTTCCACTGTAAACCCCTCTGGAAAACAGCCTGTTTTGAACTTGATTGACTTGACTGTAGAGTCAGAAAGAGTAGAGCAGCTATCAGCTGCAAATGCACAGGTGTAGTGCAGAGACTTAAGCCTGCCGCACACGAGAGCAATCTGCTGAGTAAAAAGTCATTCGAGGCCGTTTGCTCAGAAATTAGCTTGCTGTGTGCAGCTAATTTTCGGTGAGTTTTCTGCCTCGCGAGGTGTTGAGGTGAAAATCAAACAGGTTTGATATTTTTCGCCTTGCAAGGTAAAAATCTCACTGTATGCGCTCTACTTGAGCTGTGTGCTGAGAGTAAATATTCAAGTAACCAATCAAAACGCGTTCTCCGCTTACATGATTCCAAGACAGCAGCCCATGGGGAAGATTACATTTTAGAAGATAAACTCTTGGAAATTTGGCCGGACTACACCAGTTTATACGATGTCAGTTCGTCAAATTTCAATGACAGAGACGAGGGCGAGCAGGCATGCAGCGAGTTGGCCGTTTCACTCATTGTTTTGATGTGAAAACAGGGGGCTGCCATCTTGGAATCATGTGTGCGGAGAAACGCGTTTTGACTGAAGAGCTGGTCTTCAGAGGAAAATTGCTGTTACATGCCAATGATATGTATACTCCTTGCCCTTTTCTGCACCCTGGACCTGGTTTGCCTGGGGGGTTTTGCCTCGCTGCCAGAACTGGTGCTAGACTCAGGCTTTGCACTTGTGTCAGGGTCCTCTGCAGAGACCACTGTGGACTGAACGGCTTCCTTCATGATTTTCTGTGCAGCAGCTGCTTATGTTTTGGACTTTGGGAACATGGTCTAAAACTCAGATTGGACAAATTGTAGTGGTTTCCTTGGCTATCTTGTTGACAAGAAGGGAGAGAGGCTAGACTGCACCTCCCTGGCTAAAAACAATGATTGATTTCAACATTGTATAGCATCTGTTCTTTGGGTTTCTGAGTTGTTTGCACCCATTTGCATGAGGAACATAAATTGCATTACATTACACTAGAAAGGTAATTTAATATTTTGTTTTTGTAGCTGTGGCAATATCCTTTCAATATAGAACTCAGACACAATTTTCTGCCTGTTTCATATTTGACAAGAGCTGTTAATGATAAAATGTACAGTTATAAATATAATCCTTATCAGAGTTGCTGTAACTATTAATTTAATAATTGCATAACTATATTTGCTATGTTGTATGCTCCTTAAGGATAACTGACATTTAAACATTCTCAGATGCACAGTCTTTCAAATCCAAGGTGGGTTAAACTTCACCTCATTACACATTAAATAAACATCTGAGCAATTCAAAGTAATATACAACGTTCACTATAAGCAGCACACTCCTTTAATAGCCCTTACTTAATATACATCTTTCATTCTGAGTCATTCTAATATTAACAGCGGCTCAGTCCTCACAGGGTTCAGTCTGTCTGTTGGCAGCTGACACATTGTGCTCTCCTGTGGTGTTACTGCATTGAGTGAAAGCTTTTTAGGTTTTGATCAATAGGATTGAACATTTGGGACAAGCATGGGTTGGCACTGTGACAGCCCCACACTGAGTTTTTAATCACTTGCAATGTGTTTGAACATTTATGGTTCCTTTGAGCTGGTAGGAGTGTCGGTTGTACAGATATGCAGATATGCATAAAAAGAGCTTTTAGTAATGGAGCAGTTTCCAAATCTTTTAAATTGAATGACCTGAATAATGTTTCAGAGAGAATTCACAGCTGCAGAATAAAGCTCACCATGTACAGTCACTAGCATGATGAACAAATGGACAATATACAGTATATATTATTTTAGATAAAAACAAATACCATTTTGTTGCAGCTCACCAAATTACATTATTTTTGGTGCATCCATTGATTCAGAAGTGGATTATTGTCTCCAAATATTTGAATAACACTTTGAATACATTGTCTTCTACTTACAAAAGATCAGATCCAGGAGGAAAACCTAGACATCCTCATCCTTCAGAGAAACTTTGTAGTCTCTCAATTCGGAAGTCCAAAGTTGATGATTATGGCTTTTGGCTAATGAAAACTCAAAATTCAGTTTTTATGAAAATTCTTATATTTTAGCAGACCAATAAAATCATTTCTAATACAAAACTCTTATCAAAAGCATGTACATACATGGGGAAGACTACTGACTTGACAATCGTTTAGGTGACTAAGGGTCCATAACAAAGAAGCTGGTTGTTCAAAAGTGCTGTATCAAGCATATTAATTGGAAAGTTTGAAATAAAATGTTTGTACAAAAAGGGGTAGAAGCAGGAAGGATAACTCTGAATATAGAGAAGATTCACAATGTACGAATGCAATACCTGCTTTATGGTCTATCTGTTCTATAACTGAAGCACAGATAAAACTTGATCACCATAAGTCAATGTGCTACACAATGACTCAAAAAGAAAAGGATCAAGCCAATGGAGTGGCCCAGTCAAAGTCATCAACCTGGCTTAAACCCTGTGTAGGGTCTTCCTGTAGGGAAATGCGTTAATGAAAGAGTGGAATCTGCTGTGTGCTTTAATTGCTAAATACAACAGTGCATGTTAATGTTTTTCTTTAAGTCCTGTAGGCCCAGGGGCTGCTCGTGGCATAGGCAGTATAGACAAATACTAAGGGCGCTGCATAACCTGGGACCCTCAGAGACGCGCCGTCAGCGACTTTACGTTTTATTGTTTTTCATTGTCACTAAGACAAGAGAAGCATGGATGGAATTTAAATGGCATCGAATTTTTGTTATAGATTCTTAATATTTAGCTACCAGGGGAAACTTGAAGGGATCACACATACACTTAGCTCACGGTGCAGAACACAACATGAGGCGCTGCAAAGCAGGATGGGAAACCACCTCCACCAATCAGACTTCTTTCACCCGTCCGCCATTCGGTTTTCGTTCAAAAGCGTTCAAAGCGTACCAAATTATCTGATGCCCCGGGGAGGAAAAAAAGAAAAGAGGAGGAGGAAAAACACACCAAAGACAAAGGTAATGTTACAGTAAAGATGATGTTAATGATATTATTTTGATGTTACAGAACAATGATCAATCTATGAATAGCCAGCGCTATCTGCTAGTTCTAACCAAAATATTAACAGTCAATGGTTCTAACAGATAAGCCCAGCGCTATTATTATGGAAAATAGTAATATGAGTAACTTCCTCGGACAAATGTGTAAATATTAGATCTAATCAACAGGTGCATTAATGTTATTTTCATTGGCATCATTATCTCACGTTTTCCCAGCTTGTAATAATCAATCAAAATACCACTATTAATCATAATAATAATTACATAGTTGTAACGCCAGCTGTTAACTGTGTTACAGCTCATATTGTCTCTAAAGTGTGTTTATCATGTTAAACTTTACACCTGTGTTAAAGTGCACGTCATTAATGTTAGAGCATGACTTAGCATTCCCACATGCAATATTATACTGCAGTTTACTGATTATTTTTGCATTCTGCTAATTTGAATTTCATTTTAATGATACTTAAATTATTACTAATATGAATTACTAATATAATTTGTATCTGAAAAAATACATTGTATATTATACACTATGGTCTACATCATTTATTTTTCTCTAGGTTTCTCATTTATATTATTTCATTTTATTGTATTTTTTAAATCATGTGTTTGTTATTAGACTGGTGTCACATACTCCTCTTCTGTCTTCAGATGCGCTGCTGAGGTTTCTCAGTCCCACCCTTGCCAATCCCTCTGTTGCCTCCACCTCAGCAGCACAAACCAGCAGGTATGCAGTAGCATCAAGCGCTCCTCCTGTCGCCTCCACCTCAGCAGCATCAAGCGCTCCTCCTGTCGCCTCCACTTCAGCACGACAACCTAGCAGGTATGCAACAGCATCAAGCGGACCTTCTGTTGCTCCAATAGACCCAGCTGACTGGCTTTGAATGTGCAATTGTTTTATTTCAATAAAAGAATGTCTAAAACAAAGCTATACAATTTCTTGTGAGTATATGTACACTAGCAGTGAAAGTACTGTACTGCGATGCACGGGGGCGCCACTTAAAATCTTGCCTAGGGCACCGAGTTGGTTAGGCCCTGTAGCTTAGCCTCCTGCAGGCTAAGTGGACTCAGCTGGCTCCACTGTGCCCGTTAGGAGCACAGCATAAAGCTGTGTGAAGTGCTGTTCTGGTCGCCGTTTAGCCATCTGGGAGTGTGAGGACCGTCAGAGTTGGTGTTGAAGGTTTGCTTCAAAAGTCTGTTTAATGATGTGGTGTTTTCTGTCTTCTTAGTGACAGGGAGAAAGATGCTGAGTGGAAACTTCTTTTGAGTAGGAGAGTAAAGACTTGATTTGGTTTGACTGTTTTACTTTAGAGTCTGGTCCTTTTGTTGGATTTTAATAATGAATTTAATTCAGTTCTGTTATGTACCTGGTTGCTTTATTTAAGACAGTTGACTTATAGTATTTGTTTATTAAGGATAACAACCACCACCCACAGATAGCTAAAATCAACAAATTCTTGGGACCCCTCTAAAAACGATTATAGCTGTCTACTTTAGTAGTTCAAACACCAATCATATCTTCTCTCTTGGTGGTACAGCCAATCAGTGGGAAGGAAAATAAAAAGTTATCTTTGATTGGGTGCTTTGCAAATGGTAGCTAATAGTGTCAAGTGATATTTTAGCTTCCAAAGCTACATTTTCTTTGAAGTACTTTAGACATGTTCTATGAAATAGGCACATTTTTTGCTACTAATTTGGAGTTACATTCCACATACATGAATATTTAACTTTGAATAGGTGGGGCTCCACTTTACAGGCAATGCTATATGGTGCACTTGACGTAGATTTATATAATAAAACATCGAATAAAACCAAGACCTGATCATTTTTATTTTTCCCTTACATCCAAAATCTTTAAACAAATGAAAAAAAGGTGTAGCCTACTTTTTTTTCTAAATACTTTACTTGGTGTCTATTTTTCATTAAAGGTCTCATTCACTCATTTGTTTAATAAATTTGCTGTGGTCTCCAGTATGATTGAATGCCTTGTGAACCGTTTTATGTGGAATAAATGCTCTGGTGCTCCTGTTTCAGGAGGTTGCATTTTATTGGAGGAGTGGGTGTGGGAACACGTCAGGATTACAAATCTAACTTATTATTCACAATATGCAAACGTCTCATCTCTGATTGGCTAAGAGCAATGCGACTCTAATGCTGGATTCAAAAAAATAATAAACTTATTTTCCTGGTGGTGGTCCACACTTTCTTGTTTAACTTCTCTTTCTTAGGTAAAAAATGCAACTCTGATGTACTATGTCCACAAATAAACCGAGCCCGACCCTGTTCTGCCATTCTGTGGAATTCCTAACAGTTCGCTTCGCCATCTAGCTTCTAATAGCGGAGACGTGCTCTGCTCTCTCCAGGCTGCAAAATCAGCCTTCCAGTGGGAGGTCGCAAGCCAACAATATAAATTTTCCCTGTGATGTAGAAGGGACCGGCTTTTTCTGACATGGTTGTTCTCCCGTCTGTTTTATTTCTGGGGCTAATGCAGGCAATGGGAGTTGGTGAAAATGTTCACGTGCAGATGCATATACAGCTAAGAGCGACTGATTGTATTTCATGTATTTCAAGTATTACACGGTTTCTCAGTGAACAAGACCTTTAAATTGGCCCCTGACCTCCAAAAATCTCCAGTCAACCTCTGTTTTAGACAGATAAACAGTTTAACAGCTCTTTGGAAATCATAGCAAAAATTATTGCAAGGCTAAAGTAGGAATTAAGTGGTGTTTAAATGATGTTAGTTCATGCTGTAAAACAGTTACATTTAATTATTATAGATGACTGACTGCAGCAGGAAAGGTGCTCTTATGTGAGAGGTTTAAACTGTCTGTGAGAAACAGTCCATGTCCAATTTTCCGGGCAGTGAACGACACGGCTTTAGCATTTGATCTAAAACCTTTGTGACATGTGTCCTCACATATCAAATGATTCGTCATGACATCAATGTGTAAAAAAAGCTGCTGCCTACTGTCAGCAGGTTCAAGAACCCCTCTCACCTCTCAACCTTTGACCAGAGCTACCTCAAACTGCACCATCCATTATCAACTGAAAATCTTAATCTCTTTTCTTGCGGTTTTAGCAATAATCTGACAGGGTCTTCTGTGATTTTCAGCGAGATGGTGCGCTCTTAATCTTTTTAGCTGAAGGCCATTTTGTGCAGATACATTGCTGCTGATGGACACGCTGGGAAATTGCAGCGATTGAGCCTGTGGCGGTCCAGTTTCAGAACAGTAATGGTCTACATACCCTCACTATAGGGTGACTGACCAGGGCAGCATTTAAAAAAAATTATATTGGGATCTACTTCCTAGTTTGCATTACAATTTCCATTTAACCACATTAAATTTAATGTGCAGCATTTTTATTAATAGAAATGTACCAATGAATGAAAAGAAATAAGAAATAATAAAAGAAACAGGAAGATTGAAAGAAGTTAACATGAAAAAAGAACATGTAATACTAATTACTGATACCAAACAGTTATCAAGATTTAGTATTACTTGAAGAAAATGAAAGATCTGAATTTATCACCAACAGAATAATGTTATATACTCTTTGATCTGTGGCAGCTCATATTCTTTATATGTTATCCAAATAAAAAAAACATACTTGAAAAAGTCTTTGGTGGCCCGTAAATGGACTTCAGCAGAGAATCAGCATATCAGCTTAGACACAGTTATATTAAAGTATCAATGGAATAAAATCATCTGTACAGTAGCCTAAGTAAAACATTTTTGTTGTATTCTTACCGGGGGATAAGGTAACTGCATTTTCCCTAAAGAGGTGAAATAAGCCTAATTTGCTGAAGGAGCTGCTCTTCTTTTATGCCTTATTTTCAATTATTTTTGTCATTGAATATGTCTTTTGTCTATTTTTCATTCCATCAGAAGAACTCTTGGTTCGAGGCTTCTATGTTTTCTTGATTCTTTTCTGTCCTCTCAACCAGTACTCAGTCCTGTCAGTGGGTTGCTCAGACTGTCTCTGCTGGAGGTTGTTTTTCTTGCCAAAGGGCAGTTGTTTCTCTCTGTCACCACATGCTTACTCAGTAATTCAATTCAATTTGAAAAGGGGTAGAAGTAGGGAATACTGAAAAGTCATTGACTTTATGCAAGTGACGAGGCTTCCATAGGTAGATTTTTGCCAGTTCACCTTTTATAATCAACTAAATTTTGCAGTATTGTATTGCAGTTTGTATTGAATTAAATTGGGGTGTCAGAGGACTAGAAGAATGCTTATAAATACCAAACATGACATTTTTGACGATATGACGGGACCCACTGCAGAGCTGTGCCATTATCAGCCCTCTCTTCAACGTTGACTAGGTTGATGCTATTATCTGTTTTGTCAGAGGTAGCACTCAGGTTTAATACAAATCACTGCTAAATTGTCACCAGAGTCTAGAGTGAACAGTTTCAGTGCTGTGATATGCCTCAAAACTTTATTGAAAAGGTTCTGGGGTTTCACTTATAAAACTTTGCGTAGAATCCATACTAAAACCGCACAGCAATTTTTTTTTACTCACGCCAAGGAAGTTTCAGATCTATCAGACTTTAAGCATGCACAGCTGCATGCAATTTCCGCTTTATAAATTCCACTCTCCCTAGAAATGTGATCAGGTGATTTTGGATCATATCCCACCTCTTACTCACCCACTTTCTGCCATAAATTCTCAATGCAAAGTGCCTAGTGAATATAGACTTAAGCTGGCTGATATGGGGCAATTCCAAGGGGCACACTCCGCCGGCCAAAACTGAAGCCAATGCGGAAGTGACAGACATTGCAGTTCTCCCTTCATCCACTTGGGGTTAACTCCAAGTGGATGGAGGAACAATCTCTTCCTGCTCTCCGCGAGGATGGACGCTTTTCTCTTTCCCTCCCTACTGTTGTCTACTTCTGCATTCTTTTGTCTTGTCAACTATTTTTGGAGCCTCTCTTTGCATTCTCCTCCGGAAAGAACAACTATGGTTCTGGATCTGGTTCTGGTCAGCTGGTCTCTTGATACAATTAATCAAATTTTTTTCCCGGAGAACGGCTAAAAGGGAGAGCCGAGTTGTTCCGATGGAACATCGTGGAGGATCTTGTGTCTCTCACTTTTGGCCATCGAGGACGTTGGAAACATTTATATAATTGGATTCATGATAACCTGATATCTGCTGATTATCGCAGGTGGATTTTCTGAGGTATCGTAAACTTCCAGCTTAAAGGCAGCAATTGGCAGGCTGCCTGGGCTACAGGAAGGTTGCTGTGCTGTCAACACTCAGACTATTTGTGATGTGCGAGCAAAATTGGACTCGTTTCACTGCTTGGGTAATAACTTGGAGAAGTTCTCAGCCGGCTGGAAGGTAATCTGACCCACGATTTGGCCATTTGGACTGAACTCGGACCACTGACAGACTCTAAGGCAAGAGAAAAAGTGATCTTCGCCTGGCTCTAAAACAACAACTTCTTATCTACTGGAATTCGACTCCCTGGTCTTGGTAGACCAAACAAAAACTCCCTTGGATGTGTGTGCAAAAGGACGCTCCATCCCACCCCACTCCCCCATCCCCCACATGAGCCTGTGAGCTCCCTGACTCAGCCTCAAGGTTGTATATTACATCACAGGCGACAGACTCTGGGATTGAACTGAGAGGAGTTTCATTGTCTCTCATTAATGCACACATACATGCACGCACGCTCACGCCACAGCTACAGACATGCACGCAGTCCTTGATTTCAACATGCTCGCGGTACCCTAAGACTCCTGCCCACTCTTCAGACAGCGAAATGATGGGCGCGTGCTTTGGATGGCCGCGACCGGTTTCTCTGTACGGAGGGTTCCCGAACCTCCCCCCGTCCCATTTGTGTTCTCATATGTTATGACCGATACATGTGCTTATATGTTTTTGCAGTGGTTTTTTCAGCACCTTGGCTCGGCTCCCTGTAGGGGGCTGGGCTGAGTTGCCTTTTTTTTCCCCCTGTTCACCCCCCCTCCTATTGTGAATCATTTCTATCTGCTAAAAGGGGCGCTGGTAAAGCCGGCTGCTACCGCGGTCTTCCAAATCCTGTAATGTGTTAATGTTTGTAATTGTTTGTATGATCTTGGATTGGTTGTACCGAAACTTAATTTCCCCACGGGGATTATTAAAGTATCTCTTATCTTATCTTATCTTAGAAAGGAGCAAGTTCCCATTGACTCCCATGTTAAAGATGCTAACTTCACAGCAGAAATAAACATATTTACAGCATGGTTCAAAAAAACATTTTAGGTTTAATAGGTCAAGTTTACTGTCATGACAACTCTGAGGAGGGTAAACTCATTGGTTTAGATGTCATTTATGCTTGACAGTATGGCTGCTTGGTCAAAAATGGGTTGAAAAGATCACATTTCTTCTTTACATACTGTTTATTAAACTTGTTTTAAATAAAATTCACATAGTTTTAGTGAGAGTTAAGGACCAACAAGGCTTAAGGATTTTATTTGACAAAATTATTGACCTCCTCCTGGAGGTATATGTTTGCGTGGCCTGACGGAGGTCTGCGCTCTCTGAGTGCTTCGATTAGCTCCGGGTTAGCTCAGTTAACTTGTATCAGTTTAGAGTTTGATACTTGTCAAACCTCCGCCCCCTTCCTTACAGCCCCACTCTCAGCTCCACCTCTTTGCCCTTTTTTTATGCATGACGTAGCCAAGATGGTGGTGGTGGGAACCACACAGAAGGCTTCAATTCAGCTCTTCAGAAACCTACCGGTGACGTCATGGAGGCTCCGTCCATCTTATATATAATCTATGGACTTGGCATAAAAGTGACTTACGCAGTTTTCAGACTACGTTTTGTGCGTAAGCAAGCTTTATAAAATCCAACAGGCATTAAATTCAATAACAGTATAAAAATTACTTCAGCCTTTCCTCCTCCTCCTCCTCCTCCTCCTCTCCAGGATGATCAGTGTTAGAACCAGCCATTGAGCATTCAGGTCCCACCCACTGGCGCCCATTTGCAGATAAACTCATTCAGTTGAAAAGTGTCGTTTTAAAATAAATAATAATGGGACAAATATGGAGAAAAAATAATCTCAAAACATAAGTGTGTACTTAATACTTGATTTGTTACTTGTGTCAGCCTGTTTGTGTGTAGCTTTGAGTGCTTGCAATTGTGTGTTCAAATGTACACACAAATATCAAGAAATTACGAGTACAAAATAAATTTACACACACAATTTGAAATTACACCACCTTAAAACTAACTATGAATTCAAAACGTCTTCGAAGCATGCAAATTGTTAAATATGTATGCACCAATCGCCTGATACACAGTGAAAACCACATTTCCCCATGGATCAGGGTTACAAGAGCACAAGGGGGTTTGAGACTCATTTCACGCCTCCAGATTTATCCGTACATAATAAATGCTAGTAGAATGCTGGGGCATCTGAGTTTTCTTAGCACTTTCCTTCTAGTCTTGTTGCTGAATAGGCAAAGCCGTTTGTCTGTGAAAAAAAAAAATCTCATCACCCTTGAGTTGACATATACATAAACTGACACTTTTTTAAATTAGAAAATTCTTTTGATAGACATGTATGGGCAAAAATGTGTGCAATCAGAAAATTAATTTTAAGAAGTTTTATTGGAATTTGTACAATTTAGTTGAATCAAAAATGCTCAACTTGAATAAATGCTAAAAACTGAATCTGAATTTGTGTAATTTGAAATCCAATGTATTAGTTTCGAAACTATAGTCACAAAATTGATACTGAATTTTCTATTTTGAAAATTCAGTATTAATTTTGTGACTATAGTTTTCTATTTTGAAAATTAATTAATTTGCTTTAAAACTGTGTACAAATGGGTAGGGTAGTGTATAGGATTTCCTATGTACCCCTGAATGCACCACAGGTGTGGATGTCTCGGCTCAGAGAAAGACATCAGCCTGACAACTGACAGTGTGTGCGCTCATAATACGACAAGTTTGATGTTGTGATGCAATCAGTTATATTTGTGTTTAGTCCGAGTCTATTTTCATGACTTAGCAGCTTTTTCCTGCTTCTGTTTAAATGTGGTAATGCATAAGTCGCATATTGTTTAGAGGGAAAGTGATAAGATGACCCAGCATTTAAATGCATCATGTATGCACAAATCTACAAAATCAGTCTCAAGACCCCTCATGCACTAGTAAATCTGATCTGTGCGTAAATGTGGTTTTGTCTGTGTGTATCAGGCGATTGGTGCATATGTATTTAACGATTTGTATGCATAGGAACTGTTTTCAAATTCAATTCAAATTCAAAAATACTTTATTGATCCCAGAGGGAAATTAAGTGTTGGTATAGCTTGTATAATTAATTATTTAAGGAGTTGTTGTAGATCATGATGGCTGTGGGCAGGAAGGATTTCCTGTAGCGGTCTGTATTGCAGCGAAACTGAAGAAGCCTCCGACTGTAGACACTCTGTTGTTGTATGACAGTCTCATTAAGAGGATGCTCAGGGTTGTCCATAATTTTTTTAATTTTATGAAGAATCCTTCTTTGCATTATCATCTCCAGATTTTCCACAGTTGTCCCAAGAACAGAACCAGCCTTCTTTATCAGGTTGTTGAGCCTTTTTAAGTCCCTGGCTCTGATGCTGCTACCCCAACAGATGATGGCTGAAGAGATTACACTCACCACAACAGACTTGTAGAAGATCTCCAGCATCTTGCTGCAAACCTTGAAGGACCTAAGCTTCCTCAAGAAGTACAGTCTGCTCTGTCCCTTCTTATAGACGGCTTCACTGTTCAGTCTCCAGTCCAGGCTGTTGTCAAGGTGAACTCCGAGGTATTTATACCCCTTAACCACCTCCACTTCTTCTCCCATGATGGAAACAGTGTTGACTTATCCCTGTTTCTCCTGAAATCTACAATCATCTCCTTTGTTTTGTTCACATTCAAGGTGAGACGATTGTTTCCATACCATGTCACAAAGCGGTCCACCAGCTCTCTGTATTCAGCTTCTTGTCCATCTCTGATACACCCGACAATTGCAGAGTCATCTGAGTATTTCTGCAGGTGACGGGTCTCTAATTTGTTCTGGAAGTCTGAGGTGTACAGAGTGAAAAGTAATGGTGAGAGTACAGTCCCCTGTGGTGCTCCTGTGCTGCTGACCACCTGGTTTGACACACAATTCTAAAGTCTCACAAATTGTGGTTTGTTGGTCAGGTAGTCATTGATCCAGGCGATTGTTGAGGACTCCACCTGTGTCTTCAGGAGTTTCTGACAAAGGAAATTAGGCTGAATTGTGTTAAATACACTGGAGAAATCAAAGAACATGATCCTCACAGTGCTACCTGCTTTGTCCAGATGACATTGGGTTGGTTGAAGTAGGTGTATGATGGCATCTTCAACTCCAACTCCACAGCAATAAGCAAACTGCAGCTGGTCCTGATACGTTCTTGTTTGCTTACTCAAGAGTGCCAACAGGAGTCTCTCCAGGACCTTCATGATGTGGGATGTCAGGGCAACAGGTCTATAGTCATTGATGACTGATGGGTGAGTTCTTTTTGGTACTGGAACAAGGCAGGGTGTCTTCCACAACACTGGAACCTTCTCCTGAGTTAGGCTAAGGTTGAAGAGGTGCTGCAGAATTCCACAGAGCTGCTCAGCACAGGCCTTCAGGACTCTGGGGCTGACACCATCTGGACCTGCAGCCTTGTTCCGGTTCAGTTTCTCCAGCTGCCTCTTCACCTGACTTTTGGCGACAGAGAAGTGGGAGGGGGAGGAAAAGGGGGTAGCAGCATTTCCTGACTTGGTTGAAGTCAAACTTGTGGAATCAGAAGAGTCCATGGCTGAGGTGAAGGATAAAACATCCGAGGTGTAACAGAAAAGCTGTTGATCAGAGGATAGTGGGATGTCTGTTTGGCTGGGAACAGGAGAGGAGGATGCTGAGCTAGTTCCTGAACTGAACCTGTTGAAGAATATGTTCAGTTCATTGGCTCTGTCCAGACTTCCATCTATCCAATCCTTCCTGTCCTTAAAGCCTGTGATCTTTCTCATTCCTGACCAGACATCTCTGATATTGTTCCTCTGTAGTTTGCTCTCCAGCTTCTTCCTGTATGCCTCCTTGCTGTCTCTGATCTTGACCTTAAGTTGCTCCTGTATACTCCTCAGTAATTCCCTGTCTCCCTCCCTGAAGGCTGTTTTTTTCTTGTTTAGCAGTTCCTTCAGGTCACTGGTGATCCAGGGTTTGTTATTAGGGAAGCATGTGATCTGATCGTCCCAGAGGAGGTCTTGGTTTGGACATGTATGCATCCTTTATATTTCCATAAAACATATCCAAGGTCTTGTTTTCTCTTGTGGAGCAGCTGACAAACTGTTTAAATGTTGGAAGTGTAGTAGAGAGCGAGGCATGATTAAAATAACCAGATATTGCCACAAATGCATTGGGGTGCTGTGTCTGTAGCTCAGCAACAACGGAACTGATGACATCACATGCATTGTCAGCAACGGCTGAAGGTGGAATGTAAACAACTTCCAATATTACACTGGTGAGCTCTCTTGGTTCAAATAATATGGCCGAAAACGTACTCCCAAGAGTTCGACATCTGGGCTACAGAGACGACACTTCACAGTAACATGTCTTGGATGACACCATCTGTTGTTGACAAGCACTGCTACTCCACCTCCTTTCCTTTTCCTGCTCGTTTTCAGATCTCTGTCTGCTCGTACAGTCAGGAAGCCTGGCAGAGAGACGCTGGAGTCGGGGATATGATCCAGCAGCCACGTCTCCGTAAAACACATAACACTGCATTCCCAGTACTCTGGCTGAGTCCTTGTAAGGCCTTGAGTTCATCCATCTTGTTAGCCAGTGATCTTACGTTGCCCATTATGATCGATGGAAGAGATGGCTTGAACTTCCTCTTTCTCTGTCTCCTTTTCGCTCCTGCTCTGCATCCACGTCTCCTCCTTATCAACTCATCAGGGATTTGTGGCTTCAGTTGAGGTCTTATTTCAGCTTTTGCGATGTTAATCAGCTGCTCCCGGCTGTAAACCACATTGTTGCCATGGTTATGCATCATAACAAGTTGTCAAAAAGTGAAAAATTTACAGCAAAAATCCTTCCAGCTTCACAGCACCAGAAACTAGAAAGTATACAGGTAAAAAAAATGCAATCTTCCTCAAGAAAAAAGAGGAACCAATGTACCAAAAAACCAAAACTTAATATGTAGACAACAGAGCCACTCCAACATGGAGCCACCCAGAGCAGCGCAATTCTAGAATTTTTTTAAATTCTAGAATTAAAAAAAAATTAAAACAATTCATTTTTTTATTTATTTATTTTATTTCGTGGTTAGTCTCAAGTTTGTGTAATTTGATATTTACTTACAATACTTTATTGATCCATGGCATAAATTAAGTGTTAATGTAGCTTTTACTATTTAATTCTTCAAGGAGTTGTTGTAGATGCTGATGGGAGGAAGGATCTCCTGTAGTCAAACCAAAGAAGCCTCTGTTGTTGTAAGATAGTCTCACGAAGAGGATGCTCAGGGTTGTCCTTAATGAGCTATGAGATGACAGTCCTCAGAACTGATAACACGCCAGGACTTTACACAGCAGAAGTAATGAAGGCATAAAGTCATTGGATGGCTATACATTTTTCGTGTCTGGAAGCAGGAGGTAGATATTTTATCACAGCAATGAATGCATGAGAGCAGTGTGTTTTTTGAAGTGTGCTGTCATGACATCGCAGAAGATAGCTGACAGGTCCTGAACATAAAGAACATACTCAACATGGTTTTGGTACACATGTACATTTATACATACATTTTTATATAAAGATATATAATAAAGCAGCAGTGGGCATGTGCCAACTGCTTGCAGTATTTATTGTGTGTGACACTGCACCGCCTGAGGTGAGGGACAGCACTGCCTCACCTCACCCTTCTATTTGAACTGAGAATGTGTAAATTCAGTGATTTTTTTTCAATCATACAGAAAGAAATTGTCAAGTGGACAAATTGATTTTATCTTATTATTACTAGTGTTTTACTTGTCATGGTGTCTCACCTGCCTCCCTGGACTTCACGTCACTCGTTACAAAGGGCATGAAAATCCAACTTAGTATTTGTTCTTTGCTAATTTGTCTTTTATATTCCAAAAAGCAACACTGATGTCATCCATCCACTTTACTAAACCCCATCCTGGGTATCAAATAATGCTGGTGAGTGCAACAGTCATCGGGACATCAAACATGCTGGCAGAGGATTTATGCATTCATGCATAAAGGTGACACTTCAGGGCTTGCGACAAAAATGTTGTGGTGTTTAAAACAGAACCCATCCTGTGTCCTTAGGTACCAGACTCCTGGTGCATTACAAAATTACAGGAGTGGGATAGGTGTTTTAGTAAAAAAGAAACCTATTGCAATAAAATTTATTTATAGTACAGAATATAAGATGATCTTATCCCGCTATCCAGATTTGCAACATATGTTGGAAATTCAGTGGCCTTTTGCGAAGATGAAGAGTTATTTTTTATGTACATATTGCCTTGTAGTTGTTTATTGTATGAGTAGCTTTGATGTTTATGTGTTGAACTCTAAAGATTTTGTTTACATTGATATTTTTGCTTCAGATTACTGTTTTTCTCTGTTTTCTGGATCTCCTACTTTCTTCTGGTCAAATAGATTTAGATTAGATTGGATTGCATGTGTTTGGATGTAAATTGGATTCGTTAATCTTGTAAAGTGAGTTTAGATTATGTTTGTTGTTATTTGGTACAGTACCAAATGAATATTGCAAATAATGGCTTTCAAATATGTGTTTTAACCATTATGCAACATATAACTTCAACTTTAAAATTGATCAAATTTAGAATTTGTTGCACAAGTTTGTCTACTGTCAATTTTCTCTTAATAATACAGGATCAACAATAATATCTTTAGGGTATATACAATGAGCCCAAATAATATTTTGTTAAATGCCCTCAACAAGTTGGAAAAAAACCAAGCTTTTAGTATCAATCAGCCAGTGTCTGGCATCATTCTGTCTTGATATTTGACCACTCTTATCAGAATTGGTGGAGCTCATTTTAATTGATTGTTTTCCTGGCATGGGCCACAGTTTAATGCATGATCCATAGGTTTTTAAAAGGATTGAGGTTGAGCCCAATCCAGAAGCTCAGTAATGGTCTGCTTTTATCCATTCCATTTATTCATATGAGTTTAGGATTAATATCCTGTTACAACACCCAACTGTGTCTAAGTGTCAGTCTTCTAGCTGTTGATGAGATGGAAAGTTGAGAAATTTGGGGCTAGTCGTCTTTTGAATTCCTCCACTGTCATACTAGACATTTGGTACAGTTTCCTTTGGTTTACTCTCACCTTGATACCTTCAAATGTACTTGTACTTACTCAATACTTGTCAATACTGGCCTAATCAATCTTTTTTCTAAAGGTGTTTGGCCTATCCATGTGAACAGCTGCCAATTTCAGCCATTCTCGAAGGTGTTGGGCCCATTTCTGATCCTGATTGTTTCATCATTTCGGTGGTTCCTGAATCATTGCTGAATGCCCTAACTCGTTTTCCATTTAACTGTAAGGGACAGTTTGCATTAAATGGTTAATACTTGGACAAGTGGGTATTCCAACCGGACAGTGATCCCCAATACACGGCAATCGCTGGGATAAAACTGGTTTTGGAATGGATAAAGTGGGCTAACATTAAGCCTCTGAGACGACCCTGACCCCAATTGATTCAGATTCTGATTCAGGAAAGTCTGATTCAGGAAACCAACCAATTTCAAATGAGTTCTGCTCATTCTAATATGAAGAGTAATCAAATATCCGACCAGAGTTATGACAGAAGCCTTTTAAGTGCTACAAAATAATTTCTTTGAAACTTGTTGAAGGACATCTAACCAGATATAAGTAAATGTATATGTATAATAAAATAAAACTTGCATCCAATTCTGTTTTCATTTATCATGGAGGTTATTGTGTTATTATTACAACTTGAAAAAGAAAGATTCAAATGTGTTTTTAAAAGACATTCCTTTGCATGATTGGTGTATGTAGTCTTCTCACTGGCCCTGAAACTAAACAGAAGAAAGCAGAACCTAATTCCTCTATCCATTCGCACACCACGTCCTTGTTTGTTAATCTTCACACCTGCCCTGTGTTTGTTAATAATTTACAGGGTATATGTTTCCAGGTTTTCAGGCATGCTCCAGCCAGATCCTTGTTTTCTTTTTTTAAAGGGCTGTTTACACGACAACGTTGCCGTCTTTGTTTGAATACGCGGGTGAAAACGCACTGCGTTTACACGACAGGGCGCGCGATGGAAAACGATGTAGTACATATGTCCGGCCTTTAGATCGCAGTGTGCCCCGTGTATGCAGTGTTCCAAGGGTTCCCCCCCACAACCCGGAAAATAAACATTTCATGATAACTAACAATGGCGGTCTTCTTGTAGTTCTCCTCCGCTCAAATAAAGGCATATTGATTATTTGACGCGCGTACTGTATGTGTTTCCGTTGGCGATGGCATAGAAGCCTGATGATTTCTAAGTTTTGCTTAGAGACCAAATAACTTCAGAAGCTGCATCAGCAGTAACCCCATACCTGGATCCGCCATTGTTGTGGTTTTTCTGTAGAAAGGTCAAAGGTAGGGTAGGGTTTGAAAAAAGTCCAACCCTACCATATAACAAAACTGTCAAAATTAGCTAAAATGCCAATTACCTAAAAATTACCTAAAATATACTAAATTCCTAATGTTAGCTAAAACACTACTGGTAGCATATTGGGAAGCACTAACATATTGGTTAAAAAACAATATTAACTAAAATGATGGTGGTAGCATGTTAGCAAACACTAACATGTTAAGTAACATTAATCTAATCAATTAAGTATGTTAACATTAGCTTTTAAAGAGTAAATAAACCCCAAAAGAACTTTTTCTTGCTTATAAACTGTATAAATGGGTCTTTACCAGTGCAGTCTTTCAGTTTCTGGGATTTTTTTTTTACATGTTCGTGTAAACTTGTTTAATTCTACACTTTTTGATCTACAACGTCTTAGTGCTGCCCTCTTAGGGTTGAACTGTGGCTACTGCATTTGAATTTTGTGAATAGTGGAGAGCAATACATCTTTTCCACTCTTTACGTCACATGCATGGTCTCACAAACGCGCCCCGTGGGTTTGGATATACAACTATCAGATATACTGGCCCCGTGGCGAGTTTGGAGTTGGATTGCGTTTTTCAGGTTACCATTATTATCACATTAGCACTTGGTTAGCATAGCTCACATACTTTTTTGAATGTTAGCCTATGTTAGCATTACCACTCAGAGACTGCACTCCTCCTGTCTCCCTCTGCCTCAGCAGCAGCGCCGGCCTCGAGCAGCGCTGACTCAGCGCCCTGAGCCAGCGGCTCGAACTGATACGGCTCGGGGCCGCGGGGCTCCATAAAGCCTCCCTCTACCTCCGGTGACGACGGAGGAGATCCGCTGGCTCAGGGCGCTGAGTCAGCTCTGTCTGAGGCCGGTGCTGCTGAGGCAGAGGGAGACAGGATGGGTCCAGTCTCTGAGTGGTAATGCTAACATAGGTTAATGTTCAAAACAGATGAACGTCAATCAGATCGACCAGTCGCAAAACTGATAACTGCGAACAGCGTAATTTAGCTAGTGTGCCACTTCAACTTAATTGTCTAGCGACCACAGCAACACAGACACAACACACTCAAGGTTTTGGTCGCATTATGATCAGATTTCAGAAAATACTAAGGATTGTATGAAACATTACAAGTTATAAAGAAGCCAAGACATACAGTAATAGCTGAAGGATATCACTACATTTTCAGATTTCAGAGCCGTCATCTGTTGGGGTAGCAGCATCAGAGCCAGGGAGTTAAAAAGGCTAAACAACCTGATAAAGAAGGCTGATTCTGTTCTTGGCACAACTGTGGAACATCTGGAGATTATAATGCAAAGAAGGATTCTTCATAAAATCAAAAGACGTATGTACAACCCTGAGCATCCTCTTCATGAGACTATCATACAACAACAGAGTATCTTCAGTCGGAGGCTTCTTCAGTTTCGCTGCAATACAGACCGCTACAGGAAATCCTTCCTGCCCACAGCCATCATTATCTAGAACAACTCCTTAAATAATTACTTATATGAGCTACAACAACACTTAATTTCCCTCTGGGATCAAAAAAGTATTTTTGAATTGAATTGAATAGGTGGAATAATTGAAAAGTTGAATGGTTAAAATAGCATAAAGTATGCAGAAGTAGTTAAAGTTAAAAAATGTACGGAAGCAACCAAAAGAATGAAAAGAAACAGCAACACTACAGGTCCTTCTCAAAAAATTAGCCTATTGTGATAAAGTTCATTCTTTTCCATAATGTAATGATAAAAATTAAACTTTCATATATTTTAGATTCATTGCACACCAACTGAAATATTTCAGGTCTTTTATTGTTTTAAAACGGATGATTTTGGCATACAGCTCATGAAAACCCAAAATTCCTATTTCAAAAAATTAGCATATCATGAAAAGGTTCTCTAAACGAGCTATTAACCTAATCATCTGAATCAACTAATTAATTCTAAACACCTGCAAAAGATTCCTGAGGCTTTTAAAAACTCCCAGCCTGGTTCATTACTCAAAACCGCAATCAGGGGTAAGACTGCCGACCTGACTGCTACCCAGAAGGCCATCATTGACACCCTCAAGCAAGAGGGTAAGACACAGAAAGACATTTCTGAACGAATAGGCTGTTCCCAGATTGCTGTATCAAGGCACCTCAGTGGGAAGTCTGTGGGAAGGAAAAAGTGTGGCAGAAAACGCTGCACAACGAGAAGAGTTGACCGGACCTTGAGGAAGATTGTGAAGAAGGACCGATTCCAGACCTTGGGGGACCTGCAGAAGCAGTGGACTGAGTCTGGAGTAGAAACATCCAGAGCCACCGTGCACAGGCGTGTGCAGGAAATGGGCTACAAGCCACTTTTGAACCAGAAACAGCGACAGAAGCGCCTGACCTGAGCTACAGAGAAGCTGCACTGGACTGTTGCTCAGTGGTCCAAAGTACTTTTTTCGGATGAAAGCAAATTTTGCATGTCATTCGGAAATCAAGGTGCCAGAGTCTGGAGGAAGACTGGGGAGAAGGAAATGCCAAAATGCCTGAAGTCCAGTGTCAAGTACCCACAGTCAGTGATGGTCTGGGGTGCCATGTCAGCTGCTGGTGTTGGTCCACTGTGTTTTATCAAGGGCAGGGTCAATGCAGCTAGCTATCAGGAGATTTTGGAGCACTTCATGCTCCCATCTGCTGAAAAGCTTTATGGAGATGAAGATTTCATTTTTCAGCATGACCTGGCACCTGCTCACAGTGCCAAAACCACTGGTAAATGGTTTACTGACCATGGTATTACTGTGCTCAATTGGCCTGCCAACTCTCCTGACCTGAACCTCATAGAGAATCTTTGGGATATTGTAAAGAGGAAGTTGAGAGACGCAAGACCCAACACTCTGGATGAGCTTAAGGCCGCTATCGAAGCATCCTGGGCCTCCATAACACCTCAGCAGTGCCACAGGCTGATTGCCTCCATGCCACGTCGCATTGAAGCAGTCATTTCTGCAAAAGGATTCCCGACCAAGTACTGAGTGCATAACTGAACATAATTATTTGAAGGTTGACTTTTTTATATTATGAACACTTTTCTTTTATTGGTCGAATGAAATATGCTAATTTATTGAGATAGGAATTTTGGGTTTTCATGAGCTGTATGCCAAAATAATCAGTTTTAAAACAATAAAAGACCTGAAATATTTCAGTTGGTGTGCAATGAATCTAAAATATATGAAAGTTTAATTTTTACCATTACATTATGGAAAAGAATGAACTTTATCACAATATGCTAATTTTTTGAGAAGGACCTATATAGTTTTGCCTACAGCATTCACACAACAAACTGAACAACATTTTTTTTTTTTTGTTTTAAGAATATATCTAGATGACTTTTACCCAATTGTATGTGTATCTGTTTCTTCTACCTCTCAAAAGGTTCTCCCACATGATCAATCAATCTCTGGGTCTCTTTCAAAGTTATCGCGGGTCATTTGGCTGCATCTCTGATTAATGCTCTCCTTGCCTGATCTGTCTGCTTGGCTGGACGGCATGCTATGCCATGGTAGGTTTGCAGTTGTGGCATATTATTCCTATTTTCAGGTGATGAATGTTACATAGCTTTTTGAGATGTTCAGACCATGAGATATTTTTTCTCTCCAAAACCTTATCCCTGACCTGTCTGTTGTGTTCTTTTGTCTCCAAAACTGTTTATTTTGCTATGTTGTTCATTAATGTTCTTTATTTCTTCTGAGATTGCACTATACATAGGGAGAATGCTGTATCTAATTAGGTTATTTCTGAAGGCAGTCAATTAAACTAGATTTTACTATCAGAGGTAAAGATGGTTAATGTAATTGCACACCTCTTGTATCCTTTTCCTTGCAATATGAAAAAAAATTAAAACTGTTCAAGGGGTATAAATACTTATAGAAAGCGTTGTATGACACTGCTTAATCCAGCAAGATATTAAAGACTCACTAGTTCATTATTTATCAGGTTCCTGTTTGCTGCATAACACGTTTTACTTTTGAAACAGCAACAACCACAAACCTTTCTCTGCTACTGAAGGAAAACACCTTTCACTGCTACTGAAGGAAAATGCATAGCTACCCCCTCCTCCCACCTGCTTTGTGTCTGTTATACTTAAAACCATGATAGCGGCAGCTGACACTACTAACCCTATTGGGTTTTGTCAGTCAAGAAATTGTAGATATGAGCTGTGAATTAGATGTTTTACTATACGATAGCAGACTGTCACACCCCAGAATGTCCTCTGAATTCCTAAAGGGCACATCAGCCTGGAACAGCCAGACGAGCAATGATTAAACGTCTGGAGGAACTGATCTACTGCTCTACTTCTCCTATGCATCCCTAATGCTCCCATCAACAATCACACATTCATCTTTGAAAAATTACACTGAAAAAATAGCCCAGACATAATTAGGATGGATATTTCTTCTTATAAACCACCATTGTGCTGAAGAAATCAATCTAACAGAGACATGTAAATGTTGCTATCAGTGTTTCTATCACTTCATGGCCCACATGCCCAAACATGGTCAGATCCCTTGACGGCAGCGCCAACCAGACAAAATGTTCCCCTGTTTGCCTACAGGCTGTTGAGCTGGTCTGCTTGTGTTGAGTGTGTGTTTATCTGCGTGTGTGGGTGTGAGGATGAGTTGAGCTGATATGGAGTCATTTTGTGTCACGATTGTTTGTTCAAAAAATGATTTTTTCCCCCCTTTCAGATGAGGTTGAATATTTACCCGTTTTTCTGCACGTTCTTTGATCCCAGCCACTGCCAAATCAGAGCAGTCGACCACGCCCATTAGATGGACGTCCATGCAATTTCCTTTTTTTTTTCACATTTTCCTTTTGGGCTCATCTGTTTTTATCAAGTCCTTCCCTTTGTCCTTTGTTTCTCTCCTCATTTCTCGGTGCTGTGATTTTTCTATGTGCTGCATCGTTGGTGAAGCCACGTGCTCTATGTTTATCATGAGGAAGGGGTGGGAGGCAGAGTGACGGAGAGATCATTCTCTCTCTTTTTGTCGAATGCAACCACAAGCACACACGCACATGCACACACACCCAAACACGCATACACAGTCCCTCTCTCTCTCTCTCTCTCTCTCTCTCTCTCTCTCTCTCTCATCCAGATTGTAGCAGGCGGAGAGACGAGGACAAAAACCCAACCACGATCATTGAGAGCTACACCACAGGTACAGTCAATTTTGATCTATCTGTCGCTTTGTATTAATTTAAACATTAAAAATGGCCAATAGAAACATTGAATCTCTTTGTAGCACTGGCTTAAATTTTGCAATTATCCTTTATAATGTCCATGATGGGGAGACTTGACGCCTCCCATGAGAGGTGGCAGTTTTGTGTAGAGGACAACAGCAGCACGAGGAGGAGGTAGAGGATTTTAAAATGAGGACAGCAATTTTTTCTCATTTTTTCTGGCACAGAATCTGTGAATACTGATGCTGAGGCTTTGTAGGCTACTTCTGTTTACACCCCCCCGCTGGCCGCTTCTGCATTTGCGTGAACGGAATGTCGACAGGTTGAATTAGTTGACCCCGCAGGGAACAGAAGGGCACCATTTGCCGAAAGACTGAGAGCAAATGCATTTATAAATATTGCGCTCTTAAGGGGCTTACGTCACTGAAAAGGAAGCAGAAAATAATGTCTGGCTGTCGCAGGGTGAGGCATCTGAATAATGGCTCTACAGTAGGTGGAAGTCATAAAAGTTGATTGAATTTGGTGCAGGCTTGCATTAGCAGCACCTTATATTTGAATGCATTTGCTGAGTGCTCCTAGCAACACCTGTCTGATTCTGAATCAGGAATTCTGGTGTGTTTTTTTGAGAAATAAAACAATCCATCTTTTTTTTGCCCTACAAGCTTTATATTTGTCACTTGAAACCATTAAGAAGATTTCATCAATGAGGAAAAAATAGCTTTGTCCTTATAAAAGTCACCAAATTATTACAAAATAGTATAAGAACTGCCTTCTTTTACATCCATTGTGTGTTTTGTCTCTAAAGCAATGTTTTTCTCTCCTATTTCCGTTAAATATGAGTCTGTCTTCCCTTTGGGAGTGGTCTGTTTCCTTGCTCTGAATTTATTATTAGATCTACAAAGGAATAAATAAATAGGCTCATGCTTTTTGTTCTTTTACCAGCATCACATCAGCTTTAATTTAGACCATATCACTGCTCTATTACGCTCATTTTGACATCTGAATATGGAGATTTTCCATAGTGGTTAGGAAATTTAACCAGATGAACCCAGAGCACTATGTGAATATTAATGTGCAGAATTGAGCTCCAGCTGAAATATTATTCTAAGTGTATCTGTTTGATGTTCCTTTTGGCTGCACAGTCATAAACGACCTACACACACCCCATATTCATTATGTTGTACACTAGAATTGCTACCCGCCATTATTATGCCCAAGTCTGCAGTGCTGTCCAACAGGCTTCTTTAGGCTGTAGAAAAAAGTAATTCTATGCAATATTTGTATCCTTTTGTTTACTGTAAATTAGATATTTTCAGTTGAGTTCATTTGGAGGATACAAAATATTGGTGATACATACACTTTAAGCAACAGAAAATCTGAGGAGCCACTTGGAAGCCGAAAGAGCCGGCTCGTTATGGTGAGCCAAGCCAAAAGAAAAGGCTCTCCAAAAAGAGCTGGAATTCCTATCACTAGCCGGTTTGTCTGATATTTGTATACCCAAACCCATGGGGCGTGTCTGTGAGACCATGACTGTTATACAGTCGATGCCTGTGACGTAAAGATTTACCGCTCTCCACCAATCACAAAATTCGAATGCAGTAGCCACCGTTCAACCCTAAGAGGGCAGCACTAAGACGTTTTTAGACCAAAGAGTGTAGAATTAAACAAGTTTACACTAAAATGTAAAAAAATCCCCAGAAACTGAAAGATTGCATTGGTAAAGACCCATTTATAGAGTTTAGAAGCAAAGAAAAGTTGTTTTGGGGTTTAGTTACTCTTTAAGTTACTTAATTTCATTTTTGAATTTGAATTGAATTGAAAAGTTAAGAGCAAAGATTTTAACTGCTACACACACACACATCCTCGGTATTTGTGCATCCACTGCCACTAGTGAGATATATATATATATATATATATATATATATATATATATATATATATATATCACTAGTGGCAGTGGATGCACAAATACCAAGGATCAGTACAGAAGTTCTTTGCCACCCTCCAGTGGTGAGGTACATTTATGCATAATATAGCTATGGGACATGTCTGTGGGACATGCTAAATGAAAATTACCAAACTATACCTAATTATCATCTTTAGCATATATATATATATATATATATATATATATATATATATATATATATATATATATATATATATATATATATATATATATATATTCATTCAGGCAGTAAGGAGTTAAAGAGTGACTGGCATCGAAAGATTTACTTGTTTGTAACTCTTGCTGTTTTTCTGGTTCTTTGTATGCTGAAACAAATCTCTCTCCCTGGAGTCTCCAAATCTCTCTCTAAACATCCATCTCCCTCCCACCCAGTGGCATTTTTAACATCTAAACAATGAGTTTGGCACTGTGAGTGAGCCACTTGAAGAGAGGCACTGTTATTAGTGTGTTCTGCATGCTAATGCTTTCCCCTTTGCAAGATGTTTCTCCTTCATTGCTTCTCTTATTTAGTAGCTGAGGTAGTTGATATCATTTTTGTTGGTAAGTTTTCGTTTAAGATTGGGTTTAGGTGGTTTTAAAAAAAATACATTTGTGGAACACACAAACCCCTCAGTTCAGAAAGATGATAGAAATATTTACTGGATTCTTCTCAGTCTGTTAGGGGTCTTATTCCTTTTGTTGCCCTTAGCTTTTTTGCATGATGTCTTCTAATCAAATTCTGTGAATCTTATTGCAACCATATCATCTTGAATCTACCCATAGCAGTATAGTAGATCTTGTCTCTTGTATGTTTATACCTGCTGATAGATGGTGCTTTGGAACTTCCCTTCCAAGGCTGGCTGCACGGTTCCACTGAGCCTTCTGCAGACCATGTATGTAGGATCATTAAGCCACTTTACCAACACAGTGTACCATACTCTCCTCTTATTCAGCTTGCCTGAAATAGTTTATGGCGTTTTCAGTTCATCTGTTTCATTGTGTCAAGCAGTCCAGTGTTGTGCATATTTATTTTGCAGGAGTCAGCCATTAGAAAATCATTATCTAGTAATTAAACAAACATACTTAGTACAGAAGTAGTTAATTTGTCATGTCATATTTATCTATTTAGAGATAATTTTATAGTCGCTACAGGCATTAGACTTATGCTTAGAGGAAATGTGATTTTCATCCTGAAAATTTTCTGTACGTCATATGGCTTCAGATTGAGGCTCACGTTGTTTTTTGGCTCTGTTTCAGCCTTGTGAAGTTTATTCATTCCCCAGATCGTTTATTCATTGAATGCTTATGTTTCTGTCCATCATAATACCACTGCCAATTCTCTAGCCCTCCTCGGCAAATACACATTTTTTTTGGTTTTTGAGTTCCATTTTTGCTTTGCACTGGCTGTGAGGTGAAGCATAGAATTTTACCACGTTGTGTATTTTGTGGTAATTATAAGATTTTCTTTTTTTTTCAAGCCTTGCATATTTCTTTTAAAAAAGATCAACATGTGTCCTTTTTACCATTTTTTTCCTACTGGGTCACATTCATAATACTTGTGTTAAATTAACATTTTTTTTTCAAAATACAGTGTGGGAATTTATCCTTCAGTAGTTAGAGATTTTTTCTGGTACTATTAATCAAACAATGGAATCATGGATTCTGCACTCGAGTTGAAAATCCTGCTAGAGAATCTCCTTAAGTTTATGACTTTATGCACTTGAGTTATGCAGCAGCACAATGAAAAGACGAACAACAGCAAGACCCCCCTTGAATGTCAAAAAACAAAATTAAGGTTTTGGAATTGCTTAATCAAACCCTGAACTTAATCTGATCAATATGCTGTGGCATGACCTTACCCATGGTGTTAATTGCTTGAAAATCATCTAGCGTGGGTAAATGAATACAATTCTGCAAAGAAAAGTGAACCAAACCTCCTCCACAGTGATAGAAAAGACTCATTACCAATTTTCACAAACACCTGATGGCAGTTGTTCCCAAAAAGTGTGGTACAACCAGATATTAGGTTTAGGGGGCGCTTACTTTTTTAAGTACGGCCAGGTTTGGATATATTTTTCCCCATAATAAATTAAATGAAGGTGTGAAAACTGCCTGTTGTATTTACTCGTGCTATTTTTGTCTGAAAATTTAAATGTGTTTGATTTGAAGCATTGTACCACAAAAAGGAATCTGTACTACTGGAATTCAAGGGGTTAAAATTTTAGAAAATGTACAAATATTTGGTGTGTCTGGGAGGAGCTAAAGTTTATAATGGTAATACTAAACTGGAATTGGAAAAAAAATAGCATACTGATAATTTGCATGGCAATCTTTTAAAAGATCACTATGTATGAATGGATGGATGGATGGATGGATGGATGGATGGATGGATGGATGGATGGAAAGGACAATAATTAATACTGGCATTTATAAAAAAATGGAAAAAACATGTTCAGATACATAATTATTTTTCTTATAAAGGAAACTTTATTTTTGTAGCACACTTTAAACAAAAAAGAATCTCAGGGTGATTTGGGGGATTAGGTGATAAAATAAAAGCAGCAATAAAACAACAGTAAAAGCATAAAACACAACATTAGACAACACATGACACATTTAAAACATATGACATTCCAGCTAGTATTAATCGCTTACTCAAAGGCAGCTCTAAACAAGTGAGTTTTTAGCTTTGATTTAAAAGAACTCTGTGTTTCAGTAGCTTTGCAGTGCTCTGGAAATTTGTTCCAGATAAGGGGAGCGTAGAAACTGAAAGCTGCTTCTCCATGTTCGGTTCTAATTCTAGGGATGATCAGTAATAGTAATTAGTAAAGGAATACCTGAGTGTCCTGGGGGGTTGATATAGTGACAGTAGATCTTCATCATACTTTGGTGCTAAGCAATTCAATGATTTATAAACTAGTAAAAGTATTTTGAAGTCTATCTCTGAGCTACAGGGAGCCAGTGTAAGGACTTTAGAACTGGGGTGATGTTCTCCACTTTCCTGGTTCTAGTGGGGACGTGAGCAACAGCGCTCTAGATCAGCTGCAGCTGTCTGATTGACTTTTTAGGCAGACCTGTGAGGATACTGTTGCAGTAATTAGTCCGACTAAAGATAAACGCATGGATGAGTTTTTCAAGGTCTCATTGCAACATTAGTCTTTTAATCCTAGAAATGTTCTTCAGGTGATAGAAGGCTGACCTTGTTATTGCGTTTATGTGACCCTGAGGTTCAGGTCTGAGTTTATTTATACACCCAGATTTTTGGCCTGATCCGTAGTTTCTAGCTCGATTAACTGAAGCTGTGCTGACTCTTGGAAGTTCCTCTTTAGGTCCAAAGATAATTACTTTAGTTTTGTTTCTATTCACCTGGAGAAAATGATGGCGCATCCATCCATTGATTTGCTCAATGCATTCACTTAGGGTGACACTGAGAAGACACCCAAAGGCTAACACTAAAAGTTTAATCTTTAGGTTTATTAAGAAACAGGTTAATGCAGACATCGACAACATGTGTGTTATTTGTTTGACTCATTCTGCCACAGGCATTTACAACAACTCAGATAGTACACACTAATGTAATAAAAACAATTGGGACAGAGGGCATTTTTTAAAAAGATATTTATTTCATAAAGTTTTAGTTTGGTAACAAATGTGTATCTATTAGAGACCTGCACTGCCTGGCGTACTCCAGTATGATAAAAACACTTAATACCACCTAAATAAAAACTGTTGTCTCCCTAAGGCTTACCATTGTTACTCTTGCCCTAATAAATATTTCCCTCATTCTGTTTTCAGTCCAATGCTTATAGCGCAGCACTCAAACTGTTAAACAAATCCAGTTATAACACGGAGCAGTTTTCAGTTCAATTTAAGAATATGCAACTCAACTGGGCACAAGAGTTTTAGATGAATCTCATTCTTATTTCCTGTTATTGCTGTACTCAGATGTAATGGAGCATATCAACAAGCCCTGCCATAACACATTTTCACAAACATTGTTTTTCCCCCTCAGTGTGCGTGCGTGCGTGTGTGTGTGTGTGTGTGTGTGTGTCTGTGTGTGCATGCACGCGCTTGTATTATCTATTGCTGTTGGCCTCAAGTGTTGAAATACCAGCCTGTGTGCTTGGCTGTCCATGGTTACTGTCTCAGTCAGTCTGTGGGGAACTACTGGTTCCACAATTTCCTGAATTCCTATTACTAAATCTGTGTTGAGGAAATTCAGTGGATTTGAAAAATACAACCGGCCAGTTTTAACTTGAATAAAATGGAATATGTTGTGTATTTCACAACCAGTGCAGTAAAATGTTGAATGTTTAGAAAGTGCCTCACAAATGGGTAGATTGAATTATGCACCAACCTACTGGTAAACTTGACACTCTGTGGTCACTAATGGAGGCCATGTTTTATAATGAAGACCAGCACAGCAGGGTCAACAGTTTACATAAACTATGGCAACATACTTTTTCCTCATGACTAGTTTTTAATTAGTAGAAAACCATATGGTTCTCTTAGTGGTCAAGAAGATTAGGGATGTTAGAAATGCTGTGGATAATTTTTTTGATTCTTGTGCAGTAGGCCTATATACTAAATTAATATTAGTCACTCATAATGTGGACTTTGAAGTATTAAACTAAATACTGAATATACTAAATATACTATACTAAGTATACTAAATATACCAAATACTAAAACTAATATTTTTCAGCAAATAAACTGAGCTTTATCAGTATTTAAAGTTGAAAAAAAAACAAGTATAACAAACTGAAGAAAGCTGGTAAATATTTAACATTTTAAAAAGGATATGACAAGCTAGCACAATAAGTTAACTTTCTTTGAATTAGTCACCTTTTTACAAACCCTAACCTGAGATAATATTAACTAAACCTAAACTTAATCAACATCAAAGAGCTTAAACATGCTAAATATGTTGTTTTGTTCAAAGATAGAACTGTTATCTCAAATGTGGACGTTAACATGAGCTTAGAATCTATAAAGTAGATGGCAAGTCAAAACTGATCAAACCGTAAGTTAACCTGACTGTTGTCAACACTTTTTAGTGCATATTAACCCATTTTGTTTAAAAAAGGAAGTATAATATACCGATCTGTTTAAATGTAAGTTTTCTTTATTATTTATATTCATTTCTACATTTTAGCAGAAATCTGTGAGAGCTAACACAGTTAGCTAACATGCAGTGTGGTAGTAAGTTTTTAACAAAGCCAAAACAGACCTAAATTAATTTGACCATTTTTAAGTGCTGAACATTTTTGTTTTAAAACTGCTCTGTAATACAACGTTGTCTACCGGTTAAAATTTGAGTTATATTTATTCATTACATATATTATTTGCTACATTTTAATGACAAACTTATGTGTCAAGCTAGCATCATGTGACTCAATGATTTTTATACCAAAAAACTTTTACTATTTACCTAAACTTGACTTTATCAAACAAGTTCAGGAAGATCAACATGTCAAATACATAAATATCTTAGGATTTTTTATTTTTTTTATCCTATTCATTAAATACATCAAAACTGAAAATCAGTATTCCTTCCTTTTTTGTTGTATGTAATACTTATACTTTGCTACAACCAGTTCTGGTTTTAAATTAAAGGTGAGAATGAGCTGTTATTAAAAGTTGAATCCAGAGTTTCAGAAAACATAAGCAAAGAATAAAACAACCAAACACACTTTAAAAAAACTGAAGAAAAAGACTAGGCCACTAACCATAAGATACTTTAATAAAAGAACAGGGGCACATTTCTTTTCTGTTGTGTTCAATGTTTATTACATTTTTCGGGGCACTGAAACAAAGTTTACACAAAAGCAATTGTTTGAAAAGAAAATCAGAGTTAGCAAGTCAGACCTCAAAGAAAAGGTCAAAAGTTAATGTAGGCTAATGGTTATTTCCTTAATTTATTGTTAGCAATAAAAGCAATATTTTTTCAGCCCAAATCTTATAGAGAAGAATATTGCAGTTAGAATATTAGCATTGGAAGAATATTAGCGACTGATGTTTTTTAATGTTTTGTCATTTTATTGCTAATTTAGTCACTAATAAAATACAGGACAATTACTGATGTAGGAATGTTGGTTTAATAGAGCAAGGAAGACAAGTAGATCAGAGGAAGAATACAGTATCATGAAAGCCATTTATTACCACGGATTGCTCCGTTGGGCTTTGATCATTGACATCCAGCCCAGGAGAGAGTCCGGTAAAGGCTTCCAAATCCTACCAATGATGACTGGTGGGCACATAGTCTGTCAATCTGTCATGTAGCTTAATGGAAAGACTATAGAAATGAAAACTAATAGAAGGGGCCTATAAGTGGCAATTTTTTTTTTCTTGTTGCTACGGCGGCGCACCATGTTTCAGTGGCTTCTCCAGCTCCCGGAATTAAGCCTAATTTGTTGCCCTTTGTGGGCACTTTTAGCCCTAATTTAGTGCCAAATTCACGGCTGAAGTACAGCTCAACCGAATTGACAGACATCAGGGACAGTTCGGTAATTATGATTCCACAAAAACTTAAATCTGCTCTCGGATGCCAACGGCTCCTGAGGACAACGGAGTGGCGCAGCAGGATTCGGGGAACAACGGGCAAGAGGAAACGATGTGCCCGAAAACAGAAGAGAGGAAAGCGGGCGGTTGCGCTGGCACAGTGGCTAGGAGACCGCCGATACCAACTCTCTTCCTGGCCAACCTCCGCTCACTGGATAACAAACTGGACTTGTTACGTCTGAGGCTGAGTGTTTTTACAGAGATGAAGAACTGTGCTGTTCTTTGCCTAACAGAAACCTGGCTTAACAACAACATGCCAGACTCAGCCTTCCAGATCGAAGGGCTTCAGTTTTTCCGAGCGGACCACGGCCACCGGTTGGGTAAAACACGGGGAGGAGGACTCTGTGTGTACGTGAATGAAGGTTGGTGTACGAACTGTGGACTGGTGAAAAGCTCCTGGTCTGAGGCGATAGAGCTTATGACTGTGAAATGTCGGCTGTTTTATCTGCGACGAGAGTTAACTGCAGTGTTCGTCACCATTGTTTACATTCGACCGGGTGCAAATACCAACGAAGCGTCAAAGGAGCTATTTGACACCATTAGCTCGCTGCAAACAAAGCACCCGGAGGCGTTTTACATGGTTGCGGGGGACTTTAACCACGTGAAACTGACGGACACGGTCACCTTTCCTACACGCGGAGAAAATACTCTGGACTGCGTGTACAGCAACATCCGCGGTGCATATAGAGCTTTTCCTCGCCCCCATCTTGGCCTCTCCGACCACATCTCCATTATGCTGGCGCCAGTGTACCGCCCCCTGCTGAGACGTATCAGGCCAACGAAGAAAATGATCACTTTGTGGCCCAGAGATGCTGCCTGTGTGCTCCAGGACTGTTTTCAGTGCACAGAATTGCAGATCTTCAAAGAGGCAGCTACACATGAAGGAGAGGTGGACCTGGAGGAATATAAATCATCTGTCCTTGGTTTCATCTCCAAATGTGCTAATGATGTCACCACCACCAGGATAATAACCTGCTATCCGAACCAGAAACCCTGGCTGAACTCTGAGGTGAGAGCTCTGCTGAAAGCTAGGGATGTTCAAGGCAGGTGAGGCATCAGCACTCAGAGAGGCCCGAAAAGGACTGACTGCGGGTATTACGAGGGCCAAAGCCACATACGCCCAGAAAATCCAGGGTCACTTCACCACCAATGACCCTCGGCGCATATGGAGGGGCATCAAATACATCACGGACTACAACACCAGGGATGTACAATACCCAAGAGACCCCTCCTTACCAGATGCACTCAACCATTTCTATGCCCGCTTTGAGTTCCCTGATGTCTCCCCCAGCACCAAACTTATACCACCACCTGGTGACACGCCCATCAGTGTGACCACAGCAGATGTAAGGAAGACCCTTCAGTGTATCAGCCTTCACAAAGCAGCAGAGCCCGACAACATCCCAGGGCGGGTACTGAGGGACTGTGGACACCAGCTGGCTTAGGTGCTGGCAGACATCTTTAACACCTCACTGTCACTGTCATCTGTCCCCACCTGCTTAAAGACTGCCACGATTGTCCCCGTCCACAAGTGCTCCACAGTGACAAGCCTGAATGACTATCGGGCCATAGCTTTAATCCCGGTAGTCATGAAGTGCTTCGAGAGATTGGTCATGACCCACATCAAAGACACCATCGATATCACTGTGGACCCCCACCAGTATGCCTACAGGAAAAATCCCTGCACTGACGACGCCATTTCATCGGTGGTCCACACAGCCCTGACCCATCCTATGTCCGTCTGCTCTTTCTGGATTTCTCCTCAGCCTTCAACACCATAATCCCACAGACACTGGTGCAGAAGCTCTCCTCCCTCGGACTGAGTCCCACGCTGGGGAACTGGGTCCTGGACTTCCTGACCAATAGACATCAAACTGTTAAGATCCACAGCACCATCTCCTCCTCCATCACCCTCAGGAGAGGCTCACCACAGGGCTGTGTGTTGAGCCCCCTCCTGTTCACTCTGCTGACGTATGCCTGCTCAGCTAGACACCACAGCTGTCATATAGTTAAGTTAGCGGATGACACAGCAGTAGTGGGACGCATCACTAACAACGATGAGTCCAAATCTGGAGAGGAGGTGGAAAACCTGGTGCAGTGGTGCAGAGAAAACAAGCTCTCCATCAATGTGAAAAACACCAACGAGATGGTGGTGGACAAGCGTTCTCTCCTTCCCCTGTACATCGGAGGAGCAGCTGTGGAAGTGGTCTCCAGCTTCAGGTACCTGGGTGTGCACATATCCAATGACCTCACCTGGAATGCCAACACTTCACGTCTGGTCAAGAAGGCCCACCAGCGTCTCTTCTTCCTAAGGAAGCTGCGGAGAGCTGGACTTGGGAGCTCCATCCTGAGGAGTTTCTATCATTGTGCAGTGGAGAGCGTCATTTGCACCTGCACCACCGTGTGGCACGGCAGCTGTACTGCTGCTGAGAGAAAGGCCCTGCAGCGGGTGGTGAAAGCTGCACAAAGGACTGTAGGGAGCACGCTTCCCACCACCTCAGACCTCTACACGTCCCGATGCAGGGGACGGGCCCTCCGCATCCTGAAGGACTCCACCCATCCGGCTCATAGCCTGTTTCAGCCCCTGCCCTCAGGCAGGCGGCTGAGGAGCATACAGAGCAAGACCACCAGGCTCAATAACGGCTTCTTCCCTGCAGCTGTTAGACTGCTGAACTCCAGCTGTGTCCTGTAGAGCACATTTATTTATATTTATTGATGACATTTATTTATATAATTTTTTTTACTAATTTAATTTAAATGGGTTATAATTCCGGACCTGAGTCCTAATTTCAAACCATCACATGTAACGTGAGATGGTATGATAATAAAAGTTCCTTGAATCCTTGAATAGAAACAAAACTAATAGAAGGGGCCTATAGGTGGCAATTTCTTCTATCACCTGCTTAAAAAATATTCCAACAATGCAGGGAAGTCATTTGTGCAAACATGCTAGATAGATAGATTGATTGATTGATTGATTGATTGATTGATTGATTGATATATATGAATTTATTTATATGTACATTCAGTATCTTCCGCTGGATAAAAGCATTGCAGCTAGACCAATTCCCTGGACAAGCACCTTACCTTTACACTTGCCTCCCCTCAAAGTTTCCTTGTAAATGTCATACTGGCAATAAGATTTTATTGCTTTGATTCTAGGCCTTACAAGGCCTTCTCACTGAATAAATTCATCACCCTGTGGAACTGGTATGAACAATTATGATGTGCAGATAGTGTTGGTTACTGTTCCTAAGTCTCATTTTGTGACAAAGATTATATCAAGCCTTTACCACTCGCATCTTAAGTGTTGAAAATTCAACTAAGGGCACAAGCTCAGTAACCTCCTTAAAATCATTCTCTATCTGTAAAAGCCAGTGAGTTGGAGCAAAATAAATACATGTTTTACTACACTGTCAGAATGCAATTATCAGCCTTAGAATAAGAATTAAAAAAATAAAGATTTTTCTTTAAATAAGGGACTGCAAATGTGAGGTAGGTACAGTATGACCTTCTCAGGGTGACCGTTTTTTATTTAGTGAGACATTAGGTAAGTTAAACAGGCATGCATAAACAGTGTGCCACAGACCTCTTGTGAGATAGTGACAGCAGTTGCTAAATGTGTCTGTACAGTAACATGTTCTTGGAGAACTTGACAGTTTATACCTCACTAAATTGTGAAAAAATCGTCTAGCTTTATTCTGGCAGTT
Source organism: Valencia hispanica (assembly GCA_963556495.2). Classification (NCBI taxonomy): domain Eukaryota; kingdom Metazoa; phylum Chordata; class Actinopteri; order Cyprinodontiformes; family Valenciidae; genus Valencia; species Valencia hispanica. The sequence continues at coordinate 34,032,844 of OY747706.1, forward strand.
TGCATGGTAGAATAATCATACGGACAGAGGATGAGTCTCTGAATAAATGAAACACAGTCCCAGGACTGTACTCCCCCTCCACCCCCAGCACCTGTCACCATGCTGTCAGACGAGTTACATTCTGGTGGGGATCCCCCGAATAGATGAATGATTCTAAATTTGCCTGAAGCGAATGATCATATCTGGCATCATGTTTCTACATTAAAACCTTTGTGTGTGTCTGCATGTGTATCAGATATTTTGTCAGAATAATAACAGGTTGATTTAAATTGTGATCTAGACAGAATAATGAATAACTTCAACTTTATTGTTGATTCGTTTTGAGTTTCTCTTTTACAAAAAAAGAGAAAAAATATTTTATTGTCATTATGACATTTAATAAATCTGTAATTTAAAATATTACATGTAATTAAGAAAAAAAATAATTTTAGAGAAGAAATTGTATATTTATGGCCTACACAATCATAGGGAAGACTGCTGACTTTAATAGCAGTCACTCACTCCCCAAAAGGATTGTAAAGCATACAAGGTAATTCCTTAACAAGCTGGCCTGTACAGAGGGCTGTATACAAGCATATCAATGGTAAATTCAGAAAAAAAGAAAAGGTATCATCAAAAAAATTAGCCAAGCAACGAATTACCCCAATCTTGAGAGGATTGTGAAGCAAAGCTCATTTAGGAATTTTGGAGATATTCACAGGAGTTCGCGCTTCAAGAGCCACAACCCACAGACATGGGATAAAACTGTCCCACTCCTCATGTTGAGCCACTCCTAAACCAGAATGATAGAAGCTCAATGGACAAAGTTAAATGGTAAGAAAGAACCAGGTAAATTTTAATTTACCTGTTTTTACTGCAGTGCCTCTTTTTATGTCTCTTTCAGAGAATGTACTTTATTAAGGTTTTTTACTTTTATTAAGGTCTGAAACTTTCTTCTGAATTCAGAAGCTAATTCATAACTGTCCTCTGGAGGCGACATTGCCTAACAACCATACAAACCTAATTGAATTGAATGCTTGAGGTCTGTGATACTTCGCAAGATTAGTAACTGCCTGACCTTTTTACATGCATAAAGGAACAATTGGAGCACAGGAGATTGTCATATATACACACACAAATGTTTTATTACTTTCAACTTTGCACGTAGATGGAAATGGCCTCCTCGGACTCCTACAGTAGACTTTTTTTTTTTTTTTTTTTGCTGCTTAACCAATAGCCTGGAACCTCATGACTTAGGAGCTGCAGTTCAATAAAGCACCAGCCCGACAGCCAAACTCATCTGTTCTCTGATTGGATTGTTGAATTTCTGATTGACATGACATTGAGCAATCAGCTGAAAGAAAGAAGAATGGGGCAACAGTAGCTCAGGAGCTATATACAGTCTATGCTCAGGAGGTAGGGATCATTCCTGCATCCTGTGGGTTGCCAATGTTTCACCATTTTCCACGACTATAAGATTATTTGACTGTAGGGGGTGCTGTTTTGCTGATTCCTCCTGAATGAACACAGAGCTACTTTGTAATAATCATTAATGGCATTATTAAAATCTGATATGAGGTGAACATTGTTTTGCAAAGGTTATGGAAGAGTCACATGTTATGATAGGACTTGTGAGCTGATACAACTGGTGACCTCTGAGCCACTGTACTTCAGTCACCTTTACACGAAAAAACTGTAAATTTTATACCTCATAACTTATCACCTAAAAAGTTTAAACTCTCAAACACTTTTCTTTCATGAGTGATGGAGGGGTCACATAATATGACAGGAGCATCTGCTGTCACAATTGGTGACCTATGGAGGAACTAGTGAAAAGGGGCCACTCAGAGTCACAGAATCTGGTCGCAGAAAATGATGTAACACCTCTTCAAACCCCCACTCTGTCTGTCTCAGTCATTGTATCCTTGGGCAAGACATTTCACCCGCCTTGCCTGCTGGTGGTGGTCAGAGGGACTGGTCGTGGCATTTGAATGGCAGCCTCTCTTCTGTCAGTCTGCCCAGTCTACAATGTAGCTTACCATCATCACTGTAAGAATATGGTTGACTGACTAACTGAATGTTGTATTAAGTGCTTTGGAATCCTCTGACTTTATTTACAAATACAGACCATTTATCAAGAAATGTCCTGTCTCGAATTGGCAAGTTTGAACTTGCACACAAGTTTAGAGACCTTGAATGCAGTTTTAAACCTAGTATTTTTTTATTTCTTGTTTTCCCACTGTGGAATCGATGGAGAACCTGGTGAGAAGGATCTCTTACTTCAGTTAGATGTAACCTCTTTTTAATGGGAGCTCATCTGTTGTGATACTTGAATACATTTACAAGAGAACAAATGTTCTTATGAAAATATGAACTTCAAATTATGTTAAAATGCCATTACAGCCGTTTTCAGACAGATGGACGACAGCAATCTCTTCTGTTAAGGCATTGCTGACATCAGTGATGAGCACCTAATTAAAATTCTTGGCAGAATCACAGACCCACACCAATGACTAAATGAATGAATACTGATGAAATGCACAGACTTAGTACTTTATTTTCTACACAAATCTGATTGACTTTACGTTCACAATTGCTAATCGGCTTCCAACTCTTTCAATACTCAAAAACACTGAGGTAGAGGTGGGGTTGTCCTCTCACACCTAACCCCCACAGAGAGCTAAGGCAAAATAGATAGTTGAGCAAGAGTGTTGTCAAAAGAGTGAGTTCCCTGCTGTGTGACTGGACGCTTCCTGCATCTGCTTCCTTTATTTTTTGTTTAAATTGGCCAGGAATAATGAGTGCACTGAGTGCAAAGCCAGCTACAGCATGTAATGCTTTCTTGGACACCATCTTTGAGACAAAGGGTCTTTGAATGCCAGAAAAAAAGACTGCTGAGTGTCTCTGTCTAGAGGTGAGAGCTAATATTTAAAATTTAATCCTCCTCTCAGAAATTATATCTGTGCTCTGTGAAGCTTCCATGGAAGATTCCTCTATACACCCAACAGCTATTAATAATTAAAAGTCTCATTTTAAAAGGAGCAAAAAAAACTACAACCCTGTTTTGCCATGTAGGTTATAATACCGTCCGTGTCAGCCAGTGAAGTATCTCCTCTCCGAATAGTGTTTGGAGACCAACAGGTTGGATGATGGGAATAAGAGGGATTGAATTTGGGGATGTGTGGAAAATGTCAGTTAGGATTAACATCCCCACTCTAGGAAGATACTCAAGAAATAAATCCTGCATACTTAGCTCAACAGTTCCGACATTTAAAAGACAAGAAACAGGCAGCACCTTCAGGACATTGCTTTATACTGTTGTTTTATTGGCTTTGACAACTTCTAATTTAATTGTCTAAGTATCTTAGATAGTGAGGGCTTGAACTCATAAGATTTAATGCTTTATTTGTCTCAGAGGTAAGAGCTCAGGTCTGATAATGTCATCACATTCTATTGAATCATTTGGCAAGTTGAAATATCACCAGGATTTTAACACTGCTGTGGTTACTATAGTGCACACGAACACCTCTAATTTGATCTTTCACCTGCAAAAATTGCTTTTCTTAAGGACGCTTCAAATGTCTTAACTAGACTTTAAAACTAGTCAAAAACAAACTTCTCAGTCATTTAGGTGGTGTATTTAGATACATTAAGGAAAAAGGTTTGCTCTTAACAAGCAAATTCTGCAAACAAGCAGATTCTTTCTTTCTTTCTTTCTTTCTTGGAAAGCTGACTTCAATTTCACAATTTGTTCATCACAATTAATTGTGATCAAATAGTGGTTGTGTGACTAATGCTTACTACATATCTAAATGTGCATCTATTTTGTGTGCTATAATTATGCTAAACAGTCGGTTCATGCTCTAAAACCCTGCAAAGTGGTAAGATGCATAAGCTTATTGTGTCAAGGTGCAGGACGAGGGCCCGGGCAGGTTTTGATCCCCAGAATCCCGGGTGAGAGTCATGCGCATTTACTAGTCAGCCAAAGAGATATCCCTGTGACAGTGACAGGATCTCACACTGTCACATTATGTAGCATTTTTTTAGACCTTCCAATCATTTAAAGTGCTTTTACACTAGCCACATTCACAATGCAGATTATATGCAACATAAAATTAAGTGCCTTGCCCAGGGCAACATGTGGCAGTGGAGATAGCTGGAATCGTACATACAACTTTCCCATAGCAAAATGACTACTCTTCCCACCGAGCCACAGCAACATCATGTGGCTAAATTTAAACAAAAAAAATTAACCCACAATTAACTGTCATTTACCTCATTTTATGCAGAATTATGTGCAGAAATATAAATACACATTGTATTACTTCAGAATTCACCTCGCTGTGAAAACGAGGGGATATATTGCATATTGATATTGACACTGGTGAGAAATCTCATACCATCCCAGATATATTTCAGATTTTAGGGAGTGCTGTAGTTGATTCAGAATCAAATAAAAGTTCAAATGAAATGCACCATAATGGGACGACAAAGGATGAATCAATTTAGTTTGGGTTGTGAGAAGAAGGCAAAGTAATTGAGCTGTCTGAACCTCCAAAATTAGATCCAAATTAGAAATGCACTATTGAGGGTGATGAGAATTTTCCTAGACTATATCCAATTAATCCTTGAAGAGAAGCAATTAGACTATTGCTAATTACAGCAACATTTGTTAACAGCCTGTTACACGTCACACAAACAGATCAGCTTTTACTCCTAGGAGATGTTTTTTTTTATTTTACTCTTCTTGTTTTGACAAATGAAGATGCTCACAGTGCACACTATTAGAGATCACAATTACAGAGGGTTACTGCAAGATTTATAGCCTAAAAAGGCCATGTCCCTGGGCTTTTAAATCATGGTTTCTAATGGTGTTTGGAAGAACTTTATCTGACAGGTGGAGTAGCTCAGCTTGACTGAAACCGCAGCACAGCTTCACATCAGTTCAGTTTGTTTCTATAGTGCCAGTTTACAGCACATGAAATCTCAATGCACTCTAAAAACTAAAATGTTAATTAAAATGAGTCACATATACAGATTTCAAATCAAGTTTATCCATTTCAATTGATTCTAGTTATCAAAAAATGCAGTGAAGTTCATTTAAAGAATCATTTAAGGAGTTCTGTTAGCCATTGTGTCTTGTTTTTAACAGTGCCAAACATTGAGATGCTTACTTAATTTTATTTATTTGTTTATTCTTTCTACGTTGGTGAGGGTAATGCAATAATGGATTCAGATTGCCTTTTATTGCTACCATGACAAATGTTCCTTCTGTAGTGAGTCATACACAGCCAGTGAGCAAGCCTGGTTATGGCAAAGGACCTCTATGGATATTGCAGATTGTCTGCAACCCCTTTAGACAAATGAGCTTGTTTCACAGCAGACATTTTGAGCGACATGAGTAGGGAAAGCATAGGTGGGTTTTTAGAGATCTGGATTCCACTTCTGGATGTGTGTACATTGGCTGCAAGGTAGAATGCGTGTAAAGCCAGATCTCCATAGTATGAAAAATAGCCCTTGTCATCACATAAATCAAAACAGAGATAACACATAAGGCCAATAGAAAAGCGATCTTTATTACAGAAATGTTGTGCTATGGCCTACACAATCATGGGGAAGACTGCTGACCTGACAGTTGTCCAGCAGACAGTCAACAACACCCTCCAAGAGAATAGTAACCCATAAAGAACCTACTGCTGAAGAAGCTGAATGTGCTGTTTTCAAGTATATTAATGGAAAGTTAGGTGGAGGGAAAAAGTGTGTTAGAAAAACACGTACAAGCAAAAGGGTAATCACATCCATGAGAGGATTGAGTCAAAGCTAAATCAAGTGTGTGGATGAAATTTACACGGAGCTGGAGTAAGGGCTTAAAAAAACATCATACACAGACATATCCAGGATAGGGGCTACAGATTTTGCTAAGCCACCCCTGAAACAGAACATTAGAAACATCTTACCTGAGCCAAGGAGAAAAAGACCAGGGGTCTCATTTATAAAGCTTGCTTACGCACAAAACGAGGTCTAAAAATTGCGTAAGTCACTTTCTAACAACTTTGTAATTTATAAAAAAAACGTGATGGAAAAATGTGTGCAAATTTAATAGCACTAAGAGACTTGGTTACCCACATTTTGGACATGGAAGACACTGGTAGCGCAGCCGGTGAGATAGGTAAATTGTGAACTTAATCCACATTTTCAGACTTGTTGACCCTCGCACACACACGAATACAAACCAACAGTCAGCCCCCACCCCTGTCTCTGAAATGAGAATCATAATAAAAACATGTCACATTTAATAATTATATCACAGTATGTTCATATATATGTCTTCAGAAGCAATTGCACTTATTGGTGCATTAACACACTTATTGGTGCAAATACCAGCAATATGCTAAAACATTTGTCTAACAAGCATGAAACTATGTACCCAGAAAGCCACTTTCGAACGCCTGCGTCAAACAAGCTCCCCTGTGATCTTGGTTGACGATGGTAACGTTCATATTTTATTTCCTGCATTAGCACACTGTCACCATGCAGCAGGCACAGATTGATTTTAATTAAAAGCAGGAATTACACCGGGCAGTAACCATGTTCGTGGTGAAGGCCTTACATCCCTTCTCCACTATGGGTAACCCCATTTTCAGTAGGTGGTCCAGCTTTAGTTACAATGTTTACAGCCCATTTTAGCACATACAACGTATCTACAGTGAGCTTTTAAAAGTAAGGTCACAGCATGTGTTTTTCTGGTTGCTAATACATCCTCAGAATTATATGTTAAATTATGTCTTGTTGATTATATCCTAACCACTGTAAATATTATTGACAAATAATTTTAGGGAGATGGTGAGGGTCTTAAATCCCAGATATAAACCCCTATCAGTTTAATATGTTAATGTTCACGGTATTCTGTAGATATAATTTTGTGGAAAAAAATCAACTGGTTGCTCTTGGTACAGGAGAATTTGTATAATTCATTTTTATACAGTCATTCAAATTCAATTCAATTCAATTCAAAATTACTTTATTAATCCCAAAGGGAAATTAAATGTTGTTGTAACTCATTATGCAAGTTCCTTCAAAGATTTGTTGTAGATGCTGATGGCTGTGGGTAGGGATGATCTCTTGTAGCAGTCTGAAGAAGCCTCTGACTGAAGACGCTCTGTAGTTGTATGGCAGTCTGATGTAGAGGATGCTCTGGATCTATGGCGTCTTCTTTTCAACTCATCAGGGTTTTGTGGCTGTAGTTGAGGTATTATTTGAGCTTTTGTGATGTTAATCAGCTGCTGCCAGTTGTAAACCACCTTGTTGCCATGGTTATTCATCATAACAAATGTCCAAAAATAAAAAGTATCAGCAAAAATCCTTCCAGCTGCACAGCATTCAAAACCAGAGAGAACAGTTGTCCACAAAAACAATGTTTCCACCAGAAATGGAAGAATTAAAGTTTTAAAAAAGAAAAAAATATGAACCAAAGTAACAGAGTTACTCCAACATGCTGCCACCTTGAGCGGCGCAATTCCGGAATATTAAACTAATTAAACTAAACTAACATTAAACTAATCAGGGATTGATAAGGAATTTGATTGATAGACAGAATTGACAATGGCATTTATATCGATAAAAACGTATTAATTCCCACCCCTAATTCTGGCTTTGGCATGTCAACTTCCTTTTTGCCTCCACCTTCTTTGTTATGTCATGCCACAATGCTGTGTCACTTGTAGCTCTTCCGTTTATTTGTGACCCCCAAATAATACAGGTCCTTCTCAAAAAATTAGCATATTGTGATACTGTTCATTCTTTTCCATAATGTAATGATAAAAATTTAACTTTCATATATTTTAGATTCATTGCACACCAACTGAAATATTTCAGGTCTTTTATTGTTTTAAAACTGATGATTTTGGCATACAGCTCATGAAAACCTAAAATTCCTATCTCAGAAAATTAGCATATTTCATCCGACCAATAAAAGAAAAGTGTTTTTAATACAAAAAAAGTCAACCTTCAAATAATTATGTTCAGTTATGCACTCAATACTTGGTCGGGAATCCTTTTGCAGAAATGACTGCTTCAATGCGGCGTGGCATGGAGGCAATCAGCCTGTGGCACTGCTGAGGTGTTATGGAGGCCCAGGATGCTTCGATAGCGGCCTTAAGCTCATCCAGAGTGTTGGGTCTTGCATCTCTTAACTTCCTCTTCACAATATCCGACAGATTCTCTATGGGGTTCAGGTCAGGAGAGTTGGCAGGCCAATTGAGCACAGTAATACCATGGTCAGTAAACCATTTACCAGTGGTTTTGGCACTGTGAGCAGGTGCCAGGTCGTGCTGAAAAATGAAATCTTCATCTCCATAAAGCTTTTCAGCAGATGGAAGCATGAAGTGCTCCAAAATCTCCTGATAGCTAGCTGCATTGACCCTGCCCTTGATAAAACACAGTGGACCAACACCAGCAGCTGACATGGCACCCCAGACCATCACTGACTGTGGGTACTTGACACTGGACTTCAGGCATTTTGGCATTTCCTTCTCCCCAGTCTTCCTCCAGACTCTGGCACCTTGATTTCCGAATGACATGCAAAATTTGCTTTCATCCGAAAAAAGTACTTTGGACCACTGAGCAACAGTCCAGTGCTGCTTCTCTGTAGCCCAGGTCAGGGGCTTCTGCCGCTGTTTCTGGTTCAAAAGTGGCTTGACCTGGGGAATGCGGCACCTGTAGCCCATTTCCTGCACACGCCTGTGCACGGTGGCTCTGGATGTTTCTACTCCAGACTCAGTCCACTGCTTCCGCAGGTCCCCCAAGGTCTGGAATCGGTCCTACTCCACAATCTTCCTCAGGGTCCGGTCACCTCTTCTCGTTGTGCTGCGTTTTCTGCCCCACTTTTTCCCTTCCCACAGACTTCCCACTGAGGTGCCTTGATACAGCACTCTGGGAACAGCCTATTCGTTCAGAAATTTCTTTCTGTGTCTTACCCTCTTGCTTGAGGGTGTCAATGATGGCCTTCTGGGCAGCAGTCAGGTCAGCAGTCTTACCCATGATTGCGATTTTGAGAAATGAACCAGGCTGGGAGTTTTTAAAAGCCTCAGGAATCTTTTGCAGGTGTTTAGAGTTAATTAGTTGATTCAGATGATTAGGTTAATAGCTCGTTTAGAGAACCTTTTCATGATATGCTAATTTATTGAGATAGGAATTTTGGGTTTTCATGAGCTGTATGCCAAAATCATCCGTTTTAAAACAATCAAAGACCTGAAATATTTCAGTTGGTGTGCAATGAATCTAAAATATATGAAAGTTAATTTTTTATCATTACATTATGGAAAATAATGAACTTTATCACAATATGCTAATTTTTTGAGAAGGACCTGTATTTTGCTTTTTCTATCAGGCTTAAAATACACAGGAGTGCTGAAACTTAAGTTCTGCTGTAATTTAGTTTTTATTTGTTTTATTTGCTGTTATTCCAATCTTATTGTTGCTAAAAGAAGTAATCATAAAATTCAAACTTTATATTTATTGTTCTTATTTATTTTAGCGCTTTTTTATTTGAATCTCTTTACACTTTTCTTGTTACACATTTTCTTATTATTACTGTGCCTGACCCACGGCCAGCCTCTAGAACTTTCTGTCTGGTTCTTACGGCCCCAAGGGCAGCCACCCGAGCTCCTCTTATAGTTTGTTCTGAATTTGTTGTTTTCTGGACATTTTGGGACTCCATGTTTCTTTTTTGGAACTTTATCAGTTTGGTTCTGGTCCTTCTCGCTATCCTGGGCCCCCTCCTCCCACCCTGGCAGGTTGTTTTTGGTAGGTGCAGCTTTAGGCGCACCTTTATGGAGGGGTTATTGTCACGGTGGGACTTTTTGTCCCTGTCTTTGTCTGTCTCTGGGTCTTGATTACCTCCAGCTGTTTTGAGTTTCCGCTGGTTATGTCCCTGTGTATATATGTTCCCCTGTGCCCTCATGTCCCGGCTGGTTCGTCGTTGTCCTTACCTACGTGTAGTTCACGTCCTGCACTGTCCCGTGGCTGAGTTTACACTTAATTATTAAAGATGAGCAGAAGGAGCTAAAAAGAGTGGACATCCCTGTCCCTGCTGCCACCACATTTCACTGTAGGGGGTGGTCTAATGTTCTCAAAAATGACTTGGATGATTTATTACATTCATACAGAACACAAGAAAAAAAGCATTTAAAGAGGAATTTGGTTGAAAACATGTGATTTAAGAGAAAAACTAACAAGAAAATACGATTGGATCTATTCAAAACAACTCTATTCCTTTGCTATATGCCTTTTGTGATGGCAACCAAGGTATGTGCATGTAGAAAATTATTTTTGGAAAGATGGATTTTGTCTTGATTAGCAACTGATTTAAAACAGAATTGCAGAAACAAATTGAAAAACTGACTTGCATGTTGCTCTAGGATGACAAACAAGATATAAACAAATCATTGATTTGTCAGAGACGTCTGACTCTAGCTTTAATTTTAATGCCAAAATATTTAGTAGACTTTTTATGGATACTTCACAGTTGTAAGAGATATAGGCAAACTGTACTTTTGCTTTGCTTTGCTTTGAGCCTCAGGTGTCTCTCTTTGAATGCCTGGTTCTGTCTGCAGAGACAGAGGCCAACCCTCAGTCTTCTGCCATCAATCAAAAATATTTTTGTCTCTATTGACTACTACTGTTTAGAAAGAGAACTGTGTGCCAAATAGAAAGTGTGCCAAAATAAACGTACATGCATTTACACTCAACAAAAATATAAACGCAACACCTTTGTTTCTGCTCCCATTTTTCATGAGATGGACTTAAAGATCTAAAATTCATTCCAGATACACATTATTACCATTTCTCTCAAACATTGTTCACAAATCAGTCTAAATGTGTGATAGTGAGCACTTCTGCTTTGCTGAGATAATCCATCCCACCTCACAGGTGTGCCACATCAAGATGCTGATCTGAAATCATGATTAGTGCACAGGTGTACCTTATACTGCCAATAAAAGGCCACCCTGGAATGTGGAGTTTTTTGCTTTATTGGGGGTCTGTGGACTCAGAACCGGTCAGTGTCTGGTGTGACCACCATTTGCCTCATCCAGTGCAACCCATCTTCTTCGCATAGAGTTTATCAGATTGTCAATTGTGGCCTGTGGAATGTTGGTCCACTCCTCTTCAATGGCTGTGCGAAGTTGTTGGATATTAGTGGGAAGTGGTACACGCTGTTGTATACGCCGGTCAAGCACATCCCAAACATGCTCAATGGGTGACATGTCCGGTGAGTATGCTGGCCATGCAAGAACTGGGACATTTTCAGCTTCCAAGAATTGTGTACAGATCCTTGCAACATGGGGCCGTGCATTATCTTGCTGAAACATGAGGTGATGTTCATGGATGTATGGCACAACAATGGGCCTCAGGCTCTCATCACGGTATCTCTGTGCATTCAAAATGCCATCAATAAAATGCACCTGTGTTCTTCGTCCATAACAGATGCCTGCCCATACCATAACCCCACCACCACCATGGGCCACTCGCTCCACAACATTGACATCAGCAAAGCGCTCACCCACACGACGCCACACACACTGTCTGCCATCTGCCCTGAACAATGTAAACCGAGATTCATCCGTGAAGAGAACACCTCTCCAACGTGCCAGACGCCATCGAATGTGAGCATTTGCCCACTCAAGTCTGTTACGGCGACGAGCTGGAGTCAGGTCAAGACCTCGATGAGGACGACGAGCATGCAGTTGAGCTTCCCTGAGACGGTTTCTGACAGTTTGTGCAGAAATTGTTTGGTTATGCAAACCAATTGTTTCAGCAGCTGTCTGAGTGGCTGGTCTCATACGATCTTGGAGGTGAACCTGCTGGATGTGGAGGTCCTGGGCTGGTGTGGTTACACGTGGTCTGCGGTTGTGAGGCCGGTTGGATGTACTGCCATATTCTCTGAAACGCCTTTGGAGACGGCTTATGGTGGAGAAATGAACATTCAATGCACGAGCAACAGATCTGGTTGACATTCCTGCTCTCAGCATGCCAATTGCACGCTCCCTCAATGGTTGTGGCATCTGTGGCATTTTGCTGTGAGACAAAACTGCACATTCCAGGGTGGCCTTTTATTGTGGGCAGTATAAGGTACACCTGTGCACTAATCATGATGTCAGATCAGCATCTTGATGTGGCACACCTGTGAGGTGGGATGGATTATCTCAGCAAAGCAGAAGTGCTCACTATCACACATTTTGACTGATTTGTGAACAATGTTTGAGAGAAATGGTAATATTGTGTATCTGGAATGAATTTTAGATCTTTAAGTCCATCTCATGAAAAATGGGAGCAGAAACAAAGGTGTTGCGTTTATATTTTTGTTGAGTGTATTTTAATTCATGCTGATTTTGTGAGTCAACTAATATTCCTAAAGAAACACACAACTTTATCTTATGACATAAGGCTAAAGAAAGTTTGTGATTTTAACTATTCACATTTGCCAAAGGTTGTATATATTTCTTAATTTCTAACACATTGAAGCTATTTTACTGTTATTTATACCATGGTGTGGGTGAATACTCGATTCTGATTTGCTGGAGGGTGTAGGTTAAAAAGTGATAAAGTCCCCCTAGGAAAGGCGTCCCGTCAAATGGCCTGATGACAGTTCTAAATCATTGCGCTGGCTCAAACGCTAGATGGTAACCATGGCAACGGAGACTCAACGTTATTTCACAGTTGACTCATCGCAACAGCAAGACAGACAAAACATGAGTGATTTTATCATTTCTTTTAACTTATTTGGTGAGTTTGATAACATTAACATATTAATACTTTGTATCACATAACGTAAGGTAAAGCCACAATCTCACTTCCCATCACTGATCAACTGCTGCGGTCGACATTACTGTAACAATGAGTGTAAAACTAATGTCCTCTTTAATATGTGCCCGTTTTCATAAGACATGCAAGCAATAAAGGCAGCAAAGCAATGAGGAACTATGATTTAAGTCAACAATCTCCAACTCCAGCCCTCAAGACCAACTATCCTGCAACTTTTTGATGCATACCTGCTCTAGCATGCCTAATTCAAATGAGTTGAGTTGAATCCTCTGAATCCTCTTCATGTTTCATTTGATTCAGGTGTGTTGGTGCAGAAATTCAGCTAAAAGTTGCAGGATAGTATTCTCTCAAGGGATGTCTGGCAATGCAATTTTATTTGTATAGCACACTTTCATCAACAAGGTAATTAAAAGGTGCTTTACATGATTAAGGGGTAAAATAAAAATAGCAGTAAAACATAGACAAAGCATATAAAGTAAAAGCTTACACAAAGAGTGTAGATGGGAGTCCCTTGATTTAAGTTATTTCAAATTAGGATTTAGTTGTTCTGGGGCGGACAAAGAGCCAAGTACGTAATGTTCGGCATGTGGCAATGTTTACAGTCCAAAAAAGCAGTCGGGAATTAAACAGGACCCTTCTAGAAAGTGAAAGCATTAGTGTTCAGGTAGTTTTTCTTTTTATTGAAGGACTTTAAAAGTTTCAATGTCCAATGTCCAATCCTGTATTTGTGAAATTAGTTTGTTCTTGTTCATATGGGTTCTTACAAAATGCACAAATGCAATACTTTAAACATAAAAACATTAAAGGAGTTTCACAGCCGTATATGTACCCGCTGAAGAGGGAAGACTGTTAGAAAGAAGGTTAGTAGTGTGACTGTGAAATGTGTAATTTGGCAAGACAAGCCTGTGAATGAAGAAAAAGAGAGCAGCATTGTGTGCAACAAAAAGCAGGAAAGCAAAGAATGGAGAAGGGTGATGATGCTTCATTAGGTTTCAATAGTCACATTGACAAAAATTGGATTCTACACCACTGTTTGGCTCAAAAGGGAGCAGCATACGTTGTTTATTCAGGCTGATTCCGAAGATTAGATCTGTGCCCCAGTGTGGGCTGCAAAAAGTGTTTGTGACTGTATACATTTTAACAATAAATGATACTTTGTAGGGATGTGTGGCATGGATTTGATAGAATATTAAAATATTACTTGGTATTTATTTATAGAGATTGACAGTGAATATTGTTTAAAATAATATTTGCAGTATTTTTGGCAATATGTCTGTCATTGATTCCAGTTAGGATGAACTATTGGTAATTTGGTAAATTTAGCTTACTTTTTATTTAATTGCTTTCATAACATCATATAGCTCTGATGCTACACAATATTCCCTTCCTGATTGGCTGCCCCTAAGCAGAGTAACCAGCGCATAGCCACTCTTTGAACCGTTGGTTGTGAAAATTTTTTCCTTTGCATCATACACTGCGCTAAGTTTGTTTACATTTGTAAACTTTTGTACGGGGTGGCCTTGGCTCAGGAGTTAGGAGTTTGTCTTGATACCGGAGGGTTGCCGGTTTGAGCCACAGCTCTGTCTGTCTCATATGTTGTGTCCTTGGGCAAGACACTTCACCCTTCTGCCTACTGTTGGTGGCCAGTGTTTGGGAGCCACTTGGCTTGCTTCTGTCGCTGTGCTCCAGGGCAACTGTGGCTACAATGTAGCTTGCCATCACTAGGGAGTGAATGGGTGAATGAGAGAATGTAGTGTGAAGCGCTTTGGGGTCCTCAGGGACTAAGTAAAGCGCTATACAAGTACAGGCTATTTTTGTGTAAAGCTCAATGAAATGCAATTTTTCGAGTTTCCACCCTGAGTTGTGCTGGGCTTCATTCAGTAACTTCTTAGAGGTACCCTTTCTGTAATAACAGCTGATTTGTGAGTTCAACATAAAAAACCTCCAGACATCTAAATCCCAGAGCAAAAGACACCATGACTGCTGTCCCATCAAAGGAAAGTGGTGCTGTCCTCTGTGACCAGATGTATCTCCAACCCAATCAGATGGTGGAAAGAGAGTCCCATATCTCTGGGGATACAGATGGTATCACCAGCAGTAAACATGGCTTAATGCATTACTAATGTTAATACACTGGATAAATGCATTGTCATGCATTAATTTTGTTCAATTCATTATTTGTGAATTAGCATTACTTATTGGAAATACAAACAATTAATAACCTATGCATTAGTTGTTTTTTGACCTGTGCAAAACCATTAATAAAAGAGCAAAAAATGCTCTAACATCATGCAAAAGCTTAAAATGGAGACAACGCAAAACTTCATTTTGGCCAGAGTTTGTAGAAATTTTTATTTTTGGTGCTGTATATCAGTGTTTTTCGTGAGTATGACAGGCCAAATTGTGGAAAAATATCTTCGTTTTGTGAGATGCTGCTACGGGTGTGGACAAGGCATCAGGCTGCATAGTGAGACAGTTCTCAGCACTTCTCTCCTACAGCAAAAAAAATCCTGGGCTCCAATTCTAGCCAGTGGGTCTTTCTGTGTTTGCTTTCATGTTTACCCCATGCATGCTTCTTTTGGCACTCCAGTTTCCACTCACCATCCCAAACCTTTCATCTTTGGCGAACTGACCACTTTAAATTGTCCTTAATTATGTTCAAAATATAAACCACTTGTTCAGAGGCAACCTGTTACAAAGAAAACTGTGAGAAAATGGTCACAGGAAGCTGAAGAAGCCCTCTAGGGTTGTTTTGCAACCACAGACTGGATGACTCTTTGCCAAGAACACGGAGAGGACATCAATGCCAGGACTGAGTGTGTGACTGACTATATAAACTTCTGTGTGGACAACATCATCCCCACCAGAACTGTGAGATGCTTCCCTAATAACAAACCCTGGATCACCAGTGACCTGAAGGAACTGCTAAACAAGAAAAAAAGAGCCTTCAGGGAGGGAGACAGGGAATTACTTAGGAGTATACAGAAGCAACTTAAGGTTAAGATCAGAGACAGCAAAGAGGCATATAGGAAGAAGCTGGAGAACAAACTACAGAGGAACAATATCCGAGATGTCTGTCAGGAATGAGAAAGATCACAGGCTTTAAGGACAGGAAAGATTGGATAGATGGAGGTCTGGACAGAGCCAATGAACTGAACACATTCTTCAACAGGTTCAGTTCAGGAACTAGCTCAGCATCCTCCTCTCCTGTTCCCAGCCAAACAGACATCCCACTCTCCTCTGATCAACAGCTTTCCTGTTACACCTCGGATGTTTTATCCTTCAACTCAGCCATAGACTCTTCTGATTCCACAAGTTTGACTTCAACCAAGTCAGGAAATGCTGCTACCCCCTTTGCCTCCCCCTCCCACTTGTCTGTCTCCAAAAGTCAGGTGAAGAGGCAGCTGCAGAAACTGAACCGGAACAAGGATGCAGGTTCAGATGGTGTCAGCCCCAGAGTCCTGAAGGCCTGTGCAGGGCAGCTCTGTGGGATTCTGCAGCACCTCTTCAACCTTAGCTTAACTCAGGAGAAGGTTCCAGTGTTGTGGAAGACATCCAGCCTTGTTCCAGTACCAAAAAGAACTCACCCATCGGTCAGCAATGACTATAGACCTGTTGCCCTTACATCCCACATCATGAAGGTCCTGGAGAGACTCCTGTTGGCACCCCTGAGTAAGCAAACAAGAACAAATCAGGACCCACTGCAGTTTGCTTATCGCTGTGGAGCTGGAGTTGAAGATGCCATCATCCACCTGCTTCAACCAACCCACTGTCATCTGGACAAAGTAGGCAGCACTGTGAGGATCATATTCTTTGATTTCTCCAGTGCATTTAACACAATTCAGCCTGATATGCTTTGTCAGAAACTCCTGAAGACACAGGTAGAGCCCTCAACAATCGCCTGGATCAATGACTACCTGACCAACAGACCACAATTTGTGAGACTGAAAGATTGTGTGTCAAACCAGGTGGTCAGCAGCACAGGGGACCATACTCTCACCATTCCTTTTCACTCTGTACACCTCAGACTTCCAGTACAAATCAGAGACCTGTCATCTGCAGAAATACTCAGATGACTCTGCAGTTGTTGGGTGTATCTTTTTTTTTTTTACGTGTCCTGTTTGGCAGTGTGGAGCTCAGAATTGGTGTCTGAGTATCAAGTAGAAGCCCGACAGATTTACTTTCACAAGCGGAGCAGTACAGCTTTTGCTATAGTCCTCCACTTGATATATGTGTGAAAAATCTTAATTTTCAATTGTTGGGGTTTTTATTTCCTGATGTTATGGACACGGAGACGGAAAATTAAGGAGAAGAAAGAAGGAAGATGAAGAAGAGAGGTAGGAAACAAAAAGTCAAGAGAGAGGGTGAGTTGAAAATACAAGAGAGGAAGGGGAACAAAGAAAACGCAGGAAGACATTGAAGTCTGCCTCCATACCCACAGGATGGCAGAGAGAGGGGGAAAAACAAAACATAACAAGAAAAAGGAACATCGACAAAACCAACCAAACATTGTGAACTAAGAATTACACAACCACATCACACAAAAATAGATAGATAGATAAAATAGATAGAAATACAACAACAATGTCACAGTAAAACTCATGGCACCGATTAATCAAGCTCTAGTAATGATGACCTCAGTGTAAGAATATATCCTTAAACACCAGAGACCCCACATCTATGTGTGTGTGTTAGCATGCTGGTGAATATAAGGTTTCTCCATAAGAGTGTTCGATAGTTGGTGTGAGCAGGCATCAATCCGTCTCCCAGGAATTGATGCAGACATGAAGGAGATTGGAGCAAAGACGTCCAAAGGACCCCCAGAGCCCCAGGCGGACCCGGCAGGGCCGACCGCATCCCCCAAGAGTGGAGCAAAGGAGAACCCTAGGGGAACGTCCAGCGGCTACTATGCAGGGGCCTGGGGGGCAGCTGTGACGAGCCCACGGGCCCCGCCGGCAACCGGCCGCGCCAGGGCGGGCCGGTCAATGGACCGGGAGAGCCGGGGCCCAGGGGCACCCCACCCCCCAGCAGGGACCCGACAAGGGATCGGCCGACGAGGGGCCCCCACTGCAGGGCCGCCGCCACCACCCTAGGCCAATCCCCACCGCCAACATCCTAGCGCCCCACCCCTGCCCTACGTCGGGGTGCCCCACCGATAGCCGTAGGGGCCCCTGCGGGTGTATCAGAGATGGACAAGAAGCTGAATACAGAGAGCTGCTGGACCACTTTGTGACATGGTGTGGAAACAATCGTCTCACCTTGAATGTGAACAAAAAAAAAAGGAGATGATTGTAGATTTCAGAAGAAACGGGGATAAGTCAAAAACTGTTTCCATCATGGGAGAAGAAGTGGAGGTATTTGAGGAGTATAAATACCTCGGAGTTCACCTTGACAAAAGACTGGACTGGAGACTCAACTGTGAAGCCGTCTACAAGAAGGGGCAGAGCAGACTGTACTTCTTGAGGAACCTTAGGTCTTTCAAGGTTTGCAGCAAGATGCTGGAGATCTTCTACAAGTCTGTTGTGGTGAGTGTAATCTCTTCAGCCATCATCTGTTGGGGTAGCAGCATCAGAGCCAGGGATTTAAAAAGGCTAAACAACCTGATAAAGAAGGCTGGTTCTGTTCTTGGGACAATTGTGGAACATCTGGAGATGATGATGCAAAGAAGGATTCTTCATAAAATCAAAAAAATTATGGACAACCCTGAGCATCCTCTTCATGAGACTGTCATACAACAACAGAGCGTCTTCAGTCGGAGGCATCTTCAGTTTCGCTGCAATACAGCCCGCTACAGGAAATCCTTCCTGCCCACAGCCATCATAATCTACAACAACAACAACAATAATTAATTATATGAGCTATACCAACACTTAATTTCCCTCTGGGATCAATAAAATATTTTAGAATTGAATTTGAATTGAATTAAGTGTGAGTGTGTGCATGCATGTTTGTCTGTCTTGTAACCCACCTCCCATGGGACCTTAAGTAGGCAGATATTGGATATCTCTCTGTGCTTTTCCTAAATATTGAGTTTAGTTGTTGCTTCATCACATACTGTGTAGAATATCCCATAAAAACAAGCTATTAACTCTAAAACCACTGTTTTTTTCATCTTTCATTAAAACAAACTATGAATTAAGGTAGCTTTCTGTTTTTCAAGGGGTGATATATTTTTGAAGCTTATAGTTTATAGTGTTGTATTCAGAACTGTTTAAACGATTAAAATTTGTAATCTAATTGATCACAGTGTAGCTGTAAATTAATCACAATTAATCATGATTAAATAACATTCCTAAATATGACTGGAAAAGTACAATTTTTGGTGTAAATAATGAACAAAATCAGAAGCTGTTGCTTAATTTTTTTAAGGAAATACAGGACAGATGCATGGAACTTTTGTTTTGTATTCCACTATCACATTTACATGTGGCACTTTTGAACTATTAAATGTTTTAGCCAGTTGCTAAGGCAAACTAATTGGTGAACATTTTCTGAATCAAAAGCTGACCATTTCCTATTAATTTTGGACAACCATGAGCATCCTCTTCACGGGTCTATCCTACAACAACAGAGTGTCTTCACTTTCGCTGCAACACAGACTGCTACAGGAGATCCTTCCTGCCCACAGCAATCAGGATCTACAACAACTTCTTCAAGAATTAAATAGTATGAGCTACAACAACATTTAATTTATCTCTGGGATCAACAAATTATTTTTGAATTGAATCTTTCTGAATAATAGAAGGATTATTTGTTTATCAACACTGCAATGCATGTTGTGACACCGAACCATTACATTACTTTCTGGTTCCCACTGTTATTATTTGCAGTTGTCTTGCAGCTGCAGTGTTAGTAGCAATGTTAGCTTGTTTGGAGTGATGTAGACCAATAATCCCTATGGTTCGCAACTGAAAAGTCAGAGACATTCACATGGAAGCACAGATGCAATTTTGGTCTGCCATGCTGTTTACGTGACGAGCAAGCACTAAAAGCAGCGCGGGCTGCATTGTGCGATAAACAGGGCGGGTCATTCCGTGCATGCGTTAATTGCGTTAAAAAATTTTTATCGCTGTAATTCTGCGAATTAATCAGCCTGTGTTAACAAGTTAATTTTGACAGCCCTAATGTAATCAATATAATGATCTTGATTATTACCTGTTATATTAATACAAACACAGATCAGATGTGATCTAGTACATTTTATGATATTGTTAAACTGTGTTCCTATATAGTCTAGAATATTTAGTCAAGATGGTGGTGGAAAACATAAATGTGTAATTTGAAAGGAAAGGAGAGGGTGAGCCAGATGCCATTGGACCCAGCTGGGTTGTCACGGCAACCCTGTCTGGTAAAAACTAAAGAGAGGAGAGATTTGAAAGAGGCAGAAAAAACAGAATGAATCCATTTTCTTCTTTAAAAAAAAAAACGCTAAATAGCTTTTCTACTCAAAACCCAATTCAGTAATATAAAAAATGTCTCTTTTTTTTCTTGGCAGCTTTTGCTCTTCACACAGGAGTCAACAGAAAATAGATTTAGCCCCACTGACACAATCACTGTCTGAGCACAGTCGGTGATGAAGAGTGGCTTTGAAGTTCGGCTCTCCTCTGTGGAAAGTGGACTGCATGCCTCAGTGTCCTGAGAGGCAGAGTGGTGTAGAAACCAAACACTGCTGAAGGGTTCAATTCCATCATGTGGGGTAAAAATAAAAAAATGTTTCTAATTAAATATTAGGAACATAGAAATGCTTGTTAAACTTTGGGCGGCAAAGTCAATCAACAATTCAAACACTGCCTCACATATAAAACTAATGTAGATTTTTCAACTGTGTTCCTGGAATCTTGCTTTCTTGTCTTGAGACTGATTCTTTCTTGAGGAAGGTAGCAGCCAAATGCTGCTAATCAAATGCAATTAATTGGTCTATCACCAGTGATTGTGAACCACCTCTATAAAGACAGGCATTTTAGCAGAGGTGTTTTAGGTGAACAGACATTTGCCGGAAAACCTCAAGGAACACAAAGAATGTTGTAAAAAGACAGGGCCAAAATAAAAAGAAATAAATAGAATGTTAGTAATTTTCTTCCAAGTAATTCTTTAGTCTAGGGCCAATTCAAGTCATGCCCCAAGTAGAAGAGGGGCAAGTTGAAATACAATCTCAAGCCTTTAAAGGGGGAAGTCCAAATCAAGTCCCAATTCTTTGGGAGGCAAGTCTCAGTTAAGTCCCATGTCCAAATCAAGTCTTGAGTCTTTAAGAAACAAGTGTAAGGGAAGTCCCAAGTCTTTCAAGAAAACATTCAAATATTGTCTCAAGGGTTCAATTAAAGTCAAGTCCCATGTTTTTTGAGAGGCAAGCCAAAAGTAATTCAGGGGTACTTTGAAAACAAGTCCCAAGTCTTTAATGGGGAAGGCCAAGCTAAGTCTCAAGACTTTGTGGGGCAAGTCCAAGTCATGTCTCAAATAACAGAGAATAACAATTTATCCCCTCATGACATCTACTCAGCCTAAAACAGAGCATTATTATGCCCCTATTCCACTAGGGTCGGCTCGGCCTGTGTTGCGTCAGATCTGCTCAGCACGGCCTGGTTGTGTTTCCATTGCAATTCCAGGAACGCTGCCTTGGGTGAAGACATTGGTGAGCTCAGCATAGCAAAGTTCCAGTAAAAATCAGTCATCACTCACCGTTTCCCGACATTACAGATACCGATGCTGGAGCCGGTATTTAGCTCACACTCTCTCCCATTGCTCGCCGGCCTTTCACCATAAATGCTGTCCATTTCTTCAAAGAACTTCCAGTGCTTGACCAGTTCCCCCGTGTTGTTCTGGGCTGTTTCCTCATTGTTCTCAAGATCATGTGTACCCCACGAGCTGAGATCTTTCATGGAGCTCCAGGTTGAGAGAGATTGTGATCTTGTATTTTTTTTCCATTTTCTAATAATTGCTCCAACAGTTGATCTGTTCTCACCAAGCTGATTGCCTATTGTAGATTGGCTCATCCCAGTCTTGTGCAGATGTACAATCTTGTCCCTGGTGTCCTTGGACAGCTCTCTGGTCTTGGCCATGGTGGAGGCTGGAGTCTGACTGTTTGAAGGTGTGGACAAGTGTCTTTAAATAATACAGGTATGGAGTGAAAGGATAGAATAGCTTCTTGAGGAAAAAGTAACAGGTCTGTGAGGGCCAGAATCCTTGCTTGTTTGTAAGTGCTACATATTTATTTTCTTCACCAATATACCAATAAATTCTTTAAAAACAAATTATCTGAATTCCTGGATTTTTTTTGTGTACCTATGACGAAAATTACAGACCTTTGTCCTTTCTATAAGTGGAACAACTTGCAAATGAAAATAGTAGAAATAGTGAATATTGAATACAGTTAAATAATTCCCCAGTGGCTGCATCGTGGCACAGTTGGTAGCAGTTTCCATGTAGCAAGAAGGCCCCAGTTTAAATCCCAGCCTGAGGTCTTTCTGCATGGAGTTTGCATGTTCTCCCTGTGCATGTGTGGGTTCTCTTCAGGTACTCCGGCTTCCTCCCCCAAAAACATGACTGTTGGATGAATTGGTCTCTCTAAATTGCCCTTAGGTATGAGTGTGTTCATGCATGGTTATTTGTCCTGTATGTCTTTGGGTTACCCTGCAATGGACTTGCGACCTCACTGAATGCCTCTTGCTCCATGACTGCTGGAGATGGGCACCAGCCCCCACTGCAACCCTGCATAGGATGGATGGGTACAGGTAATGGATGGATGGATATTTTTCCAGTTATTTAACAGACAGGAAACGCTGGGAGTTTCTTGTTTAACATTAACACTGGTGTTGATGCCAAATATAGCTGATAAAATGCAACACTAATTGATTTTTAAAATCTGATGTCTTACATGACCATATAATAGTGAGGTTTAAAAAAAGTGATGAGACCGGCTCAGGAAAAGGCAGATATTGGAGGATAAGATGAGGTGTGAAAGAAGAAAAACTGAGAGCAAAGCACAGAAAATGAGAGAGGGCAGCTGCATGACAGAGATTCTGGAGTGACAGAATGAGAGGCAAGATGTCAAAGCCTGTGAAGATAAAAGGAGGAGATGCTTGGAGACAGAAGGAGGGATTTGGAAAAAGCCCAATGTCAAACATCAAACAAAGTTTTGGAAGAGAAACAAAAAGAAGCAGAAACGTAGCAATGAAAATGTTAGGGAGTGATCAGCAGACCCATTAAAAATTATATATTTATTATTTCAACCTAAGCAAAACCCTGGTCACTAGAACAAAATCATTAATGTTTAAATTCCCATTATAATAACCAGTGTTTATATTTTAGGCTGATGTAGTGTTGACCATCACTTTTTGACCTTAAGCTTGAGTGCAGCAAAACAATGATTCAAAGTGCACCAGCACGTCTGTCACTGTATGGCCTAAATCAAGACTATGTGAATTTTTTGAAGTGCCCTAGTCAAGGTCCTGACTTACAGATTGGTAAGATTCTGGGGCACAACATAAAATAAGCCTTTCATGGTCCAAACCCCTCCAATGTGGCTAAGTGTAAACTATTCTGCAAAAATTCCTCCACATTGATATATGTAGAAGACTGATTACCAGTTATTAGAAATGCTTAGACGCAGATACGGCAGATGGTACAACTACTTATTAAGTATACGTGCAATTACTATTTTCCGTAGGGCCATGTTGGTTTGGATACCTTTGTCCTCCTAATATATGATCTCTTCATTTGAAAACAACACTCTGTATTATTATTTTTAAGATCTTTTGAACTTAAATGTGATTTAAAAAAAAGCAAAAAAATTAATAAAAATGTAAGGGGGCAAATGCTTCTTGTGTTTTGAACCTTAGCAGTGCCACCTGCTATTTATTATCTATAAATGACAAAGTATTCAAAAAGGCAAGCACTACTTGACGCATTTCAGCAGGTGTCAGAGTTGCGAATGCTCAGTGAACTTAACTCAATCATCAATAACACCTTCTATTCATTTGATGCTTTAAACATTTTACAAAGATGCACCTTCAGCCCCAGGCTGATCCTTCCATGGCAATCTGGATATTCCAACCACTCACTAATTTATTTAACTCTATATATAATTATATTCTATGCTGTTTATACATAAATGATGAATCTGTCCTCATTGCTCAGCTTATGTTGCTAATGTTTTCATGTTACATACTAGTACATATACCAGTGTTTTTATTTATATTTGTCTTATGCCTGTTTTGTTCTAAATATCTTTGCTGATTCTGTTGTTACCACAGTATTTCTCCCAGGGAATTATTAAAGTACCCATCTATCTAAATTTCGCTAAACACTGCTTAATGGAGCATTTATATACATAAGCTAGTAAAGACTAGACAGTTTTTACAGACTGAGCAACAAATCAAGGTTATTAGTTCAAACTGCATTTGTAAGTGCAGATCCATGTTGTAATGGGAAACATTAAACAACAGGAAGACGAGACAGAATAAGGGCTCCCATTTCAGTACTAATTTAAATTTTTACAACCGAAGCTCATTTTTCCGTTAGTTTTAATTTTCAGTTTGTTTATTTTCTTTACTTGTTCTAAAAAAAGAGGTTCAGGAAGGTTCACAGCAGCTGGAAAAGAATGAGGAACTGCATGCCCAACAGTTGACAGTCTAAATATGGTCTTCAGTGTTAATTAGATGAAAGTCAAGTCCCAAATCTTTGAGAGGCAAGTCAAAATATAGTGTCAGGTCTTTGTGGGGTAAGCTGAAATCTGAGGTCTTTAAGGGGGAAGGTCAAGCAAAGTCTCAAAACTTTTGGGGGCAACTCCAATTCATGTCTCAAATGAGCCTTCCAGCATTATCAACTGGGCCAGTAAAATAACTGGTTCAGCTCAAAGCTCACTGGTGAACCATACATGTCCCCTTCACTGATTCTTCCAGCTTCTTCCCTCTGGAAGGAATTACAAAGTTCCCAGTACCAGGATAAATTTAACCACCTCTGGAACAGGCTACCGGACGACTTCAGGGCCGCAGAGAATGTCAATCTTTTTAAGAGCAGGCCCAAGACTCCCTTTGTAGCCTTGCTTTTACCTGATTGTTATTTATTATAGTCTGTTTATTTGCTCTGCATGTTTTACTTGCTTATATTATATCAGTGTTTTACTACTTAGTCTTTTCACATTTCTCCATTGTTTATTTTGATATTTTAACCTGCTATTTTAATCTTCATTCCAGTGTTTCCTCTGTGGGAGCCCTCTGCCTCGGGAGCGATGGTCAGCTGGGCCTGCCTGGGTGCTCTCCAGGTAGCACTTGGGTGGAGGTGGGGGTCTCGGCCTTGCCTCCTCTGGGAGCCCTGTGTCAGTGCCTTGGCTGCTGCAGCTGATGTGCAGCTGCCGGTGCAGATGGCTCCTTTGATGGCGTTTCCTTACCTTACCTAGCTCTTCTGTACTAGGCCCAATGGCCTCTTTATTGTTGCTTTGGGTATGTGTGTGCATGGGGGTTGGGTTAGGAGGAGGGGGTATAAATGTGATCATGTTTTTAAATCTGTGGGGGAAGGATGGGAATGTGGTTTATGCGGGGTCATTTTTAATCTGTATAGCACTTTGACTTGCATTCTTTGTATGAAAAGCGCTTTATAAATAATGATTGATTGATTGATTGATTTGGAGACTCTAAACTGCATTGTTATTTAGCTTAGGTATTTTTGTGTTGCCATATAATGGGCTGGCAATATGGTCTATGGTGTTTACCTATTGCTTGTTTAATGCTTATGTAGCCCCCTGCCACCTCACAACTCTGTATAGAACGATGTGGGTGTAAAGATTGATTCTCATTGTGTTTCTCATCAAGTGTTTGGATGGTCACAAACTTCAAGTTTTAGTCCAACAAACTGGAAAAGTAAATATCTGCTATTAACTGATATTTTAGCACAAATCTGGGATAGCAGCAGACAGAATGGGATAATTGGACCATTTTAGGTGTTTGGGTTCTGTTCCCTTATTATTACCCCTCATGACTGCATTCCAGTGACTGCAGAAGGTCACACTAACCCATTTAATAAACTGGTCATGATGGGAGGGAGACAGAGAGGGAGCTTATAAACAGAAGGACGAAGAAAAGAGGCTTATGAGTTACCATCATAACATGGTAGGTAAATGGTCATGCTTACGGTATTGTCAAGAAGATGTACCTGGTAAAACTGAGCAGCAGTGAGTCATTTCTAACCCTTTTCAGCAATAAATCTAGCACCTGAAAATTATAAAGACAAAAACACTCTTCATCAGCTTCTAAAAGTGACTGTAGCTGGCATCTGTGCTGTGTCTTTTTAACAGTGTCTGATATAACCAGCAAGATAAAGCTGAATGACTGCTGGAGGGAACAATTGAGCACATGAGAAAGATAAAGGAATTATATACAGGTTAACAGACACAAAGGTTTTTAATTTGTCGTATATCTGTTTCTTTTTGGGTGAGGACAACTCCAGGCGGGTGCATGCAGGGCCTTCAGGGGGTTGCATTGGCGGACATGGGTTACTGGCCTGCTGGCCATACTGCTCCTGGGTGGATCTGGTGTGGGCTTGGGGGCTTGGGGTTCTGGGGTGCCGCGCCCCCTGGCTGTGGTCCTGGCTGGGGGTTGCCCAGTGTGGTGTCTATGTTCTCTGTGCTGGTGTGTGGGGGATGTGGTCGGTTGTGTGCTGCCATTTTTTTATTTTTTCGCTCTTGGTCGATCCTCATCGCTGACTTCTGGAGGCTGGGAGGCTGTTACTATCTAGGTACAGGTGCTCTTCCTAGGGGTTGCACTTGGACGGGGGTGGGGGGCTGAACTATCAACCTGAGTGTCTAATGTCTATTCAGCTCTGATAGTAGACCAAATGTCGGAGTGGGTATAGCTCTTCCTCTGGGATGGGACTGGGGGGGACTGCCTTGGGCTCCATGGGGCTTGGTGTTGCTGCAACCATAGGCCTCGGGGTGGATATGTCAGGGCCTTCCTCCCTTGATGGATCTTGGTGAACGGAGGTGCCTATTGGAGTCAGTGGGGGAGGTGGCTCCCTGGGAAGGCATTTTGTCCCACATTCCTTCACTCCCCATCCCTGGATACATCTGTCCACCCACTCCATCACTTTACCACTCATGTAGGGCCTTGGTGTGTAGGCACATCACTGGGGTACAGGGAGGGGTTTCCATCTCCGCTATTCCATGAAGGCCTGGGTCCCAATTTTACTCTAAATCTTAGACACTCTAACTTAAAACATTCTCATGAGGTACACTTTTCAACATTCAGAGGGGGAGCTGTTCATTCAACTTCACCTCTGGTGCATGATTATGATTATAGTTTACAGTAAATGAAAACACAAAATCCAATTTGAACGTTACTTATGACTAGTAAAAATCACTAAAATAAGGATTTCTGGTACAAAAATGTCAACCTATTGAAAAGTGGGGCCACTTACTTTGTACATATTATTGGGGTTGACTCAGCATAAGCTATAAATGTCTGGTTTTCTCTGAGTATCAATAATTATGATCAATAACTTAATATGAATATAATTATTGATGAAGTTCAAGTTTAATCTTTTGATTAAAGATAATCAGGGCACCAATCTCTAATTAGAGATCATTTCGATACCAGACAATCAGTCTCTCCTGAAAAGTTGAGCTCTTCCGCTGGGACATCAATAAACTATACACACAGTGATGAAAAACAGGAAACTTCTCTCTAAACTAGGGGACATTTCTTAAGAAAATAGATCAACCTTACAGCCAAACATTTCATAAATAATTTCCATCTTTTCTAAAGCATGCAATATAGAGAAAAAACAGTTAATGTTGACTGGATGAGGCTCACACATGTGTGTGTGTGTGTGTGTGTGTGCATGTGTGTGTGTGTGTGCATGTGTGTGTGTGTGTTTGTGTATAGAGAGGGAGAGAGAGGCGACGAGCGAATGAGGGGGGTTTAGCTTCCACCCCCTTTTGTCATAGATCACTTTCGACTCAATTCTTAGCAATTGGCGCGATCGGTTCCGAAAGGGAGACAAAGTAAGGGCGCGTGGCGATTCGACAAAGGCTAGCTTCAATTAGCAATGGTGGTGTGGTGGAAAATTGTTATGTAATTAGGAATTAAGTGTATATTCTCTGTTTAGTGAATGCATCTAGGGTAAAATGACGAGATTATTGTTCCAACTTAATGTTTATGATATATATGTGTCAGGTCACCAGAGAGACAGACGGGGGCTGTAAGATAACAGTCTGGCCTTCGGATGAGCTGTTTTATACGTTGCTATCAGACTCGCATGAACCAGTTACTCCGGAGGCGAGGCGTGAAGGTTGGAGAAGACATCTACAGAGATAAACAGTGATTGCTGAATACTATTTAGGGGTTTAGTTAGAAAGGTTGGTTAGGGTGATGCACGAGTAACTTTGTCCCCTCCATGTTCTGGCCAGACATGTTTGTATTAAATACTTAAATGCCTTCTGGGACTCAAGTCTTCTTTATTTTGGAAACCCTGAGATACTTTTTTTGCCATAACAGTGGCTTGGACAAAGGAAGGGATGACAGTTACCCGGATCGGCAGAAGGCCACGCGACCTGCCTAAACATGCACGCTGGTCAACCACAGCGGGAATGAGTACAATCAAGCCAGGGAATTATATAACAGACTGCTTCTGGTTGCCACCAATGAAAAAAATGACAATAACACACAAAAAAACACAGGGCCAAAGTGCGTCGACACTGTTTGCTGACGAGTAACAGTGTTACAAGTTCACAAACTTATATCAACCAACAGAAAGACCGATCTAAACTGTCAGACCTAACTTCTCTACCCAGACTCAGCAGAAATAAACCAGGTTTATCCTACTTGGTGACGATTCTCTTCGGGTCCACACCAGTCCACGACGACAATTGTAGAATTTGCACTGAGAATGTTCTTTTGGCAGAAGTGGCCGTGCACAGCCGAGGTCAGGAAAATTGGACTTGTCCGATTGCAGGCAATGAGTGAATCAGGCCTTGTTTTCAATAGAGCTCAGAGGCCAACAGACTTCCTAGATGCACAAACAGATAGTCAATTTGCTTGGCAGGTTTACTTCGAAGTTTCAAAGGGGAGTTCTATCCTGTTCCACCAGGTTTGAACGAAAAAGGGGAAAGTTTGCTAGCAGTTCAAATGAGTGTCTCCTTACAGCTCCGCGAGCAGGAACAAAAGACGATGATTTTAGTTTTTGCATCCCCTTTATCAACTCTGTGATGTCACCACTGGCCACAGACCAATGAGAATGGGTTGAGGGCGGTGCAAAGGATGCTGGGAGATGCAGTTCGTTCAGTAAAAGGCGATAGATTCCAACATTATACACTCAATACACACAATGTGTCCGATGTCTGTTAAATCTATTCCATGCCATTAAGAATTAAGCTACTTCTGAATGTAAAAAGGCATCCAGTCTAGTACTAGCCAAATGTTCCCAAAACGTACGTACAGAGTGTATTTATGCATTTGAAAGGAAAAAGGTATTTGAAGAAGATTTATGACTTCCCAAGTTAAAATGAAAACCGGAATCAAACTATTAAAATTAAAACCTGAGTATAAAGGTTGATGGTTTAAGGACATTCTCTGCAGTGAAAATTATATTTTTTGTTCAGTTTTAGTTTTTGTAAATAAACATATAAAAGTAATTTAGCACAAAGAATCTCACACACACGCACGCACACTCACACATCACAATGTTAAGCATTTAATTTGGAAGTATCTGGAACATTTAGAACGAGCACCAGATGGCAAAAGTGAAAGCATTATGAGTTGAAGTGTAGTGTCTAAACAGTGAGTGGACACCAAACACAGAGGATTCCTATAAGATGCTCAGGAAAAAATTACTAACTACCAGCATTACCAGCTTACCAGGAATTAGTTATGCCCTATGATGCTTGTTGTAGGAGTACCAGCTCATAAAAGATCAAATCTTTTGCATCGTTATCAATGATCTACATGAATACTAAGTTATGGTAAAATTGCAGTATTCATTAACGGTGGTTAATCTAGAGTATTCCTGTTTTTTGTTTTGTTTTTTTACAGCAAGTCTATTCTGAGTTCTAAATTCACAAAGCACTGCAGTCTTCTGTGTTTTTTACAACTCTTGTAATATGGGGTCAGATCAGTCTCATTAAGAATAAACTCATGCAGGGTTTTTCACAAATTCACATGCTCATTCTCAAATGCACACGCTCTGGTTCACAAATATAATTTCGAAGAAACACTTGTAATATAACTTCACAAATGCACACGATCCGTTTCACAAATGCACACGATCCGTTTCCCAAATGCACACGATCCGTTTCACAAATGCACACAATTTGTTTCACAAATATAACTTTGAAGGAAGCTTCAAATATAAACTCACAGATCATACGAATCGCTAAATGTGCATTTATGAACCACTTCTCATTTGCGAATCTCTGTATTTGTGAGAGAATTTTGTGTGGTGAATTTTGAGAGATATATATACATATACGCATACACATATTCATTTGCATTTACTTCAGCAGCACAGTAGGTGAACTTTTTCCCTTTTTCGTTCCTAAACTTTTTTTGGAACGAACTTTCAGCAAAGGGTTTTTTTCTGTCACAATCAGTATAACACAGGACACTCTCATCTTCGAGAATGTCATCTGCTGGAATCTGCTGTGGCTTTAATTTACACAAACGCATTTAGAACGTCTCATTTAAAAATGATCAAACTCTGTCAAAACAGATGAATGCCCTTTTATTTTAGGAGCAGGTCTACCTTTGCATCTAGTATAAGAATTAAAAGCACCTACAAACTCAACATCTTTAACAGGCAATTACCCCGGTGGACATGTCACTGAGTGTAAAGTGTGAAGGGAACTTTTAATGGAAAGAAACCAATTTACCTTAATGGTAAATTAGGAGTAACCCACAATCTACAATCCTGTCATCTGGTCCCCTGTGTTTTTTAACTAAACATTGTAATCTATTTGTTGTTTGATACACTGTCAAAGTTTGATCCTTATTTAAGAATTTATGTCAAATATTGCAGAAATATTTTTTATTGTCAGGGTGTCTTATTTGGGTCAGCACATTTCTTTTTGTTAGCCACAACCAAAAATGTTTAGCTCCACCTGCAGTAATTATAACTGAAATGATTAGTTTCTATTCCCATAATTGTATGCATAGTAAAATGATATAAGTGGAATACAAAGCAATTCACACGGGAAAAGTTTTATAGCAGTAGGAGCATTTGTATGGTTTGTTGTTTCTGTTGGCTGGACATTTGTGTCCATGTATCTACTGCAACATCAAATAAGAGATATAGTTCCCCTGAAAGTGATTTTTAATATGACACAAAACCAATCTTATAGAATTTTGCAGTTTGACCATGGAGCATTTAGGTCACCAACCTTTTGAAACTGTAGTAGCCCCTAGCTGTATCGGTGTAGCTATGCTGTTTCTGTGTTGGTGGGCTGATGTTGTGAACTATCACTCTTTTCGTATTATTGCTGTCTGACCCTGTTTTTGGCGTGTGTTGATGTGCCTTTTGTATATTGCATGGAACCGTGTGTCGGCTGTGTGTTTAAACACAACGCTCTGTCCTGATTAGGGCTTTTATCGAGGCTTTGTCCTTGTATTATCTTTGGAAAAATAGCCTGTGTGCTTCCAAGCTCCACTATAGCTGAGCAATTTCGGTCAGTAAGCATCTATGTCAGCTCCCGTTTTAAATTTGTCTCTGTTATCAGAAGTATCCCAAAAGTATCCCAGTTAGCCTTCTTCAGAAAATAGAATACATTAAATGAAATGTTAGAAACCTTTATGAAATATAACAATAGAAGGATGGCTGAAACAGTATAATAACTGGCTTTTTGACATGGATAAACATAAATTTTAATCAAGCATAAATTATGGAGAAACAACTATTTGCCTGCAGGGAAGAAATGGAGACGATGAAAGGAAAGACGGTATAATACATTTTTAAAGTTTTGAGCATTTTGTTTAGGATTTACAAATTATAATAAATGAATAATACTATTTTCAGCTTTAACTTGTGTCATAATTGTAAATAACACCTAAATTGAATAAACATATCTACTCTTATTGGGTCAAAGATCTCTATTCTGGCCTCATCTGTCTATAGGATATTTCCAGACACGTGGCTTATTTAGATGTAACATAGCAAACCTAACTTCAGCTGCCATATTTTTTACACACAAGGTGCTTTCATCTGGTGACACTTTCAAAGAAGTCACACTTGTTTAGTGTTACATAACTGTCCTGTCATTAACTTTAAAAACTGTGATGGGGCTCTTATTTTTTAATGTTTCTCTGATTATTTCATAGTGTGATGTTGGGTGAATACCCTAAGAGATTCCCTTCTGGGAAGATTGGCAAATGTCTTAAATATTTTTTGTCAGTGTGAAATGATAGACTTTAAATTGTGTGGAAATAGTGTTATAATCCTTCCCAGAGAAATACATTATTAACTGCATTTGAGTAGCATCACCTAGCTACATTTTTGATAATTAAATCCTTTGGAAGCTTCAAGGCTGTGCTTCAGCTTCCATGATCCTACTTAGCTGCTTCAGATTAACCCAGCTGTAAAAGTCCAGCCACCACACACTTGCTAATAAGAGTTTAACCTAGGACTGGCTCCAGAATAAGGCACCAGTATCACTACTCCAGATGAGGCAACTTGGTCCCTTGGTATTGACGATTGAATTACCATTACTCTCTCCTCTCACTCAGAGCTAAATGGGAGGAGAACCTGCCACTTGCAAAACAACCCTCGATATTACAGATTCCTGGGTAATTTAGCCTTCACCATAACAATCATTTGATAAGAGGAGGAGAATAAAAACATATAAAATCACCTTCCTTCATTGGCTTATTCTGGGGTTAGAATCCGTTTTAAAAATATTAACTGCTTTGACAAATGCATCTGAACAAGGATGATGGGTGTGTGAACAGTGAACAGTTTGCGACTGTCTGTAAAGAGAAAGTTACTTTGCCATGACATCTTTGTAAGATTTTTTTTCTTCTGTTTTTAAGTATAGCTTGACAATCTTGGAATGAAAGTTCAATAATTTGTTTGCTGTCTATGAGTGCCCCCAAGTGTTAAAATAATTATTTGCAAAATTAATCAGAAAATGGGTCGGACTTCTTTCTTGATGGAGTCCCTTTAAATATTCTACATGCTGAGAAGAGTGAATCTTAAGCAGTGCAGACAGAACATCTGCATGGTGCAGCTGGACATTAAATCATGTTTTTATTGAGTAAATTATGTAACATTTGAGAAGCACTTGTGCAAATCCCTTAGCAGTGACACTTATGTGTGGTTTGTATGGTGCTATTAAGGTGTGTCACTCATGTTACATAATTTTTTAACCTGTCTAACTCTGGCTTAGCCGGATGTATAGAAAGGTGCTGCTGTGGCATTATCTAATTAAGCAAGCAATAAAAACAGAGAGCAGATATGCAACAGTGGGATATGGATATAAAATACTGATCATTTATTTTTATATCGATATGCTTTGTCACATAAGGTAATTTTTTATGTGCTTTTTAATCCATGTTGCCATTATGATTGCAGGTTGTTGTCCAGGATGGCAGGGATGAAGGAGCAGCAAATCACAGAAGAGAAGCCCCTGCTGCTGGAGCAAAGAGGAGCGGATGCAGACATGGTTAGTCCACCATGTTTATCATTTGCATGTCTTCTTGTTGCCATTTAAACTCCTCTCTGGGCATTCACATGCCATTAGTGAGTTATTTAAAACAAAACTCTTGGCATATTAAGACTGAGATGTTTGTGCTCATTATTTGTGATGGCTTATAATTAGACAATGGGCTTGTTTACCAGTGGAGGAGGAAATTAAATGAACTCTATCCAACCATGACAACACTGTGAGAAGATGAGAGCTCATTTAAGCTTTGAGAGGAAGAGAAAGAGACTGAGAGACTGAAAAAACAGAGAATAGGCAGAGGCAATTACATAAACAACACTTATTCCAGTCCATATACCCATTAAATAAGCAACAGGTGGAGACTGAGGCTAAAACAGGGGCTCTTGAATGCCCCTTGATTCAGGAATAATGAAAATGCTGGAAACTTCTCTAATGGAAAAGTGACTTGAAGAGTCAAGATGTATGCCTGAAAAGCACACTGTAAATTATATCTGGAAAGTCTTCTAACAGGGATTTCTAAGTAAAGTGACTTGGTTATTATCTTTACTAACTGTGGAGATAAAAGTTGTTTGATCTAAAATAAGGGCACAGATAAGCCTAAGGAGGAATGACTAAAAAGTCTTGACAGCACATTATGGAAAGACAAATAAGAAAGAAAATTACTTTCCATAAAAGCATCTCTGTCTGTTTTTTACCAACTGCAGCTTTGCTGAGTATCATTGACTAAAGAACTGACTTAGCTGTGACTTTCTTTGTCAGGAATATAATGCATCCAGATGATACAGGAAACAGTTTTTTAATGATAACTAACGAATATGTTCTCCATTAGTACAAATGTCATAAACCACCATTGATCAGTTGAAAAGGTCATTGGGCCTGCTAATTATAACTCTCTGTTGGTAAATATTGAAGGCCATTGATTGCTGCCTCATTGAACCAGTTGCATGACCTGACTGGCCGCTGTTTTATTCTGTGAATGACGTATTTTGCTCAAGCACACACTTTGAGTTGCCTCTGCAACTTATTTGAAGTCTGGAGTTCTGCAATGTACGTCACCTTTGAAAGCAGTGAGTGACTGCTCATTGCACAAGACGCTGGTAAAACCCACAACCATTAATGTCTGACAAATTCTTCATTCAGTCTGTATGGGAAAGGCAAAGACAAGCTTTGGATTAAAAATGACAAAAGAACATTTGAGCAGATAGATCAAGTTAGACATTGTGCTCCTGGTTACTTTTGTAACACAAATGAAATAAATGTAAAAAAATGTTAACAAGTGTAAAAGGGTGCTGAAATCTTGTAAAAATGTTAACATTTTCATAATCGTCATTGGTTCATAGCAGTTTTAGAATGGCATGAATGGAGCAGATTCCTGGTTTTTGATTGCATGAGAACTAATCCAGCTGATCAAGACCCACAACTTGTTCCTGTACCCTAATTAAAGAAAGTCTGAAAATCTATAGCCTGACCCTCCAAGTGACACAGGAACAGAAAAGCTGTAATGAAATGGATCAAGATGTTTGTTCCTTGGACATTTAATGGACAAGAAGTTCACCCTGAGCATTTTGGAGATCTGAACAAACATGAGAAAATGAAGATGTGAATTATGAATATCATGTTTTATGTTTACTGTATGCTGCTAATCTGTCTGCCTTGGTTGTTGCCCAATAACCACCTTGTTGTGCTTGTTGTTTTGCAACACAGCAGGATAAAGGAGAGGAGGCATCGGGGGGACTCCCGTGCCCCGAAAGCCCCGCGCCCCCTAATGAACCCCCTCCCCCCCGCCGCCCCACTCACCGCTGGCATGCCTTCGCACGGCACTGGCTCCGCCAGACCCGGCGTCGGACCAGCGGGGTCCTCCCGGTAACTACCAGAACAACCAGAAACATCTGACTGGCAGGACACAAAATCTAACACACAACAGCATAGTTAGTAGATAGTTAAACATTAAATAACTCATTTAGTGATTTAGTGAACTGATGATCAATTCATATATTTTTCTGTTGCAAAGCTGCAGATGTTGTCCATCCACAAGCTAAACTGGACAGTTTCTAACATCAGAAAAAGTTCAAAGGACACTTATCAACCTACAATAAAATCATATATTTTTATTTATACATTTGGTCATTGATATAATAAATTATTTTCTTAATGAAACGCGAGCTGAAAATGAAATATGAATACATTTTGTCCGGAACTAATTTCTCCCAAGCAAACTAGCTCAATGCTAACAAGCTTAGCTTTGTTCAGAAACTTTTGAAACAAGCAGAAAATGATCAACAAATGTGATCAACCTATATTTAGGCAAGGTAGATTCATTTATTCAATTGAAACTATTGTCATGGTAAAAAGGAAGCTGAAATGGAACATTAGGGGATTTTTTTCCTGGTTTAGCTCCTTTATAATCAATGACATCCCAAGCTTATGTAGCCTACTTCAGAAACAGAAAGAAGCTATAATCACTTATTTTTATTTATACAATGTATTTATGGAATCATTAACTTGTTGAAAAAGTTATCTAAAAAAGAAATATAAAGATATTTTTTCCGTATCTAATGTTTTCAGTTAATGTCTGATTGAAACTAGTTTCTGTCTATCTAGTTCTTACAAGCTAAGTCATTAAATGCTAACTTGCCCATCTTAGCAGAGAAAGCAAAACTTTATTTGATTCGTCAAAACTGAAATCACAATCTGAAAGAAGATGACTGTTCTTGATTTATTAGTAGCATCTTTGTAAACAGTGAAGCTCAAAAGTAAGCATGAAGAAATTTTGTCCAGATCTAGTTGTAACAACCTTACTAGTAAAATGCTGTCTAGCTGAGTTTGGCAGAGAGAGCCCAGAAACAAGCAGGTTTAAAAAAAATTGGAAGATTAAACTACACTTAAATCACAATTCATGCTTTATTCACTTGGTGATTTATCAAAGTAGTGGCTCATTAAAAAGTAAAGCAGAATAATAAATCAAAACCCATTTTGTTGAGAGACTTAATGAATATATGAGCTCAAAGTTTTGAAAGACAGCACAGACCAAAAACGTGAAATTGAAATGTGGTTTCTTGCAAAGCCGATACTGAAGTAATGCTTTAGTTATATTTCTGTAAGACGTTTTTGTTTTGGTATAGTTAGTTTGGTTCAGCTCATAAAATGCCCCTAGCAATAACACAACATACAGCAGCACAATAGGTTTTAATCCCCTGTGGATTTAATCAAGTCAGTTCCTTGATCCTCCAGGACCTGACAACTTAAACTTAATATTGCTGAGAGAAATCCTTTGAAAAAAGCCTTAAATCTAGGCCAAAATCTGCATTCACAAACTTCAGAAAGAGACAGATCAAAAGTGCCAGAAACCAATTATAGCATCTTCATGGCACCTTATCAACATGTGGCCTTAGACATTTCACAGTCTGTACAGATGAGCAAGGCTAAAGGTGACATCACACCACCTTAAGAATTAATTTCCTTTGGTTAGTCTCACATCTTCTTGAATTGAGCCACGACACATCGTCTCCATAAATTCCGTGGGTGTAAGCGTTAGAAGAAAGAGAAGAGTGCCACCTGCTGGTCCGACCACCTTACTACCATTACTAACATCTTCCCAGTTTTAACCAAAGAATAACCATCTGCATGAAACCTACGAGGATCGAAGTTGCCTCAAAGCTGCACCTTTGCCTTAAGGATTAATTAAATTAACTAATTAAGTGGCTGGATGTTCTGTTCCTCACACATCCAGTTAATTTGGTACAAACAAATCAATATATTGGAAAATTAAAAATTCACTCAAACTGTTTTTATTGTGCAGTTTCTTTATTTGGGCAGCTTCGGATCCTGTGTTTTTTGTAACTTGTTTCTCTTTTTTAGGTGTATCCCTCTAACTCTCAGCACCACTCCTGTCATTTTCTTTCAAGTCATCACAGCTCACTAAAATTTCACATTATTGTGTTTCAATAATCCACCACTTTTACTTCAGCCACAGTTTTATATTTGTGTTTCATGTTTTCATGTTTTCTTTCAGAAGCATCTTGAAACATTCCCACCTGAATTCACAAATTCAGAGCTGTGCATGTCTAACAAGGAGGCAAGCCATCTATTCTGATGAGGAGTCTAATCCCACATGCATGCCCTTAATTTGGTTGTTTTTGTCTTATTCAGATTTACAGATGTTCCTGGTCTGCTCTATAGGCTTTTAACACTGGTTAGGATGAGTGAACATGTTTTGGTGGGCACAATGTTTGTGAAAGAAATTATACATGCAAATAGTTGTTGTTGTTGTTACGCATGTTGTATTTGTGTTTTATGTCACTATACATCAAAGACCAGATTCCTTTTAAGGTTAAGCAAATCACATAATTTACTCACTACCTGTGTCTGAAACCTTCAAACCAACAAATTAAATGCCAAATCAAGAAAATGTGTCTCATGCCTTGACTTTGGTTTGGCTCAAACTTGCAAAAGTACTCACACGCCTTATTGTTCTTCATATTTAATGTCACTATCAGAAAATTCAAGGTATTTTATATGGATTTTGTATGATAGACCAGCACAAAATAAAATAAAAGGTGGAAACAAACATTTAAAAAAAAAATGCAGATCTGAAACACTTTGTGTAGTTTTGTTTTTTAGCCCACTTGAGTGAGTGCATTCTCAAACCCCACTGCACCGCAGTTACAGCTGCAAATCTTTTTGGAGGTGTGTCTCTAACAGCTTTGCACATCTGCAGACTGATATTTTCCTCCATTCTTCTTTGCAAAATAGCTGAAGTTCAGACAGATTGGATGAAGAACTCCAGACAAACCTTTACTGGGATTCTTATGGCTTTCTTCTTGCCACTAAAGAGAAGAGCATGGCTAAAAATGTCCTTTCAACAGATACTCTGGATCTGTGCAGCTCATCCATGACCTTCTTGGCATATCTTGGTAGGTCTGCAGTTGTATTATAGCCTTCTCATTTTCAGATGATGGATAGAACAGAGCTCTGTGAGATGTTCGAAGTTTGGGATATTGTTTTATAACCTAATGCTGCTTTAAACTTCTCCATTGGTTTACTGTAGATGTATCTTCTGTTTTAGTTGTTCTTTATGAGGCTGTTTGTTCACTAATGTTCTTCAAGCAAATCTCTGAGGATGGAATAAAAATGTGTAGATTTTACATGCCAACTGTGGCTTTCCTTCACAATTATGTGCTACCTTGTGTTGGTCTATCATATAAAAATCCAAATAAATTACAGTAATGGTTTATGGTTGTATTGTGCCTAAATGTGGAAAAGTTTAGAAGGTATAAATAGTTTTGCAGGACATTAATCGTTTGCTGATTCAGATCATTTAGGCGGTAGTTTGCCTTGAGAGGGGATTTGGCTAATACACTGCCTCGTGTATTTAAACACCATCTTTCATTATTAAAAAAACAAACACAAATTCTGAGCTCTTCTCAATTTCCCACACATGCTTGAAGTTCAACATTTTTAGGAAAAAAAAAATTTTAAAATGCTAAACAAAACTGCCGGATATAAGAGCATTTTAAGAGGACCCCTTCAGCAGGTTTCTCCATCAGAACTGTTGGTATTCTGCCTGAGAAAACAAGTTCTGGTGGTTCTGTGGCCCCAGAGGGATCATCCGAAATTACATCAGTTTTAACCTATGTTTCTACACGTTACTCTTTGAGGATTTAACATAATCCAAATATGTAAAAAAGTCAACTTGGACATCAGGTAATATGTAACATATGACTTTGACAATTACCATTATTTTACATTAAATATTCAGAATTTGATTCAGTCTTGATAACATGATTATATACTTGTTAAAATACTTAAAAAGTCACAAAAAACTTATTCTAAATGTGTGTTTTTTTGTAAAGATTTTTATCATTCTATTTACTGTTTTTGAAGTGACTTTTTAAACACCTGATTCAGGAGCAGGATGCTAAACACAGCCTTTTGCACATCTCTGGCGCAGATACAGTAATGTTTTTTTTCCTATTAATTTGCCTTGTCTCTGTTAAATGCACTAACTGCCTCATTAATGGAGGAAGCCTTTAGCCACATCATGGCAAGTGCAGTTTAGATTGTACTGAGTAACTTTAGTAACTTTAATGCTCTTGAATGAACAAACACATTTGACTCTTGCTTTTCAAGCCTGTTCAATAATTTGCTGTTATATTAGTGGAATATCCTTTTAAGTGCAATGCATATAAAAAGTATTCATTTCACTTGGATGCTTCAGCCTTTAATTGCTTTGACAAATGAAATTGCGGTCAATATAATTTGGCTTTGTCTGTCTGGATGTTTATCAATCAGGTCTGAACATCTTGACACGGCCGCATTTCTCCATTCTTC
This sequence comes from Valencia hispanica, assembly GCA_963556495.2. NCBI lineage: Eukaryota > Metazoa > Chordata > Actinopteri > Cyprinodontiformes > Valenciidae > Valencia > Valencia hispanica. The sequence continues at coordinate 34,072,610 of OY747706.1, forward strand.
TATAAAAACAGCCCAAGCTCAGTCACGTTGCTCATGGTGGATAGGTTGTGAATAGTCTCTTTTTAAGTCTAGTCACAAATTCACAACCGGACTGGGATCTGGGGTTTGACTTGGCCACTCCAGACTATTCACCTTTTAGTCATTTGTAACCATTTCTGGTTGGCTGTATCTGTATGCTTGGTGCCATTGTCTTTCTAGACAATAAATCTCTTCCCAAGTCATCGTTCACTGGCAGATGGAATAAGAGTATCCTCCATGATTTGTTTCTGTATTCGTATACCCCTTCACCTTTACAAGAATTTGTCGGCCTCCTGCTGAAAAGCATCCCTACAGCATGATGCTGCCACCACTGTGTTTCATGATGGAGATGGTGTGCATCTCCTGATGTGTAGTGTTGCTGATGGCCAAACACATCATGTAGTCTGATGACCAAAAAGCTAAATTTTGGTCTCATCGAACCAAATAACATTCTTCTCGGATTCTCTTACATGACTTTGGAGAAATTCTAGAAGAGAGCTTTGCCATTCTCCCATACAGCTTCGACTGATGAAGAACCAACAATTTTTCACCAGTCTTCTTCGGGGGCATTCACTCAGTGTGTGATGCAGATTTATGTAAGGGCCATACTCCTTCCATTTCTTAATGATGGACTAAACAAAGCTGCATGAGATGCTCAGTGTGTTAGAAAACTTTTTGTAAAAAAAAAAATCTGGATACCCAGCATTTAGTGGTGTTTCTGGGAGTAAATATGGACAAAAATGGACGCATTTAGGCTACATGCCATCGTGCATTGATGACACCATTTACCCAAATATTTTTTTGTGATTCTTCAGAAACTATCTACCCTTCCCTTTTTTCTACATTGAAGTTGTGTGCACAACTTCATTTTTTTGTTTAAATCTTTTTGTAACTATCTCCGGACTTAAACTTTCAGTGGTTTTCTAAGGTTCACGGATGGTTCTTGTGTCTTCATGTTGTAAATGTTGCAGAAATGCTGATGATCCTAAGACTGGACTATCTTCTTCTTCAAACCACAATTAAATGTATAAAAAGGTGAATTACCAAGAGAATCAGACTCTGCTATTATTGCCAAGTTTGTACACATAAACAAGGAATTTGGCTTTGGTTCCACTTTGCTCTCAGGTAAGACCTTTTAGAAAAAAATGTAAATAAATAAATAATAAATAAAAATAAATAAATAAAATAAAAAATGGACCACCACTGGATTGGAGTGTGAAGGACTCCAGGAAAAAATAATTATTCTAATTAAGTTTCTTTCTCCCTTTTTTTTAGGAATTGCATTTATTGGTCCCTCATCTTGATCATTAAAATTTTAAATGTGTAACATTTGAATTATCTCCCAATATTCCTTCCATGCTTTCAGGATACGATTGTTAACTACAGCTTTGGCTTCATGTGAAATTCAATAGCTTCAGATTTTGGTGTTTGCTTTCTTAGGATGTTATCTTAATGTCCACTACTCCCAAATGTGCAGGGACCACTCCAGTATCTGTTTTATCTTGTTGTTGAATAATTGTTGGAAAAGCCCATTTGGATAAAGAAAAAAAGAAAAGACTGGACCTCCCAGACACTGCTCCCTGGTAATCTTCGTTTCACTAACTGTGACACGTCACTTAACTGGATCTCTGTTGAATTAGTACAGTCCCTTTAAAGGGAGTGAATATTTATGCAAGCCTTTCATTTTCCCAACATATATTTAATAAATTGACATTAGTTCTTAAAAATCGGTTTTCACTTAGTGTTTTTTGTAGACTTTTAAAATAAAATAGGTGAAATTATATTGACCACTGTTTCATTTTTAAAAGCAACAAACGGCTGAAACACCCAAATAGGGTGAATACTTTTACAGACATTGTTAGCTCAAAGGCATGCCATACCTTTTATTTTGAAGTTTGCTGCTTTTCTACTCAACTAAGGCAGCAGCTGATGGTATACATATGCATGTTCTATGCTACTAAGGTCCTTCTGGGGTTTTTTTTTTGGGGGGGGGGTTGGTCCTACAGAGAACTACTGTCATGGTTCTATAATAATGGATGCTCGGTTCAGTGTATGCAGAACGGAGTTCATACAACTTTACTCATTCTGACATAATAGCCTTTGTGTTTTTTATGTGCTTGTCTCCCTGACCAGGAATGCCCTGAACAACTGATGCCACCAGGCGACTGGAAGGTACGAACTCTCTCACTCCTCTCCACTTTAAATATGACTGTTCTTTTTGTTCTCTCTGTTATAGCTGTCCAGTTTTTTTTTGTCATCCCTTTGACTTGCTTACTTGGGTAAACTGTCTACATGTAGGGATAAATAAATCATTCCAAGGCCTGATATAAAAGCTGCCTCATGTTAGAGTGGCTGCCCTTAAAGTAATAAACATGTAGCAAAACAAAATTTACTTTAAAAACATAAAAAAACGGAGAGCATATGTTATGTATTCTAGCAGAGTTGTAGGAAGTGTGTGGTCCATCTGGTTGGGTAATTCAAGCGTTTGTCTTCCCCTCATTTAGGATTTAGTTACTCCCAGACACACAAATTATATGTGCTTCCATTAATCTTTTGTAAAACACGTGATTTTTTAACATTTTTGTGGCACTACTGAAATTTATTTGTACTAATCTAATATGAATAAAGGGGGGAGGGGAGATATTTAGCAAAGGGCTGTGACGAGGACTAATGGCCTCCCAAAATGGGCTGCCTCCTCTACCTGTACTCCCCTTATATATATATATATATATATATATATATATATATATATATATATATATATATATATATATATATATATATATATATATATTATGTATATATGTATGTATGTATGTATATATGTATGTATATATATATATGTATGTATGTATGTATATATGTATGTATATATATATATGTATGTATGTATGTATATATGTATGTATATATATATATATATATATATATATATATGTATGTATGTATGTATATATGTATGTATATATATATATATATATGTATGTATATATATATGTATGTATATATATATATATAGATATATATATATATATATAATAAATTGAGTTTTTACTACCTGCAATAGTGAGCTTTTCAGATGACCTCAAGTTTTGACCTAACACCGAGTTAGCAGGGAGGGAGTTCTTGGGGAGGTGGTGACAAAAAGATTACACAAAAAGGAAAACAGCGACTTACCGGAAACTTTTTTTTCTCTTTTAAAGTAAATTATCATCTCAAGTTTTCAAGTGCCTTTAATAAGAATACAGCAGGTAAGTTAAAGATAAAACCATAATCCAGAGAGCAGTTATTAAATAGAGCTTCTAAAAAATCGCATTGAATTGCATTGGTTTGTTTGGAATATTTTAGACATATCTTGGATGTTGACAATAATGGCAAAAGCTTATATGTGGCTCTGAAGTCCTAATATGACGTTTAGATCAAATCAGTTCTGAAGAGAGAAATGTGTGTTATGAATATTGTTTTTTATTTATTTGCTTGAAGAGGTTTAAATGATTTAATTCTATGTCCAGAGCTAAAAGGTGGGGTTGGGTGATATATTAGAGATTTTCTCCTCCAATTTGTTTTGCTTGAAACACTGTTATAGTTTAAAGGTGTATCTAAACAAATTAAAATATTATTGAAAGTTTATTTAAACATTTCATTTCAAAAGGTGAACTCATTATAGACTATGCTTGTGTAGATTCTCAGTCATCCGGGACATAGTAGGCAGTTTTAGTTAAAGCACTTTTGAATGTGATGTGTGACTCCACATCACATAAAAGACTCCACAGAGTTTGTCAGCAAAGTCAGTCAACTGGCTCCAGGGAAAACACTTGTGTCCTTTGATGTCACGTCACTTTTCACATGCATACCTACACCAGATTCAATTGACACTGTCAGTAAACATCTTCAAGAGAACAAACAATTACAAAAACTGACCAAATTCACTCTAGACCATATTTGCACTCTTTTGGATCTTTGTCTTTCTACTACATATTTTAAATACGAGGACAAATTCTACAGACAGAAACATGGCTGCGCCATGGGCTCTCCAGTTACTCCACTTGCGGTGAATCTCTACATGGAAGAAGTGGAAAACAGAGCACTGAACACATTCTGTATTAAGTATCGGTTCGGATATGTAGATGACACCTGGGTCAAAGTACAAACCATTGAAGTGGAAGCGTTACTCAAACACATCAACACAATAGACCAATAGGAAACCCCCAAACACACAAACCAATACCTACGTTTCGATTCCCACCAGCCACTGGAACATAAATGATCGGTCATCAGAACACTACAGCATCGTGCTGAAAAGGTCCCCACAAAGTGAGAAGGAAAGGACTAAGAGCACAAACATAGAAAGAATTCAGTCCAAGCTTGTGGATACCTCAACAGGGCATATGTTAAAGCATTTAGGAATTCTTGAAAATAATCAACTCAGGCCAGTGTAGGAGATGAGAAGAAGAAGCTGAGGAATATAGTCATCCTCTATGTAGCTGGAGTTCTAAGAAGGATTTTTTTTCTAAACACAATATTGCAATGCATTTTAAATCTGGAAAAACTCTGAGACAAACCCCTGCTTTTCAACGGATGCATAAGCAGCTTGTAACATTTTAAAAGATGCGTATAACTCGCGAAAGCGTTCCACCCAGCTGGTCTCGGGAGATCACGAAATCACAGGAGAATTGCAATTGGATAACTTAAAGGGTAGTATGCATGGCGAAAATTTTATTTTATGTTAGTAAGTAGCATAAACCCTCTATCCAGGCGAGTCCTGGTGTCACAGGTTGTCATGTTTTGTTTTGTTTTGATTTGCTTTGTTCATAGTTAAGCAATCGGAAATGTGCACGTCTTTTATTTTAAAAATGTCTGGATTCTGTTCACTGCTTCCGTGCCTGATTTTCTGTCTGGCCCGACCTAAACTGCTGAGCTTGACACGTTTTAGAAGCGTAGAACCTAAAAAATAGACCTGCAGCGTAAATTTAGGAGAGGGCCGTGACACAGCGCTTCTGAGTGGGTCCAATTCGTGCTGCTTCGCACCCAGTTGAAATGGTCCCATTGACTATAATGGTAGCTATCAGCTGCCTAATATGCTTTGCAGACATTACGTCGTTATGTGTCCGGAGGAAAGTAGGGCAAAGGCTAGTTCACCCCAAAGACAAAACACCCAAACACAAGCTCAGTGGCGTAGTATATGCAGTCCAGTGTAGAGAGGAATGTTCAGACCTGCACTTTGGGGAACAAAACAACAGCTACACAAGAGGATGTTACATCACAGAAGAGGAAACTTAACAGGTCAAGACTCAACAGTTTATCTCAAACTCAAGGACAAAGGACACTCATTTGAAGACAATAATGTTCACATTTTGGACAGAGAAGACCGACAGTTTGGGAAAGGGGTGAGCGAAGCCATCTATGTAAAACATAAAAAAACAAACTTGAACAGATGAGGTAGTTTAAGATTCCATCTTTTTATTATCTATAGTTCTGCCCTGACTCACTCCCCAGGCAGTTTCACCAAAACTCACACCTTGGGACATGTAACAAAACAGCTCATAATTGCTGGCGATTCGTCAGGAATCAGGATTATTAGTGCGACGACCCTTTCAGGGAATTGAATAGAGGGTAGGTAGAGGTTGTTATGTCGATGGCCTCGTTAGGTGATAAGAATGGTCTCCTTAGTGTTCTCTAATGTTTTTTATGAACATGTTTGGCCGATACTAGGAGCTGTTTACACGACATCGTTGCCGTTTTTGTTTGAATACGCCGGTGAAAACGCACTGCGTTTACACGACAGGGCGCGCGATGGAAAACGATGTAGTACATATGCCTGGCCTTTAGATGGCAGTGGGCCCCGTGTATGCAGGGTTCCAAGTTTTCCCCCTCACAACCCGGAAAAGAAACATTTCATGATAACTAACAATGGCGGTCTTCTTGTAGTTCTCCTCCGCTTAAATAAAGGCATATTGATTATTTGGCGCACGTCTTGTATGCGTTTCCGTTGGCGATTGCATAGAAGCCTGATGATCTCTAAGTTTTGCTTACAGAGAGACCAAATAACTTCAGAAGCTGCATCAGCAGTAACCGCATACCTGGATCCGCCATTGTTGTTGTTTTTCTGTAGAAAGGCGGAGTGCGCAAGTGCAACATGTCCGTAGGTGGCTGGCAGTGACGTCATCGTTTTCAAAAGTCTCCAGCTTGCGTTTACATGACAACGAATCCCCCAGCATTTTCAAAACTCTCCACTCTGGAAGCCGTTTCCCAAAAGCTGCGTTTTCGCCCCCCCATTTTCCCGTTGTCGTGTAAACGAGAGGCCGAATCGGAGAGAAAAACCTCCGTTTTGCTGAAAAACGTTGTCGTGTCAACAGCACCTTAGACGAAGACTGCTTCATTTATAGTTGTCCTACAGACAGCCACTGACTGCCTCCACAAGGAGATTAAATCAGAAAAAGTAACATATGATATGCTTGGAGTTTTGTATCCAAGCTTATCAGTGTAAAATTAAGTGGAAGCAAACAAGTATGACAGTATAAGGTGCACAATTAACTGGGCCCACTGCAGCATTAAGAGGACTGCAAAGCACATCCAATTCATGAGCTTGGATGACAGTCAGAAGGTGTGTACTGTAGCTGAAGTTGGCGCTTCAAGCACCACCACACACAGATGTATCCAGGACATAGACTACAACATTGCTTGTTTTATGGCACTCCTGCATTGGAGAAAACATCGGTGGCCAAAGGACTGGATTGTTGTTCAGTAGTCTAAACCCCTCTTTTCAGCTGAAAGTAAGTTTTGTATTTCATTTGGTAATAAAGGTCCCACAGTCTGGAGGAAGATTGGAGAGGCTCAGAGTCCAAGCTGTTTGAGGTAAAATGTGAATGTTTCACAATTTCCAATATTTAACTAACTCTTTCATCATCAATTGGATTAGTCTTGATCTGTGCTTCAAATGATTAACTTTGATGATCATATATAAAGTTCTTTATGTGATAAGTGGCAGTCAGCTGTGACAGAAAGTTTCTTAACAAGCACCTCTCTCTCACCGCTACCATCACACCTCACCCCGTCTGAGGTCTCAGGTACAGGAATAATGTAACAGAAAGGTTCAGTGTGATGTGTGATTATTTATTTTTAATCAGTGACTTGCAAAATTGTGAGGACATGAACTTTTATCATTCACTTTAAAGCCAAACGAGTGCAGGTTGTGTGCAATAATAAGTAAATCTTTCAGCCAGGCTTGCTTTATGTCACTCAGTCATCTTGTTCCCTAAAATATTTTCTGAAATATAGATTTATTAAACACAAACTGAGGTTGTAATCAAAGTTTCCAGTATAACCAGTGGTCTATGGTGTGCATGAGTGGAGGATATATGGGCAAGTGTTGTAATGTGCAATCAAAATAATCTATAAAGCAAAAGGTGGCAACATACTTGAGGAGAAGAGCAGAGACACGTTAGTAGGCAGTCAGGGTTTCAAAAAACATACCAGGTACTCAAGTGTCCCATTTGAGGTCTCATGTGTTGCTTGTGAAAGGTATATGTCCAGTCTAACTGCAAGTTTTAACACCCTCCTCCTTAATTAGTGTTGCATGCGAGATATATATGCCCAGCCTAACCACAAAGGTTGTAACACTGCCTGACTTTTGAGTGGCTCTGGTTAGTTGGCAGACTGGATGGAGGAGCTACAGATGTGAAACTTTGAGTTAAGAGTTTTATCCTTTGTGGATTGATATTCGTCATATTATTCGGCAGTTTATTTTTGATTTTATTAAAATGTTATAAAATCTTAAACTTAAAACAAAACGGAGTTAAAATTCAGCGGCTTAATGTCTCACACATTGATTGCTCTGTGAACTGTCAGGTCATGCCACATGACCACATTGTTTATCAATTTTGGACACAATATTGCATTTCTTTTACAGAATGTGAACAATGACTTTGTTATTCCTGTAGCTTGCGTTGTTTCAATCTTTCTGTTTTATGTGTCATGCTAAATGGTGGGGCATGGTCTCTACCTGTTCCATAGTTCATACCTTAAGATCAATACATAAAGCCCAAAGAACAGAGCCGTTTGTCCTTTTATTGGAGGAGCCAAGAACAACAACAACTTTTTTTCTGGCAAGGACAGTTCATACCTTGCAAGAACTCATCTGCAGAACTTTCTGCCCAGATAAAGAAGCTGCAAGAACTCTATAGCCAAGCTTTGTTCTTGCAAAGTATATATAGGCCTTTGCTCCTCTATTCTATCTACAAAAGTATGACGTTTACGTTCTTTTCTTTAATAATTGGTCTTTCTCCTACATTTTGAAATCTGCCTATATTTGAAATGGAAGTAGGAGGGAATAGTATGTTGAAGGAGAAGTATGAAATGTGTTCCATTTAGCAAAGAGTGAACTAACTCAGAGCCTTTTCTACATCTTTGCAGACGTTTTTAGTCAGTTGTGTTGACTTTCTTTCTGGTGATGTATCAGTATTTTAAATTCCTTGCTCCAGCTTGCATTCATTCTTAAATTTCTATCTTTTTTTGTATTCTTCTTCCCATATATATTTTTAATGTCTGTAGTTTGACATTTTCTGACCCTTTAGTTTGTTTGATTAATGTAGGATTGAGATTTGTAACATGCACAGCATATAACATATCTGTGTTTATAAATATAAATTATAAAAAGGCATCTTGCAGATAATTACATCCATGTTTAAATCCAGCAGCCAAAGAGGAGTTTCCTGTCTCTTTCTTAGCCAGATTTATAAAAGATGGTGCATAATGTGAACAAGAAAGTAGACACACAAACCCAGTGAGCTGTTTAAGGTTGAAAGAGCATCTAAAATGTGCAAATGTTGGCCTAATAATGAAGGTTATTTTGTTAACTGAGACAGTGTGCTATAAATTATGCAGTAATTATACAACATTCACCACAATCTTTGGGCTGTTTGAGCTTCTAGATTAATTCTGTGAATGATCAGGGTGTGTGTGTGTGTGTGTGTGTTTGTGTGTGTGTGCATGGGTGTGCGTGAGAGAGAGTGTGTGTGCGTGTGCGCATGTGCGTTAGCTTGATTAGAGCCTCCAAGCCTTTGATTAATCAGGTACCACTAATGAGTCCATTAGATTACTGAGGACTTTAATTGAACTGTTAACAACCTGCTTATCAAATACAACGTATCATGATGTGTTTACACATATATAAACATATCGAACTGCTTAAACAAAACATAGATTAATATGTAAGGGATCTGGGTTTATTTCTAGGCCGAATCATATAGGGACATAGGGATGTGATTGTTATAATTGTGCACATTTTTTTTGAAAGTTGTCCATTTTGATGTTTTTTATGTCTGATCGTGTGTCCTAATAATTTCCTTTTGGAACACAACATTTGTCAAATAAGGGCAGACTTAATTTTTTTTGTACTATTCATAAGAAATTACCAAGTGTATACTTTTTTTTTTAACAGCACAGTAGGAAACGGCGGATAAAATCTGGTTATGTTTATTTGTTTAATAACTGGGGAAAATCTTAGTCTTGAAAGCTATAGAAGAAGTTTTTATGACTTCAGAAACAGTTGGTTTTGGGGATTTAATCATTACTAACAAACAAGGTTAACTGTTATGGGGGAATATAAAGACTAATAAATAGATTCCAATATAGAGGTTCAATTAATGTGAACATCTTTAAACTACTAGCCATAAGTTATAGTGAATTTAATTAACCTGAAATAAAGTTCAACTATCCTTGTGGGGGTTTTTTTCTTGCCATTTACTCATTTGTGTCCTTTAGATAAAATGAAATTTGGAGAGATGTCACCAAGAAAACTCCCTCTGGAAAAGGTTAAAAGAAAATCCACACCATTAAATACTGTAGATACGGATGTACAGACATTACAAACACTGGATATTTCTCCAGCATTAATGAAAAGGCAAGACAGAAAATGGCCAAGGAGTTCAATACCTAGACAGAGACCCTTTCCTCTAAAGAAAACACCCCAACCTGAAAATCTAGCCCAATCCAGCCTTCAGTTGTTTGTAGGTAACTTAAAAAGTTGTCACATGTTTTGTAACATTATAAAACTTATTTTGGTAAACTAGCCACTACATTTTATTTGTATTACAAGGTCCATAAAAGTATTATGTAATTCTACCAAAGTCAATCCCTAATTAGGTTTTTTCAGAATGTTTTGTGCTTTTCTTTTTGACAGTGTCCATCTCCTGGAGGTTCCTGGACAGTCTTATCTGCACTAAGCATAACTGTTTTTACTGGGCTTTCACAGAGCTGCTTTATGTCCTAATAACACCTCACATAAAACATGCATGTCTTTTATTTCTAAAGGACCATCTGACTCAGGATGTATTGTATGGCTACCGAAAATCTTTAATAAATGCACATATTGGTCAACTAAAGAATTTTGCACAGGAAAAAGGGTTGCATAAACAACCAGTTACAGGAGAATTCAGGGTGTAAAAAGGCAGCCAAAGATTAAAGGAAAACTTCAGAGGACCTTTCGAAAACCTGAAAACCTTCTTATTAAGACAAATTTAATAGAATAAAAGCATGCCTGGCTCATTGGAAGCAAAGTAAAAAGAAACCAAGAGGTATTTAAAAATGCTGCACAATACCATGCCTTCTGCAGATGTAAACACTAGATTGCAAGATTGAAGCAGCTCTAACTCGCCATCCCCCAACAACACTGATGTATTTCATACAGTAACTGTGGCTCTAGAAGAATCATAATATACAAAGCAGTTCATGTAAATCAGACCAATTTCCTAAAGAACAAGACGGAAGCTTAAACTACTAAAAGATAGCACTTTTCTTATTTTTACACAAGGAGAGAGTGTTATCCATTTCTAAGTATAATGCATCACACCTGCATGAGGATCAGGAGAAAACTTAAGAAAAATTATAGGTGTGACATTGTGCTATGTTTTGCATGTATAATTAGCACATTGAAAAATTGAGAAATCCCTTCAAAAGATGAAATGAAAAAACATATTTCAGTTGGTCTCGAAACACATCGTTGTTCACCGCAGTCAAATGCTAATCCACGCAGTTTGTATGTTTAAAGCTGACGGGGAGATGCAGAGTCAGCACGGAGAGAGTTAATCTCCTGTGTGAGGGTGAAAAGGGGGACAAAGTCAATGACAGAGGAAGGGAAAGGTCCTGAGCGATCTGTCAGCAGGAAAAAAGAGGATGGATGGGGTGAAAGAAAGTGAGAGATGGAGGGGAAAAATAGAGAGATGAAGTTGTAGAGGTAGGACAAAGGGCTTGTTGATGAATGTCAGTATAGAGCAGAGACAGGGAGGCTCTGCAGTAAGCGCACCATTGCTGCCCCGTTGATTTGCACGTAGGCTTCTGGTTCCTCTCCATAGTGTATGTTGCTTTAACTGGAGAGAAATGTTGATTTGCTGTCTGTAAGCATTTTACAGTGTGGTGAGGTCTATATGTTTCATAGCAGGGTCGAGGTTGTTGGAGCTCCCATATCTCCAGATGGGAGAGTCAAGGTCACATCATTATCAAAACACTATGCACGTGTCGAAAATATCAAGGGTTGTGGATTTGCGTGAATTACATATTTCAAATCAGTTTATTTATATAGCCCCGATTCACAACAGATGTCATGTCATGTCAATGCACTTAACAAGAAGATATTTCATTCTTGTTCCAAAATTCTGCAGGATGAAGATGCTCATGGGGTTTCACGTTGTATTAATTTATTTTTTGAAAGCACAAAACAATGGGACAAATGCACATAGTCTTATTATTGTCTTACACCATTGTGTCACTTTTCTGTTGTTTCGTGCTGCCGGTCCCATCGACTTCCTACACAAATGACCACTAGCTGCTCATTTTAATATGAGAGTCTTTTCACTGGTTCAATTAACCAGAGGTGATGCAGCTCCTAGTTCATTGCCACCTTGGACTGGTGCGTTATTATGGGTGGTGCCTGGTTTTGTTGGAATTATGGAAAAGAAAGAAGATGCTATTCTGTGCTCAAAGTGTTGACCTATCTTTTTGAATGGGGGGTCAAATACTGGAAGGAGGTAGGCAGCCCCTCCCTGGGCTGCCACCTTATCGTGGTGGAGGGATTTGAGTGTCCCAATGATCCTAGGAGCTATGTTGTCGGGGGCTTTTGGCTCCTGGTAGGGTCACCCATGGCAATTTGGTCCTAGGTGGGGGATCAGACAAAGTGCAGCCCAAAAGACCCCTACGACGGAAAAGAAAATTGGATTCAGTGTTCCCTCGCCGGGACGCTGGTCACCGGGGCCCCCCTCTGGAGCCAGGCCTGGAGGCGGGGCACGTTGGCAAGCACCTGGTGGCCGGGCCTCTACCCATGGGGCCGGTCGGGCTTAGCCATAAAAGAAGACTTTTTGTAAATAGGCAAACTAGAGCTCAGGGCTGATTTGACAGTAAATCTGCTGGGTCAAGAGAGTTGTGAAGTTGTGAAGAAGCAAGTGATGTTTTCACAATCTGATAGATCTGAGGAATGTTTAGAAGGTATATTCAGCAAATTTTTCTAAGTCAACAAGAGGGATCCTGACAACTGAATTCTGACAGTTAATTAAAAGGTCCTTAAATATAGTATCAATTTAATGGTATGAATCTATCTGCAAAAAGGTTATTAAACAAAAAAAATTAAAATTGTTTCCCCAGATATATTTGATTTTCAGGTAAGGCAGAAAATACATACAAAAGGGAAATGTTTTGAAACTATTTAGCAGAATCACTGTCTCATATTTTCTATGAAAAATAATTAGGTGTGTATAAACTTATGGGATCCAATTGGAGTGGAACAATGTACAATATAATGACTGTATTTGTTATTTTCTACACCCCATTCTGTGATAAACAACAGCCAGTTGTGCTGCTCTTAACAAAAGGTTAACAAAACAAAATTACTCAAAGAAAAAACATGCATCATAATTCCTGTCTGCATTTGCATTGCTGACATAATCCAATACAGCCTGCAATTACCTGTATAACTACTGGCCTAATTTATTTGTCAGAAGTCACAGGCAAAAAACGGTTGTAGAAGGAAACAAGTAAACAACATCGCATCGAATCAGAAGCAGTGATGCTGGTGAGAGAGCCTCAGATTAATTGACAGAATAACCAAACCAATGAAAGAATGGAGAGGGCAGCTCTATGAGCCTATCACCAACATTCTGCCCATACTCCCCTGCCTTCACCGCGTGTAGTACGTGAGGCAGGGTGAAGGAAAGGGAGGAAGTGGGAGGGGCGGCTGCTCCCAGAATAAGAGCGTGGTGTTGGCTGCAAAGCAGATCAGACAAAGACTCTGCGGTGCTCTGCACAATTACCATCCAGTGCTCCATCCTCCAGCGAGTGCATCCCCAGGACCTAGTCCCGTAAAACAGGAGAGGTCTGGCCGCTCGTCTGCCTTCCTGCAGCCGCCAGTTAACACACTGCAACAATGCCTGAGTGTTGGGACGGGGTGAGTGATGAGTGTAAACAAAATAACACCTATGGGATTTTGTTAAGCTCTCTGTTATTGCTTCTGTTTGATGTTAAAACGTGCATTATGCGTGCTGATGTGGGGTCTACTTTAACCTGCAGCAATAGTGCCAGCTGATGCTCCATACTCTGAGTTTGTCCCACTGACACATATAAGCGCACAAACACAGTTGCATGTTAACACTCAGCGAAGCTCAGCCTCAGATACAATTTTAAGGAAGAAAATTACATTTTTTTAAATCAAGGCAAAAATAAGAAAATGTTTACTGCACTCCTCCTGTCTCCTTTGTTCATCTCAGGCTCTTCCTACATAAAAATAAGAGGAATTGTGCAAACATGGTGCTATTGCAAAAACGAAAGGCTTGTAGATTGAATACATTTTTTCTGCATTCATATAGCGTTCAAAAAGAGCTTGTGTATTGATGCACACACTGAAGCAGATTTGAAACAAACCTCATCATGCAGTAAATGCCTCAAATTAGAACGCTGACAGTGGATAACAGATTTTAAAGATGAACTAACAGCGAGATAATCGGTCTGGATTAACTCATAACTGTTTCCTGCATGACTCTGCTTATAGAGGGGATTATAGAAAATTCTGGCACTTAACTGCTGTCTTTTTTTTTGTTGTGCAGTGAGAGATTAAAATAGCTGCATCCTAAATGTTTGTAATGTTCCACACAAGGAGATTGACAGCAGCAGATTGAACAAGTATATTCAGTTCAGGGTAAGAAAACATGCAGGGTGGGGGACAATTATGATTTGGTGTCAGAGGATATTTCAGGGTTTGTTTGCTTCAGGAAGGAGGAGAGGCTGCTGCAGCATCATCAGCGAGATTTCACTGCAGCTTAAAGCATGAATCCAGATATAGTGTTCTCAGTTGTGTGTGTGTGTGTGTGTGTGCAGTTACACTGGCTTCTTACCTCCATTTTGAGTTTGCCTGGCTGTGACCAGAAGACAAAATGTGGGCCATAATACGAGATGATGTGATTTTTGGCTCAGCTGATGACGTGACTTTTGCCTCTTTTTGCAGCAGCTCTTTTGGTTTCACAGCTCTTGAGCACTGTTGAGACAGGGTGAAAGGCTAAGACTCATACTCTGAATCAGTATATTTTGCAATAGCATCTGCTAATAATAACATATTGAAATCAGGCTGCGAAAGAAAGCGAGAAGTATTTAATTTTAGGTTGTAAAAAATGTTCTTATTGTTCAAAAAAAAAGTAAAAAGAGAGCGATACACCAGTCAGTCTGCCTGAGGTTGCCAAACTTCATTGGCTCAAATCAATAATTGACAGGCAAATACTGAAAAGCAGTATTCATTTATTAAATGCATTTAAACCAACAGCGTGTACATCAGATACATTTTTAGGATATGCATAATGTTTTGATGGGTAAATGAGGATAATCTTGCTTTTTTTTAATGTTGGATTCAGAAATGCTACTTATATGTATGAAACTACAGCACATTTCCTTCCCTTTTATATTTTACAAGAACAATCTGAATTGGTTAAATAGGATTCTGCAGGTCGGATATCAAACAAAAATGGAAATCAGTGAGGGCATCTTTATCTAAAACTGATTCTAATTTGTTTTTGTTGTGTCTAGACTTAAAAAGGTCTATAAAAGACTTGAGGATGAAGAGTAACACTGAAGAGGTTATGTCTCACTGTGTATGCATGGGATAGATGATTTTACTTTTAATTAAAAACAAAGACAGAGTGGAAGGTGAAATTTACAGATGTCCTTAGTGTCTTTGTTTTCTTACGTCATAGCAGGGGTCTTGGACTTTTGTTCTTTTTTACCAATTCTAGGCTGAAAATATCCAACAGATTGAAAGCTCTATTGTGTTATACATCATTTTCTTACTGTAACGTTGCTCTACACTTTTGTACTTTTAAAGAAAAGGCATACATTGTTTTAAAGAAAATACTTGCAAATTAAAAGACAAAAATGATCAAGTCTATTTCTATTTTAGTGATCTCCGGGTCAGTTTGCACCTTTGTTTGCCAGTTTATACCCATGTTTCACACCCAAGTGTTGCCATTTCATCCCTACATGTTTCCATTTAGTATCTATTGACTGGAAATGGTACAGTGTATCAGTTTATTTATTGTATTATGTTTCCTAAATTATGGAGATAAAAGGGTCAAATTTCACAAACACCTTTATCTAATTGCATATTAATTTCTGAAACCTTTGTATTACACCCTGTTTCCATTTATTTAAGTTGTAATTCCAGTTGGGGTCAGTTTACCCCAATGCAATGTGGCAGATTTTGACCCTTGGTCAAACCATAACAACTCTAAGCAACTTTCTGGGGGTAGAGATTATTTATCAGAGTTATAACAATGCCTGAGAGTTGACCAAGGGTAGATTATTGGAAATTACTTTGAACCACTGGTTGACAAAGTGGGTACTGTTGAGGCTATGGCCTTTACTGAACGAACTGGATCTCCCATCATCCTTTCACTGAACGAACTGGATCTCCCAGCATCCTTCCACTGAACGAACTGCATCTCCCAGCACCCATTGCGCTGCCCTCGACCCATTCTCATGGGTCTGTGGCCAGTGATGACATCACAGAGTTGATAAAAGCAGCGCAAATATTGAAATCTTGGTCTCTTTTGGTCCCCAAGCGGTGCCTGTGAGGAGACGCTTTAATTTACTGCAAGCATTTTCCCTTTTTCCGTTCAAACCTGCTGGACCAGGAAGAACTTCCCTTTTTATTCGAAGTGAATCGGCGGATCAAACAGACTCCCTGTCAGCGTAACCAGGGAGTCAGCTGGCCATCTGAGCTCTATTGAAAACAGGCCTGAGTCCCTCAGCGCCTAAAAGTCCTTGTTTGTTTGTTGTCTGCTGCGGTCGGCGCGTGTCTGTTTAGACAGGTCGCGTGGAATCAGTAGATCTCCTTTCTCCGTCGCCCCCGTTTCCTTTGTCCAAACCACCATTGCTAATGAAACTAGCCTTTGTTGAATCGCCACACTGTCTTCCTTTGTCTTCCTTTGTCTTCCTTTGTGATCCGATCGCGCCAATTGATAAGGCTTGAGTTATTTATCGCATTGAAGGGGTGAGCTGAACCCCCCCATTCGCTCGCTGTCTCCCACACACACACCCACACACACACACACAGCCGCACACGCCCCCTTCCCTCGACGTTAACTTTGTTCTATTTTTGCATGCGTTAGGATAGATGGAAATTATGAATGAAATGTAATCTGTAAGGTTGACCTATTTCATTAATAAATTCCCTTAAGTAACGAGAAGTTTCTTGTGCTATTTCAGTGTGTGCTGTGAAGTTTGTTTTAACCCCACGGACGAACTCTACGCCTTTTCAGAGAGACTGACAGTCTGGTTTAATTAAAATTATCTCATTTATGAGATTGGTGCCCCGAAATCTTCAATAAACAGGTTAAACTCGAACGTCATCAATAATTATATTAATATTAAATTATTGATTATAATTTTTGATGCTCAGAAAACCAGACAACAAATATTTATTATTAATAGTTACAACAGTACAAAACACTTGACTGGTATGAAATCATGCATGGTCTGTGTAAAATATTCCAAGGCAGAAGACTCTATTTTGATGTTGAAAAAGTCAGGTTTAAAAAAACCCCACAAAGGTATAAACAATGAAGGGGTGAAATGATCAGCATCGCTTCCAGTCCATTTAGGATAAAACGACAGTTTTACTGGTTTTTTTAACACTTTTATTTGATTATGCCTTCGTTGTGTGGTTATTGTCTTTGAAGTCTTTTTGCTCTTTGATTAATCAAAACCTGACATTTAAAAATATCAGCCATGCCTAATTGTTTGGAACAACTTTGTTCCAATTGTAAAGAGATTAATGGGCTTGAATTGGTTGTTTGTAGGTCAGAAGTAAGTTTAGTGAAGGTCAGGTTTATTTATCCCACTTGAGATGGATTAGAGGGGAGATCTGTTTACTTTCAGAGGATCCATGTGCATGTTGAGTGAGCCACCAGGTGAGTATGTGTTTTTGCATGTTTTTTCAGGAACATGATGTTGAGACCCCTTATGGTATGCTCCATGTGGTGATCCGAGGAGCCCCCAAGGGAAACAAGCCTGCGATCCTCACCTACCATGATGTGGGACTGAACCGTGAGTATTGCAAAGGGAAAAAAAGTGTTGCAAGATGTTGCTGTTTCTGCCGTTCTCAGAGGCGATATTTGGCCTTCTTTGTCATGTTTCATTTAGATATCCTTTCTGTCTTATATGTAAGCATTGTAGAATTACATAACAAACATGGAGTAACAATTGGTTTAGCATCATGGTTTTTCAGTCTGTTTAAAACTTGAAGAATCTGTTTTCACAGGGTAAGAAAAACAAAAATGCACACAGGAAGGTAGCGTTGCTAGGGAAACAGACATGTGCAGTCAACATATTATCATGGAATCGAAGTGGACCAATCAGGATGGCGCTTTCTAGGAAGAAGTGAGAAAGAACTTTGAAATGAGAAAAAAGGAATTTGGCAATGCCCAGACAGCAAAATCTGTAAAGAACAAACAAATAAACAAACAAAACCTTATTTATGAAAGTTTGATCAAAGTTTAATAAAGGCTATTTCCCTGCTTTTTTTTTTGGCAGCCAGAGATCTTCAAAACTTAGATCTATCAAATATACAAACCTGTCAAGAAATAACCTGCACTTCATACAGATTCTTTAAAACACAGTTGGTGATTTTTCTTCTTCTTTTTTTAAAACAAAGTGGTAATTTTTAATGCTTTTTTTGGCATCAGAACCAGACCCAGTTTAAAATCCTGATTTTAAAAAATATCAAGAGCACAAGAAACCAGTGAAATGGTTATCGTAATATTTTGGAACCAGTTTTAATGTATGTTCTCATTCAGTAAATCCAGAGTCAAAATACTCATGGTTACAATTGTGTATTTGTTAAACATTTTCGTTTTTGCTTGTCACATCTTAAGAAGACAAGATATCATGTGGATTTATGATAATAGCAATATCATGAACGCAAAAATAGATATCTATAATGAAAAGAACCTCACTACAATAAAACCATGCTTCATTTGAGCCAAATAAGGTAGAGTATTTATCTAATCTACGATGCAAAATACATTTCTTACATGATCTGACACTAAAGTGTTATCATTTAGCATTTTTTCATATTGTATTCTGAGTTTTTCTAAAATGTTTTAGATACAAATGCTCTGCAAAGTTGCAAAGCCCAAAATAGATTCTGAAATGAGATATATATAGTTAGGTTTAATTTATTTATAAACTTCACAAAAGTCTTTAAAAAACCTATATGCTGACTTCCTTTAAAATAGAATATGGTATAAACATTAGAGAGTCAAAGGGATAAATTAGTTAAACTGTTCTTATTTTAAGCCATGCGAACAGACTAATTACGTAGCTAATAACCTACACCTAATAAGACCCCTCAACAGTCTAATTTTAAATACAGTTAAGAAGGCCTGATTTAATCTTGTAGAGTTTAGCTGGCTTTAAAATGACAGAAAACCAGGATTATCACACTTGTCAGTTGTCCGCCTGAGCTGAAAACTAGATAGAAAACCTGAATTAAATAAATGAAGACAAACCTGGCTACTGAGTTTATCCAGTTAATGAGATGTTAATTTATATTTCATCAGGACAAAAACACAATGTTAAATAGGTAAATAGATATTATGGCTTGCTTGCTTGCTTGCTTCACAAAGATAAAGTCAAGCTCTGTGGTGAGCTTTCATCACGTTTCTGTCAAAGTGCCATCATGCAATACAACCCGATTAGTCTTTCATTAAACAAGACACACGAGCAACAATACAAGACAGAAACTCTTTCTGAGGGGCGCTTGTTTAAAAACGTAAGGACAAAAATAGTAAAGAGGTGATGAAAAAGGCATAGATGAAATGTAGGTCAGAAAAACATCCCTATCCTGCAGAGAGAAGTAGGCGGGGCCAACAAGCAGCAATGCAGCACCGCTTCGATGGGTGGAGGTGGGAGAAGGATGGTTCTGGGGGGTTGGGTGCATCATCCACTTCTGGTATGTAAACGGATATCAGGTTGTTGTTTTTTGTTTTCTGGCCTGCTGCAATTTCATGTGGTTCTGCTTAACTTTAGCTGTTGGGAAAACAAATCTTATATTAAACCCTAAAAACTAAGGCATTATTTGCAAAATGCAAAGAAATTACAAGTTAATATTGTATCAGAGCAAAACAAAGTAGTAATTATGTATTTCACTGCAGGGGAGCCACATGACTTTCAGTGTTTACAGCTTGTCATTTAAATATTTAACTACAGCACACTAATGCACAGGGCATAGAAAAATGCATAAAAACAGAGAAACATGACTGGAATTTCACAAAAGTTTATTCTTCCATCAAATTAAGTCTTAATAAGCAGATGGCATGGCAATAAGCCAGAAACCTGATGAAAAACACTGAACTGGAGAGGACATGACAAAAGGAGTGGGGGGGGGGGTAAATAGAAAATGAAATAAATAGAAACAGCCTAGAAGTGAGGAAGCATAGGGTTGATTTAAGAAGTAGAAAGAGGCTGTGCAGCAGGAATTTTTGCAGATGATGAAACTAAAGTATTAAATCTGACTGCAGATGACGCACATAATTAAGACAGGAGGGGAGTATAAGCTTATGTAACGAGTGAGATAAAGAAAGTACAAAAAGAGAAAGTAGGTGATGGAGTCAGTGGGAGTGCAGACACCGAGCGTGCATTGATAATTCAGCATGTTCATGATGGGAAAGTTCTCACCTCAATGATGCTCATCTAAAGACCAAATGTTTGAGCCTGCAATGCAGAACCGCTGTAAAGGCTGAACATCTACCTTTTTTTCTGTCCTCCCCTACTTTTCTTCTCTAACCCAGTTGTCATGTTAATTGGTCCGCTTAATTAAGCCGCTCTGTCAGAGCCCCGAGGAGGAAACATTGTTGCTGCGTGGTTTCACCAATTCTGACACACATGGTCTGAAAGTAGGACAGTAAGTGGGGGTTAGAGCAAGCCCTGACACTATAGATAAAGTTATTCCAGAATTTACCCTTCTGAGTTTTTTTATTGAGCTTCAGGAAATAGGGCTCTACATTTGAACCTAATCCTTTGTGAGTAATTCCCACAACAAACTGGTTTGTCTGAACATCGCAGACTAAAAACATCTTTAAATTTTAAAAGTGATGCAGTCTGACAGTTACTGAAATTAGGATCAACAACCTGGAAACACCAAGTAAGGGAGTTTTTGGAAATCAAGATAAGTTAAAAAAATCAATTCTTTTTTAGTTAATATTGTAGATAACAACACTAATCCCTTTAGGCACTCCCTTATTATGTTTGTATTGTCTTACATGACAAACCTGTTGTTTTTAAGCAAATAGAGGAAAAAATAAAAATCTTTAATGAAAGTCATGAAATGTTACTTTTTTCTAATGTTCAATTTAGATAAAACTATAATTCAGGCACATAAAAAATATATTTTTTTACAATCAAATAAGAAAAAGGTGACAGCATTTGGCTTTTTCTCTGGGTAGTCTTACTGTTTTTAACTAGGTCTGAGTGTGTTTGAAGTTAAAGATTTGTAAAACTGTAACTAAAGCAGAACTAAATGAGTTTAAGCTTGAAATATTTTTTTAAACACTGTGAGAAAAAGGTATTTGATATGAAAAATATGACCAGGTAGCATTTAGCATTAGCATAGGCTAGCTGTAACTGCACTTTTACTACTTTTAACCAAGAATACACAGAATGTTTTTAAAAGTTACACATTTGAGAAGCTATATGCGAAAAAGTAGCTGTAATATGGAGTTTAAGCTGAATGGCTCTACTTTTGAACTACATTTAAAATAAATATTTCAGACACACTAAGATATAAAATATTTGAGAAGATTTAAAGCATTAGGAATTAACCTTAGCTATTGTTAGCATTACAGTCTAAAAAGAAAAGTTGATTTTTGGAACCTTGAAAAATGTATTTTCAAATGCAACAAAAGGTTTACACTTTGACTGTCTCTGGTGTTGAAGGAAAATATATTAATCATTACAAATTTTTCTTTAATTAGGTCAAATTATTTAGGAGCTAAATATTTCCTAATTTCTTGATCTTTTTTTACTTAATATTTGCACCAGTTATAACTTCAAAACTCTTTGGCTTTGGCTCTCAAGTGAGTCTGAAAAAAAAACATCAGGTAAATGTTAAACCTAAAAAATTGCATTTATTAAAAGTCATCTAAAATACAATAAAACTTTTAAATGAAACAATTACCGGCACAAAGACAATATGTCAGCATAATGGAACAAACTTAAAAGATTCTCATCTGTACCAACCTGAAAAACAAACACCAAAAGCAAACTTGGTGATTTTAATAGTGATACTTCCAACCATTTTAAAATAATGTTTGTTTGGTTTATCAACCCATATGGCATGGTCCTTACCAGTGTGTAAAAAAGACTCCATGTCTGTTCTATTTAAAAATACATACCACCTTCATTAAAATCATGTTTCTCAGTTTGATGTAAAGATTACAATGCGCTTCATGATAGATGCATCAGGAGTCTTTGCCATCCGGACTGGCACAGAATCAACTGTGCAGATGGCCACCTTCAAGAAACATTTTGTGGTGTGGTGCATATTTAATTTTTCTGCTCCTGTCTCTGCATCCTCTCACTCCTTACTTCCTGTGCTTATTACGTCTTCTTTGTTTTCCTCCTTCAGATAAGATGTGCTTCAACCCCTTCTTCAATAACGAGGACATGCAAGAGATCACCAAGCACTTTGTGATTTGTCATGTCGATGCACCAGGACAACATGTTGGAGCTTCACAGTTCCCACAAGGGTAATAACGCTTACATTTTTAAAAAGACAAATGTCACTGATGAATGGAGATATGTTTTGGAGACATTCCTTGAAATGCATAAGTTGTCTTTAGACATGCAAATTTAACTATGCTGACATTTATTAACTTTAGCAGTACATTCAGTTTAAAATTACTCTGATAGGTTTCAGTTAATTTTGAAAGATAGACAGGAGTCACAGATGCCTATAAAACTAGTTTGTTTTATGGTTTGAGTAAGTTGCTGATTACTTGTTGGATCATTTATTTGAATTAAGTTCTCTTCCTCCACAGGTACCAATATCCAACTATGGACCAGCTGGCTGGGATGCTGCCCACTGTTGTGCAGCAATTTGGGTTAGTGCTCTTTAGATTAAAAGTGAATTGCTTATACATTTATGTACTGTATGTGTTAATATTTCACCCAGTGTTAGTTTGAAATAACTTTAAATGATCTTTAAAAAAACATTCAGAGTTTCTGTATACCTTTTTGTTTTGTTTTAAGACAAAATGTATGAATTTTTAAATCACTTGACTCTGGGGGAGATTGCTTGTAACTAATTATTATTCTGATCTTATTCAGATTCAAGAGCATCGTCGGGATTGGAGTTGGAGCTGGAGCTTATATTCTTGCCAAGTTCGCTGTGAGTCCAACGCTCAAGCTCAATGCTGTACCTCTTCGGGATTGATCAACTTCTTTATCAATGCTTAAGTATTAAACACTTTCTGCTGCAACAGCTTCCAATTAATGTCTTATACTTTCTCAACGTCCCATTCAAACCATTTGCTGCATTTTTTAATGTATGTTCATACAAATTAACAAAAGACTTTTAGATTAATTTTGATTTGCTTGCCTCGACCAAATTTACTGTAGCAGCATTTTGAAATAACCACTGCAGTTATTTTGGGACAATCGATAAAAATAAATTGAAAATATTTACCAGGAGACCTCTGTACTGAAAAGAAAACATAGAGGTCCTTGTTTCATATTTATACCCTATAAAATTATGTATATTCTATATGATATTTGATGAACTTCACTTGAGTTTGTTAACAAGTAGCTTGTCTTAAATTAAAGCAGTTGTTAAAACAGGTTTACTTTGTATCTACTTTGCTCAGCTGATGTTCCCTGACATGGTGGAGGGTTTGGTTCTGCTCAACATCGACCCAAATGGCAAAGGATGGATTGACTGGGCTGCCTCCAAGGTACATCCTATTCACAGATTTCTTTAAAGACCTATGTAAAGTCAAATGTGAGCTATGTGTTGAGTAATTATTAGTAAAAGAAAGATGTGTTTTGTTGTTGCATCCTTAGCTGTCAGGTCTGACCAGCACTATCCCAGATACTGTGCTGCCACATCTTTTCAGCCAGGTAAGATCAGATATTTATTTCACCACATTCCTTTTTTTTCATGCTGTTTTGTGATTAGGGGAATGCATCTTGACCCTATCAGTACTGAATTACTAGCCAGTAAAAAAAAAAAAAAAAAAAAATATATATATATATATATATATAATGTTTTGTCTTAGCCAGTTTGAGTTGCCAGTCCTGTTGAGACAACATCATGATGTTTAATTATGTGTTAGTTCTTATGCAGAAACGCTTGAGTAAAGTGAGACTGAAGTTACATGTTGTAAAAAATTGCAGTTTCACTGTACAGGTCCTTCTCAAAAAATTAGCATATTGTGATAAAGTTCATTCTTTTCCATAATGTAATGATAAAAATTAAACTTTCATATATTTTAGATTCATTGCACACCAACTGAAATATTTCAGGTCTTTTATTGTTTTAAAACTGATGATTTTGGCATACAGCTCATGAAAACCCAAAATTCCTATCTCAAAAAATTAGCATATCATGAAAAGGTTCTCTAAACGAGCTATTAACCTAATCATCTGAATCAACTAATTAACTCTAAACACCTGCAAAAGATTCCTGAGGCTTTTAAAAACTCCCAGCCTGGTTCATTACTCAAAACCACAATCATGGGTAAGACTGCCGACCTGACTGCTGCCCAGAAGGCCATCATTGACACCCTCAAGCAAGAGGGTAAGACACAGAAAGAAATTTCTGAACGAATAGGCTATTCCCAGAGTGCTGTATCAAGGCTCCTCAGTGGGAAGTCTGTGGGAAGGAAAAAGTGTGGCAGAAAACGCTGCACAACGAGAAGAGGTGAGCGGACCCTGAGGAAGATTGTGGAGAAGGACCGATTCCAGACCTTGGGGGACCTGTGGAAGCAGTGGACTGAGTCTGGAGTAGAAACATCCAGAGCCACCGTGCACAGGCGTGTGCAGGAAATGGACTACAGGTGCCGCATTCCCCAGGTCAAGCCACTTTTGAACCAGAAACAGCGGCAGAAGCGCCTGACCTGGGCTACAGAGAAGCAGCACTGGACTGTTGCTCGGTGGTCCAAAGTACTTGCATGTCATTCGGAAATCAAGGTGCCAGAGTCTGGAGGAAGACTGGGGAGAAGGAAATGCCAAAATGCCTGAAGTCCAGTGTCAAGTACCCACAGTCAGTGATGGTCTGGGGTGCCATGTCAGCTGCTGGTGTTGGTCCACTGTGTTTTATCAAGGGCAGGGTCAATGCAGCTAGCTATCAGGAGATTTTGGAGCACTTCATGCATCCATCTGCTGAAAAGCTTTATGGAGATGAAGATTTCATTTTTCAGCACGACCTGGCACCTGCTCACAGTGCCAAAACCACTGGTAAATGGTTTACTGACCATGGTATTACTGTGCTCAATTGGCCTGCCAACTCTCCTGACCTGAACCCCATAGAGAATCTGTGGGATATTGTGAAGAGGAAGTTGAAAGATGCAAGACCCAACACTCTGGATGAGCTTAAGGCCGCTATCGAAGCATCCTGGGCCTCCATAACACCTCAGCAGTGCCACAGCCTGATTGCCTCCATGCCACGCCGTATTGAAGCAGTTATTTCTGCAAAAGGATTCCCGACCAAGTACTGAGTGCATAATTGAACATAATTTTTTGAAGGTTGACTTTTTTTGTGTTATAAACACTTTTCTTTTATTGGTCGGATGAAATATGCAAATTTTTTGAGATAGGAATTTTGGGTTTTCATGAGCTGTATGCCAAAATCATCAGTTTTAAAACAATAAAAGACCTGAAATATTTCAGTTGGTGTGCAATGAATCTAAAATATATGAAAGTTTAATTTTTATCATTACATTATGGAAAAGAATGAACTTTATCACAATATGCTAATTTTTTGAGATGGACCTGTATATTTGATTTTCTGCCAAAATCTACCATGTTCAAAACTAATCCTTTAAAACATTTTAGCACTTAACTATGTTATCAACAACTGTTAGCAGTTTGTGGCTAACTGTTAGCACAATGGAAAATCTTGTTTTAACTGTCATAACAGTCAGCACACCAGTATGGATTTCAACATTTTATCATCAACTATCTTTATCCTTTAGTTTGTGAGTTTAATGTCTTTTAAGTAAACTTAAGTTGAGTAAATTAGAGGAGCTGAATGAGCTACTGACATTTCTGCATGCATATTTGTCCTTTTGACAGTATTATGACAGTGGCAAGTTCTGTTCATTCAAATATTTGACTTTGTGTCCAAAAACTGGAATAAACTAATATTCAAAGGTTAAGATATAACGCTTATTTTTTAAGCTCTGTGACTGACCTATTGGAGGCAGTAAAATTATGCATAAATTATTCAACATTAGTCTTCTTTTTAGTTATATTTAACACTATCATGCATCAATTAACAATGTAAATTCATACTACAGCGAATAATATTTTTAAAGCTAGAAATGTTTTTGACTTTTCAACCTATAGTTTAAATTTGTATGTTAAGTCACATGTGGTTTGTGTGTATTTATACACAGGAGGAAATGGTGAACAACACAGAACTGGTTCAGAGCTACCGGCAACAGATAACCAACTCCATCAATCACCAAAACCTCCAGCTTTTCTGGAACATGTACAACAGGTGAATGAGCTAACCAATGATCTTGTTTCAGTTTGGAAGATACAACCTTAACCTGACAGAGAAGGTTAAACTCGTACTGTTGTCTTCTTGTTTTTGCTTATTTCAGTCGTAGGGACCTGGAGATGAACCGTGGTGGAACAACAATTAATGCTAAGACCTTGAAGTGAGTTTCTTTAGGAATAATTTTTACAATACAGCCTCAAACATGGTTTTACGGGTTTGACCAGACCTGATTACAAATTACCGTTGGTTGTGATCCACCTTCTGAACGTGATATTCACTGGCTGTGTTATATGATGTAAATTCATAGTCAGTTCTTTTCATAGCTTCATAGTGATGATGACTTGGCTTTCCATGAATATAAAAAAGATGAGTTTGATTTCTTTTTCCAAAAATGTTCCCAAAGTCTTTGAGGATAGTGTGCAAGTACAGCCAACAAAACCAACGGAATTTGAAAATATCTTAAAACTGCTGCGTTTTCTGCAGGTGTCCAGTGATGCTGGTTGTGGGAGACAATGCCCCTGCTGAAGAGGGAGTGGTGAGTCCTTCATCATACTTTATGTATATTTACTTTATGGTATAGTGATGCTCCCAGCTAACAAGATGAGACGTTATATAATCTGGGGTGAAAGAGTACAGACCCAGACAAGAGTTTACTAATACTTTCTTGTGAAAATAACAGTCCTATAAAGATTTCATACATCCCAAACTGTTTCTTAAACTATTCAGTCAGTGTAGGTTTGACTTATCCATTTCTTGTGCATTAAGTAAGCTTTTGCTTTGTGGTTTCACAAAAAGATTAAATCCTGTTCTGTGTTCAGTATAACGGTTTAGGCTTAGTTAGAAATTAAAAATACCTCATTCAGATTTTGAACTAAAGGCAATCAAATACATCCCAGACTTATGAAAAAACCTCAAAAAAAGCTCAAATGTGAATGCCAACTGCAATGATGTTAGTGGGTATTTAGCAGGTTTTTCTTAATGGTTACCCAAAAGTAAGTAAATGTTATAACAAATTTAATGTAAGTTGTTCATTCAATATAGAAAAACCTGTATTGTACTCTATATTGCACACATTATATGTGAAGCTTTTCTTTACCAGATTATGAAACTTCATGAAAAAAAATCCACTTAGAGTTTGCATAAAGTGTTCAACTGCATTAGCTTCTTCAGTCAGTTGTCAAAATGATACTGTGGTTAACTGTAGCCACTAGATTCTCAACATCACTCTGAGGGCTGGGAATGGCCCGTAGGCCACACTTTGGACACCCCTGGATTAAACGTTTCAAAGTTTGCTGCAGGATCAATGAGTTTATTAAAGGAGATTGGTGTTTTGTATAAATTCTGCTGTTTTGTCAGCAACCTTACTTATTTAGCAGAGTCTGACAACATGACTCAGAGTAAATAAATAGTAATCCAACTAAAGCTCTAGGCAGCAGATCACCCTCCCCTCCTTCTTCCCTCCTTCTCTGTTCAGTGTTTTGTTCTTGGCATGTTAATTTAGTCAGCAACTGTTTGTCCTCATTCAGGTAAACAGAAACAGGTCAGTCAGCAGAGATCTGGTTCTCTTACCCCACAACCCCCCTGCCCCTCCAGGAATGCTGTCCCTCTGTGTCTCTTTATGAGGAGATGCATGTCTGCGGTACTAATGGATGAGTAGAGTGTGTGTGTGTTCTCTAGGGGACAGATGGCCTGACTGTGTCTCTGGGGTTTCCTAGTTTGAAGTGGCCCAGATATGCACGCCCTCCTGCACCAGTTAATCTGCAGCATGCCCAGATTTTTTTCTCTCGGATGTAGGCAGTAGAGAGGGATGTTGTTATAAAACATTCTACAGAAAGGAAAATCGAACAAAGATGAAGAGGAGGAGTGTGAGGAAGCGGAGGGATGTAAACAGAAGTTGTTTTATTGGCTCAGACAGATGGAGGTCGAGTTTAATATTTAATATTTTCTCATGTAAGATGCTGGAGCTGTTGCATCTTCCCTGATTTATAATTCAGTTTGCAAAGTGATGAAGAAATTATGAATATTTACATTGAGATGACTTCATTTTTCCAGTCATCACATTTTCATTTGTGTTTTTTTTGTTCATGTCCAGTGGCCTGACCTGTAATTTTTTTGTTGCATTTTTTTGTCTTGTGTTTTTGGCAGTAACCCGTGTCATTTCATCAGTTAGCATCAAAGATAAAATGCTGCAGAGAAAAAAAAGCTGTCATATGCGTAATGTTTACTTTGCTTGTTTGTGTCTGAGCAGTGTTGCGAGATTCGAATTAATGCACATCTCTCTAATTTATCAGTGCCTCTTTTGGCCAGACTGACTCATCTCTGCAGCACATTGCAGCATTTAGGTTACTTACATCCTCACAGAACTCATAGTCATCTCAAAAGCCAGCTATATTGCCAATTTGATGCTAGTTTTATAGATTTTAGATTTGCAAATTATAAAAAAAAAATAAATAAATAAATAAAGATAAAATAAAATGCAACAATATAAAACACAATCCAGGTAACTGTATCAGGGATTCACAACATTTACAAAAATAGCCTCTGTGCTGGAACTGAGTTAATGCACACTACTCTGCTATGAAAATGCTGATTCTCTAGTAAAACTGGAGGTGCCTGAAATACAATTGTTTGATCTTACATCTCCATCCGTTAGCTATATTTTCTTCCAAGAATTTTCATAGTTAAGGGAAAACCTGCATTTCAGTTCACCTGTCATTTAAGATTTTTTTAAACCAATTTCACTTTCCGAATGACGACAGTTCTAAAAAACATAATTTTAACTGTTTGCAAAAGCATTTAGGAGTGGGTCAGAATATAAAAAGAACTTTCTGGATGTAAACCTGGTTTCGAAACCTAGGGAAACCCCCACAGAACTGTCCTGTCAAAGCTGGTTTAATTTAGATTAACACACAGTACTGTCCAAAGGTTTTAGGCACGTGTGAAAGAATGTTGTAAACCAAGAATGCTTTCAAAAATGGAAGGGTTATGAATCAGTCTACAAAATGCAGTGAATGAACAAAAGAAAAATCTAAATCAAGTCAATATTTTGTATGACCACCCTTTGCCTACAAAACAGCATCAATTCTTCTACGTACACCTGCACAGCTTTTAAAGGAACTCGGCTGGTAGGTTGTTCCAAACATCTTGGGGAACTAACCACAGATCTTATGTGGATGTAGGCTTCCTCACATCCTTCTGTCTCTTCATGTAATCCCAGACACACTCGATGATTATGGGATCAGGGCTTTATGGGGACCATACAGTCACTTCCAGGACATCTTCCTCTTTACGCTGAAGATATTTCTTAATGACTTTGGCTGTATGTTTGATTTAGATTTTTATTTCGTTTGCTCACTTTGCATTTTGTAAATTGATGAAAATAAGCAATCATTATTTATATTTCTGAAAGCATTCTTTGTTTACAACTTTTTCACACCTACCTAAAACTTTGCAGAGAACTGTACATTTAAACCAAATGCTCCTCCAAACAAAGGGACCAAAGGTGTACTAAAGCCACCAGCTTAAAATGACTCCAACCTCCAAAATTTTATGGTGGTTCATATATGCAAAAACAGACTTATTGGTAACTTCTGTAGGCCTATATCAAATTGTTTGTGGTAGTGTAAACAGCACAAAATAATTTATTTTTTCAAACAAGACATTGGCCACTTTTGGTCCTTGATCAGATATGTATGTGATGCTTATCAACCAACCGCAGTCTCAATTGTCAAGTTGCATTTCATCCGACTTTTCTGTCATTGGATGTAGCAGACTCACTGTTTTACGCAAGAGCATGCGTGTGTGAACAACTATGCAAAAGATAAATAAAAAACCGATTGTAATAGTACCTGTAAAGTCTGCGTCCCCAGTATTCATATTGGCGTGGATTTTTTACCATCAAAATATTTGCAGTGATTTTCATTTTAACAGTAATTATGACCCAGAGTGAAGTTGCTCAGATCTCTTTAATGTGCTGATGTCTTTTTTTTTTTTTTTATAAATTTAGCCATAAAACTCTGGATGAGCTCTACATGTTGAACAGTGAATAAAGGATGCTTGATTTGCTTTTCTGAAATCTGTTATTTGATTACTTCATTTACAGTTTAAAAATACTTTAGGAATAATAGTGCTTATTTTACTGTTTCAAAACCTTTCACCCAATGGTTTACAATGGTTAAGAGGCCCATTCTTGTATAATTATAACTGCATAAAATCAGAATAGATTTATGGTTTTGCTATTTGTCGAAACAATTAGACTAAAACTTATCTAAAGTCCTTTTTAGCAAATCAAGACAGCTTGTGGTGGGGGTTCCTTCTTATTTTAGCAGTTTAAATGTATTTAATTTTGTCTTCAAGGTTGAGTGCAACTCCAAGCTGGACCCAACCAACACCACCTTCCTAAAGGTAACTTTCTGTTTTCCTTGTACTTATAGCTGTTGCATGAAAATCAAGGAGGGAACAGATTATTGCCTCTAGTAACCAATACGATTTTCCTGGACTACTTCATTAGAGCAGAAATAAGTGTTAATGCATGTCAAGTACCATACCTAGTGGAATACAATATGATTATTTGAAGGCAGATTTGGGCAAAACTAAAAAGTAGTTAAATCAAATAAACATAAAAGTGCAATTTTAACATAATTTATACAGGCACCAAATGACCAAAAGCAAACTAAAAACCAGAAAACCAGAAAGAGGAGAAATAATGTCACAACCTGGATGGATTT
Source organism: Valencia hispanica (assembly GCA_963556495.2). NCBI lineage: Eukaryota > Metazoa > Chordata > Actinopteri > Cyprinodontiformes > Valenciidae > Valencia > Valencia hispanica. The sequence goes on from OY747706.1 coordinate 34,103,603, forward strand.
TTCACAGAAAGATGCAGAATAACCACAAGGTAGTTATTCTAAACTCTGTAGAAAATGGAGTAAGAAATAAAGGGAAGTGAAAAACAAAGGAGACATAAAATGGAAATGCAGGATGTATAATTTCTAAAACGTGATGCTGAATGACCAAAATACAAAAATAAATGGGGGGGGAGAAAATTTCAAAACATGACACAAAAACTACCAGAAAGACACCAGATATATGAAAACACAAGAACACAAAATACTCAAAAATATACTTTTTTTTTTTTTACTCCTTTTGAAAAAGCATGGAAGTTGAACATGGAATACCCCTACCTGCTATGGTTATTACTAATGCTGCAAGATAACTTTCGACTCTCCCAGAGAGGCAAAACATTTAGGTAATTTAGGAGATTATGGCATAATAAAGGTTCAAATAAGCATTCGCTGTTCTATTGAGTTTGAAAAACCATGGGCAAGCCAAAGAGGAGCCAACTCAAGTACTGCAAACTATGGCAGATGTTTGTAGGTTTTAGGAGAGGCCCCAAACAAGAAGTGGATCTACTCAGTATGGGGTTGAACAGTGAATAAAGGATGCTTGATTTGCTTGAACATAAACAATATACCTGTGCTGCTGTCTCTTTTGACCTAATAAAGGCAGAAAAAACTGACTGTATAGTACACAGTGATGCAACACTGACTAAGTGCAGAGGAAGCAGCATGCCTGTATATGCCACCATGAACAAAAGCATCAAACATTTAGTGGGTATAAGTTTATTGCTTTCTCATAAACCATGATTTCAATATGAAGGTCTACTCTAACTTCCAGTCTTTTCACTAAACACTCCATATACCCTAAAGGAAAGGCATTCATTCATTCAGCCAAATTCTCAAATATTTTTAGGTTGATATGCTCTCAGTTATTTCCACAAAGGTAGATATAACAGTGTTATAAGAAACATGAGTAATTCTGGAAAACAATTATTTGGTTTATTTACATAAATATCCAACCTTAAGGTGATCATTAATGGCTGCAACAGTTTAAGGACAGAATTAAACTTATCAACAGCCTGCCTTAAAGTAGAGCCACATGAATAAAGTATGGTGTCATCTGCCTAAAACTTGACCAACTGCAAAAAGAATGGAAAATAAATTGGCGTCTAAAATTCCACCTTGGGGGGTACTCCTTTTTTAAATTCTCAAATATAGTAACCTGATACATACAGCTTTTGCTAATCTGAAGCGAAGAGGATAAAATGTTTTAATCCACGAGCTTCAGTGGTAATGCTTGATTTCTTCTCTTGGTAGATGGCTGACTCTGGTGGACTTCCACAGCTTACACAGGTAACATCACGTACACTTATAAGACTGCCCTCCAAAAAAAAAAAAAAATAAAAAATTCGGACAGACGGTGGAGACGGCATTTACAGTCTGAGTGAATAAAAACTGATGCACTGTCTTCCAGCCAGGAAAGCTGACTGAAGCCTTCAAGTATTTCTTGCAGGGAATGGGCTACAGTGAGTATCCTCAACTTTTACCATGTTTAGTCAAAGTGACATGAAGAAATTTTTTTAGTATAAATGTATTATTTTAATGCAGAGGGACATGGATTGTTAATCTTGCCCTCTGTCTTCCTTGCCCCGTTCTTTCAGTCGCTAATGTGAAGGATCGGAGGTTAAGTGGAGGGGCAGGTACTTCCTCCTTCCCATTCAGCTCTGACCTCTTACTGCTGCCCTCTTCAATGGCATTTTCAAATTTATTTTCATTTGTTTTTGTTCATCTCTTGGGTTATGAATATTATGATATTTTTTGGGCTGTGATTATCAGTTTCACTTTTTTAATTTATTTTTTAATCAGACCAAATTTTTCCTTCAGTGGAAAAATATACTGTCCTCACTCCCTCTTTCCCCATTCCTACTCCATTGCATCCCCAATTATGCTCTTTGCATGGCATTATGCTAGCTTTGAGCAAAATCATTCAAATTAATTTCACAACAAATGAGAATCCAGTTAAATCATACACAAAAATGGGTCCCATTCCATGTCTATTATCTGATATTAAATTAGACTGAACATTTCCTGTTTTTAGGATTACAAAAATTATGTCTTTGCTAAAACCAAAATAAGAAGATGATTTGTATATACTTTTTTACTTTCTTCAAATTTAGAGGTTTGCATATGTTTCCTTAAAATGTAGTAGAACTGCCTCTAAACTACATGACTTGGGTCAAATGCTTTGACCCAAGTCATGTGGTTTGGAGTGGCTTTAAGGCTTGTTTTCACGTTCTGGACAATTCACTACAACAACATAGTGTAGAAATATTTTAACAACACATTTGTTATTTGAATGTAAATGTAAATCTTAAAGCATTCCTGTGTGAGTATAATGTAATATTAGGAGAATTTTCATTAGGCTAAATAAATGTATATTTTGAGTCATAGATGCAACACCCATCATGGATCTAATGGTTTTCTACACAGATGCAGTTCTGTGGAATGTTTTAATTGAGATTTCACCTATTTGCAAATTTTTTTCTTAAAGCTCAACTACATTATTCTAAAGAAAATGCAGGTTGGGAAGCTGAGATACCTAGGCACAATACTACTTGACACATAATTGGCTGGCATTTGCAAAACAGCCATTGTAGAAGCCCCATTCATTTTCCTTGTCGCTAATTGGCTGTACCCCCCAGAGCAGAAATAAGGAAGACTGTGGATGTTAGGTTCTGGGGTGTTGCTAAGACAGTTTCCACTGTACACATTAATGCAGATTAAGGTATATTTGGTGTTTGAACAATTAATATACACAGTTACAAGCATTATTAGTGGGGGTTTTATGTATTCATGGGTTTTAGCTATTTGCAGGCAGCTGGGGTCCCTAATACCCACGAATACCAGTGGTCCACTATATGCTCTATAAGCACTATTTAAAAATAAATTATGTTTAGAGTATTTACACATAACTGGCTAAGATTTTAGATAAAACAAAGGCATTGCAATACTTTGTGCATTGCAGCTTCCTTTGTGCATGCCCATTATTGCTGTGTGTTTTGCATGTTCGAGAAGCCAGAACAGTGGGGCAGTTTTTATATACTTCTCTAGCAAAATTTGTTCAGACACTGTTGAGATGTGTTGTGAAATGTTTTATGAATATGCAAATTATAAATTGAGTGCCACCACTACCTTTAATGAATGGTTGAACATTTGGGGGAATTTACCTTTTCTTATAGATGAAGAATTAATTTTAAATATAGCTCTACTAGTTATTCCCATGGTCTCTGTGTATCTTAACCTAGGAACATGCATGGCGCTAACAATGTGTCTCTTTGCCGACACATTAGCAGCTTTTTTACCAGCCCCAATTTTTATGGCTGATTAATGAGCCAAACAGCTGAAAAAGGTATATTCTTCAGTTATTCACATTAGCATGTCCTCCCTACATCTCCCCAACATTACGTCATTACGTTGTTATTTCTTTCTTTCCAAAGCTCTAACCGTTCTTTCTCTCCTCTGCCTTGCAGTGCCCTCTGCCAGCATGACCCGCCTGGCTCGCTCCAGGACGGCCTCCCTAACCAGCGCCGGCTCAGTGGAGGGGTCCCGCTCTCGGGCCTGCACCAACTCCGACAGCGCTGAGGGAGTTGCCGCGGTCTCCCAGACCATGGAGGTGTCCTGTTGAGGAGCCACAGAGAAAAGGGAGGAAGATGTGTAGTGGGGGGTGGAGAGGGAAGAAGGGGATCAAAAATAAGGCTTGATGATGAGTGTCAGCTGACGGCTTTCTCTCTGTGTCTTCATCTTTGTCTGCCATCTTCTTCCCCCTGTCACTGTAAAATACCATCTGTACTGCCTCTAACACACCCAAGAGACCTTTGACTATCCACCCGACTCTCCTTTGCCGCACACTTAAAGATTTAAACTGCTGGTTTTGCTCTTGAAGTGTCATTCTTGTGTTTGCTAAGTGTTCCTCATTTAATTTACCTGCGCCCTTTAATCCCCCACCTCCTAAAAGTGTCTCTCTCTCGCGCTCTCTCTCTCTCGCGCTCTCTCTCTCTCTCTCTCTCTCTCTCTCTCTTTCTCTCGCGCATACAAACAACTTGTTACCCACACACCAATGCGTAATTAAAAAGCTCCTATCAACAACTGATTTGAAGACAAAAATGAGAAGGAAAGCAGAACATTTTGGGGGTGCCACAAAGGTATATAAACAAAAATAGATAAATGCATGTGGATTTCTGAAAATAGCTAATGTTATTTGTGAGAATTTGGGAGCATCTCTCTCTGCAGTGCTTTTGAGAACGCTGATCTTTGATCGGACAGGTGAGAACAAAAAGGTGTGTCCAGAGTCAGGCATATTGCATCACTCAGTCTTATTGTAACCATGTGCACCTGTAGTTCTTAGACATGTTAGTTTATTTTAGAGTCTAGTTAGAACAGAGCACGCTGAATCAAAGCTGCACTTGGTCAGAATGTATATTAATTTGAATCCAACAATTTGATGTTGTCATCTTCCCCAACCGGGTCTTGATGTTTACTTTTCCATATAAGATAAAGCAGAGGCAATTTTTTATCACCTCAGATCCTGGAAGCTAGACTTTAGTCAGTTATTTCCATTTAAATAGATGCAGAGAGTTAGGGTGAAGGTTTTTGGAGTAAGAGTGATTTTTACGCAAGAAGACAATCTGGAGCTGCATGGTCTCATATGAGACATGCGGTTTCTGAAGAATGTGCATTTTTTACTTACAGGAAATTAAAAATATTATCATTTCTAAAATTATTCTAGTTGTATTTTGCATTTTTATCTCTGCATTGTGTGGAGGGTAGAAATTACACTTTTCTGTGTTAAATTTTTTATGCATGAAAATGATTTAGATTGTGTAAGCTGTTTAGAGTTGAACTCATCGATCAAAGTTTATAGATTTTTTTTTAAATGTGAAATTTGTTTTAGATCAATGATGATCATAGTGAACCAAAAGAGTTATATAAATGTTTCATGAAGCATGCTTGTATTATTTGTTCATTCTAGGATGAAATACCTCAACATTTTAGTAGGTTTAGCTGTTTAAAAGAATATCGTTAGTGCTCGAGAATGAGAAGAGTATTTTTATGTTTTTTGCCATGACTGTAGGGAATAGTTTTCAGGTCTTTTAAAGCACTTATCTGCCTCTCTCAAGAGAAAGATGCACCAGTCAGTCAGAGACTGGATTTTGCTTGGTGAGCTTTGATTGGTGAAAAAATACGATTTCTTCAACCCTATTTATTAAATGCATCAAAAGCAAGAATTCACATTTTTATTTAAGAAATGCATCAGAGAAAAGCAAGTACTTTAATGCATGATTTCTTTAGTTTCTTAATAAATCTGATAAATACTAGGAGTAATGATGGATAATCTTTTCGCTGTTTGTTAGATTTAAAACTACTACCTCTATCAAAAAGCTGGAGCACATTTCTTCTCTTTTGTGTATTATAATCCTTTGAGTGATAGAAAGTAAACCAGGAAAGTCTGATGCTGTCAGTGCTTCGCTACTCTCTTAGTAAAATAATTTAGGAGAATCTTTTTGTTGCATTTGACAGGCCAGGGAGGTGAACGTGACTGCTGTATTGGTTAAAATATGTGACTGTTTTAACTGAAATGTTCGGTATTACTGCGATTTGCTGAGTGCAGCTTTAAAGTGTGTGTACACGTTAAGGACAATCCACTACAAAAACATAGTGATGAAATATTTATTAACACATATTTGCATGTGAATGTAAATCCTAGGGCATTCCTGTGTGAGTAGTATGTAATAATAGAAACATTTTCATTAGGCTAAATAGATGGATGTTTAGAATCATAGATGCCACACCCATTATGGATCTGAGGGCTTTCTACAGTTCAGTAGTCAGCCGTTTGTGGTCTCCAACTTGACAATCACACTCTGACCAGAAACCAAGCCAGACCAGGTTTGGGGAGCCAAGACATGACCAGCCTGACCCTGCTGGCACCAAAGATCTTCCCTTACAGTGCCCAGCCCTTTTGTTTGGATATGCCAAACCCTCATACTTTCCAATTTCCACACACCACACACAAGCATTTAATAAAAGTGGAGCTGTGTGGGCTGGGTTCTGTGATGGAACTGTGCCAAAGAACAACTGAAACACTAATGAAGGAACTCATTGCTCCATGGTCAGTGAGTGATTTGATGTAATCTCACTAGCTTAGCGCTTTTTGTCGTGCCTTTATACAGCAAGAGTAGTTTGTGACTAGAAAAGACACGTGCTGCCGTCTGCTGTGAACTCGGACCACCTTTACTAAGATTAAGCATGGCGCTCCCTGGGTTGTTTTTTTTTACCTCATTAACGTCCACTATTCATGTACCATCAGTTCACTCACATATTTCCGTTAAAAAAAAATTTAAACAAAACATTTTGGTCCCCTTTAGGAAGGGGCGTAGCTTCCAAACACTGAGGTGTGCGTTCCCCTGAGGTGGCCTGCCAGAGGCGGGGCTTTTTTGGCGCCATTTGGGCTCCAAGCTCGGAATGTAGGGCAACCCCCAGCCATCTTTAAAAAAAAAAAATAATACCCTTCTCCCCTTAAAAAAATCACAAGGTGCCCCGGCTCTCACAGGCAAGCCCAGCCACACCCTAAAGGGCTATCAGCTGAAGTCACTTTCAGTAGTGTTGTAGTAACTGTTCTGGAACACCAGGGGGCGATAGGGAGGACGAAGAGAGTGGTTGTTAAATCAGAACAGAGAGAGATGCTGCCCTGAAATATAGTTGAACGAATGTTAAAGGAGAAGAATGGGAATCTGCTGAAGCATGAGAGATTAATTGTTGTTGATATATTAAAAATGTAAAATAAGCTAAAGGTGGAATATAAGATCAGATCAGATCAAAACACCCTGAGAAGGAATTTTCAAACAATCAAAGCTGCATGTAGCGGAGTTCATGTTCAGTCATCTTTCAGTGTTTCTTCTCTTCACAAAAAGCTATTTTCTGCCATCTTACACTCTGGTTTCCTCCCACACAACTTTGACCCACACTGCCTGGGGGGCTCCTGAATGTATCTTGTCCCTTTTTTGAAGTGATTTTACGGTATTGTCATCCCACACCTCGATCTCACCACGGTTTGCACTTCTTCTCTGTGCCCCCACGTCTCTAACATTTAACCCTGAACATGAAAGCAGCGGCTCCTTCCTTCGCCTTCCTCTTTGAAGGTCTTTAAACAGAGACGCTCCCTGTCAGCTACTCACTTTGTTTAGACCTCCTCGCTTGTGTAGAGACTTTTTATTTCTAAAGCAGGTTAGCATTACCAAACATTACTACTACTGTAACGTGAGAAAATACATTTCTGTTTTTCTCCCCTGAGTTTTTTATAGTTAACTGTAGGGTGTAACCTCATCTTGGTATGATGATCTTGATTAATGTGTTCCTTCTACACTTATGCTTCTACTTACTGCCATTAATATTGATTTGTATGAAGCAATAAGATCTTTTTTTCTTGTTTGTTTCATATTGTGGGAGTCTTCCCTGTTAGCTTGTTTTTATTCACAACAATAGAAAGACTCTTACCTGCTTTGTTGTCATTCAGATGTGTAATGTAAAATTTAAATATAATATATATACTATATAAATACAAACTTAGCTGTCTGTCTATGTACTGGTCAAGTAACAAGAAATAAAGAACTAGTGTCAGCATTTCAGAAGTTGTGTCATATTTTTTTACAGCCTAGTTTATCAAAGGCAGAATGATCCAAGGATCGTACAGAGATATTAGATCTTTGATGGTGATATTTAAGTTTAAATGAATTGAATTTAAACTACAAATGTAAATGCATAATGTTTTAAGGTGACATCAAAATTAGTCTGATTTTTGTAAAAGCAAAATTAAAACAATGGCAACTCTTTTAAAAGAAAGGCATCAAATGTCTTACATTTTTGGACCGATTGTTTTAAGTTTTCTTGTAATATAATTTTTTTAAAATTCCATTCTCAACAAGAATGGGATAAGGGACCCATTTTTAGCCAAATCTAGTTGAGCATAAGTCACTTGGAATAGTATGAGACTATTTACTGAGAAATAAAATAAAATAAAAATCCTGATGGAAAAATAGCTTGAGACTTCTATAATATTTTTGATTTTAAGAATATTTTATTGCAGTTTCTGCATTTTTTAAGGTTTTTCTTTATCAGGGACATTCAGCATTGAAAATTATACCATAAAAATAATAATAAAAAAAATTGTCAACCTGCATCAACTGACTATTTTTGTGTTGTGTTTGTGGGCTTCTCAAAATCATTTCAAGGGCTGGAAATGGCCAAAAGATGCTGACCTTATCTTTGGAAAGATATAATAATAATAATAATAATAATAATAAACTTTATTTATAGAGCGCTTTTCATACAAAAAATGCAATTCAAAGTGCTTTACAGACTAACCCCGCCCCCCCCCCACACACACAAATTTAAACACAATTATACTACCCCCCCCAAATCCTATCCCTACGTGCGAACACATTAAAGAGCAACATTAAAAGGAGATTAAAATAGAAAGTAGGATGGACACTGGGCCGAGTACAGATGTGCCAGGTTGGGTAAGGAAACGTCATCAAGGGAGCCATCTGCCCCAGCAACAGCGGGTCAACAGCAGCAGCCGAGGCACCGACCCAGGGCGTCCAGAGGAGGGGAGGCCAGGATTGTGACCTCCACCCAAGCACCCCCTGGAGAGCACCCAGGCAGCTACAGCCAACCACTGCTCCCAGGGCAGCGGGCTCCCATAGAGGAAACACTGGAACGATGTGTCTGGTTTTTTTGGGGGGGGGGGGGGGTTATCCGTGTAAAACAGGCTAACATGTTAAAATACACAAATAAATAAATAGATCGATCGATAGGTAAATTAATAAATAAATTAAATTAAATTAACGAGATAAGTACAAGACCAAGTAGAAAAACACTGATCAATAAAAGCATGAAAAGCAAATAACAGGCAGTAAATAGTAATCAATTAATTAAAAGCTAGGTTAAAAAGGTGAGTCTTGAGCCTACTTTGAAAAACATGAATGTTCTCTGCGGCCCTAAGGACCTCAGGCAGCCTGTTCCAGAGGTGAGGGCCATAATAATAGAAAGACGCCTCACCATGAGTGTGTGTCCTGACTTTTGGGATGGCAAGTAGACGGCTGCCAGAGGAGCGCAGGGACCGCGAAGATTCATATGGTAAAAGAAGCTCTGATAGATAAGAAGGCCCAAGACCATTAAGACACTTAAAAATCATTAAAAGAACCTTAAAATTGATCCTAAGACACACGGGGAGCCAATGCAGTGATTCTAAGACAGGTGTAATGTGTTCCCATCTCCTGGTCTTCGTCAGGACACGTGCTGCTGAATTTTGTAGGAGTTGTAAACCTGATATACTCTTTTTGGGAAGACCAGAAAGCAGGGCATTACAGTAATCAATCCTACTGGTGATAAAAGCATGCATCAGCGTCTCCGTGTTGGCCTGAGAGAGAATGGGGCGGACTCTGGCGATGTTCTTAAGGTGATAAAAACCTATTTTAGTGATATTTTTAATGTGAGGGATAAAAGTCAGCTCAGAGTCAAAAATCACCCCCAGGTTCTTCACTTGTAAAGAAGGATTAAAAGACAGTGATTGTAGTTTTGGTAAAAGCTTCTCTCTCTGAGCCTCAGGACCGATGACTAAAACTTCAGTTTTGTCCTGGTTGAGCTGGAGAAAGTTTTCTGCCATCCAGGATTTAATGTCTAAAATGCAGTTAAAAAGTGCATCCATTGGCCGTGTGTCGTCGGGAGACATGGAGATGTACAGCTGTGTATCATCAGCATAACTGTGAAAGTTAACTCCATGTCTCCTGATGACGCTGCCAAGAGGGAGCATATAAAGGTTAAAAAGCACTGGGCCTAAAATTGAACCCTGGGGCACACCACATGTAATCCTGTGGACCCTAGAGCAGGTATCTAAACTTACCATAAAAGTCCTGTCTGTGAGATAGGATGTGAACCATTTGTGAACATCACCAGAGAGGCCGATCTGTTTTAAACGAGTTAAAAGAATAGTGTGGTCTACTGTATCAAAGGCAGCGCTTGGATCCAGTAGAATCAACACTGTCACCTTCTGAGCGTCATAATTTATTCTAAAATCATTTAAAATCTTCAGAAGGGCCGTCTCTGTGCTGTGGTTCACCCTAAAACCAGACTGAAATTTCTCCAGGACATTGTGCTCATTAATAAAATCATTAAGTTGAATTAAAACAAGCTTTTCTAAAGCCTTGCTTAAAAATGGTAAGTTAGATACTGGTCTAAAATTATTAAAATCATTAAAATCTAAATTGCTCTTCTTCAGCAGGGGCCTCACTACCGCCCCTTTGAAGGTGGCAGGAAAGACCCCTGTCTGAAGGGAGCAATTTATCATGGTTAAAATCTCATCCCTAAAAGATTCATAAAATGGCTTAAAAAATTAAGTGGGAATGGGGTCCAAAACACATGTGGTGGGCCTCACTGAGGAGAAAACTTTATCAAGAGTCTCAGCCTCTACCAGGACAAAACTGTCCAGCGTTTCCTCTGGTAGAGACACACAATCAGATTTGTCAGATTTGTCCATGTGACTTTGAGAAGATAAAATATTACATATGATGGTGTCTACCTTCCCTCTGAAGTGGTCTGCGAACTCCTCACAAAGATTGAGGGGGTTTTCTGAAATGCATTAGTAGTACAGTTAAAAATTTTATCAATAGTGGAAAAAAGAATTTTAGGATTATTTTTATTGTCTGATATGATTTTTGCAAAGTAAGCATTTCTTGAATTTCTTACAGCATTATAATAGGATTTGAGACGTTCTGTGTATAATTGATGGTTTATAGTGGTTTTATTTTTTCTCCATTTTCTCTCTGCCGCCCTGCAGTCCCTCATTAGTTTTTTAAGATTGTTATTTCTCCATAACATAATATGGTCTTGCTCAAAGTGTAAAGATATAAACTAGATATGTTTGAGTAAAAGTCAGTCAACTTCTCAGAGCTTTGACGCCTGAGATTACAGTGGATGAGAAGACATTTTCTGTTTCTATTTTAAGTAAAAATTTGAATACAATCAGACAGTAAGAGGAGATGACATTAGTTGATGAAACTGGAAAGCAGAAGGGAAAACATTTATTGGAGGAAGCTCATTTTTAAAAAGAAAAACAAATTGGACATAAAAGAACATGCATTTTCACTATAGCTCAGTGCTTTCTAGCATTTATTCAGCAATCAGGACATTATAGCTGTTTTTATCTTTTTAATATCTAAAAGTGTTACCCATCAACTAAAACAAAACCTTGTAAGAGACCATTTGGGCATCACAGTACGCATGCAACATCTGGTCCACTGGACTGTAGTTCAAGGACAGAATGTCAGGGGACACCTTATTTATGAAGATGCCAACTTTGAAATTTTCCTTTCCTGTCGTTGTGTCGAAAGAATAAAAGATCTCCTCCATGTCTTTGTTGACGTAACGCGTCGCATACAGGATGCCGCAGGCCATGAAAGTATTGGTCACGCTTTGCTTGTAGACTGACGTCCGCCAGGTTTTGCCTAGCTTTGGTGGCTCACTCTCCTCTACCTTCGATAGAATCAGGTTCCCAAAGTTCTGGGTGGTGGTGTAGACCACCCAGATGCCCGACTCGTCCGTGGCCAAGTCCAGGTCAGTGTAGAGATAGCACCCTTCAAGATGGCAGAAATTCCCCTTTGAGTTATACCTGGTAAACACAAAAGTAGAGGTGATACAGAGCAGTTGTTTAGTTTTGGACAATAGTTTGTCCTGTACAATACTAAATGCAAAAAATGTAAAAGCTTCCTAAATCATAATGACAATACAACTGTACGTGCAAAATTTTTTCCTTTAGGTTTATTATGCCTAACCATAATTATCTTTCACTCACTCCAAGCCTCAACCCCTACACATGATGATAACATATTAAGACTACTGAAATTCTGCTATGGTTTTTAGTTTTGGGTCACCACCTTAAGATAGTAGATATTATGGTTCTGCATTTGGCAACACTTCTAACACTCTGTGGCTCATGTGGTAGGAGTTTGTCCTGTGAAGTTAAGCTACCTTGGCGTAGGTCTGCGCTCTCCTAGTGTTTTTCTAGTTCTCAATGACACCTTAGAAACAATCCATTTTGGTTTTGAAGTTGTTGCTCTAATGGAGTCGACCAATGATAAGAGCCAAAGATGGCTGACACATGGAAATACATCTCACATACAGAAATTTGGAGAAGAAAAAAAATCAGTTTTATCTTTTGGTAAAAGGTTAAAAAAAAGGGAAAATTCCCAACATTTTTGTTGATAGATTTTCACAGTCGCTTTTAATTTAATTAACCACTCTTGTCAGCCCTATAATTTTATTCACGCATCCACAAGTTTGATAAGAGTTAACCACCAACCTGGTTCCTTTGAGCAAATCTAAGGTCGTCACACCTTTGGAGGTGAGGTTAAATCGACAAATTGCATCTTTGTTGTAACAGTTGTAGTACAAGGCGCCTGCATACAGAACCACGTTCGGGCCCTGGATGGTGTTGGTGGTTGGGTTAGTTGAATGAATCTGGACATTTCCTGAAAAAAAAGAAGAGCAAATTCAGCATGATCAAGAAAAGTTGTGGTTTTCCGAAAGTTCATCGATTAATTTGAGTAGATATATCCTCGTACAGGTAATATCATTCCAATGCAGTGTTTAAACAAAAATCAAAACAAGAAATTAAACAAAATTGTATAAATTTTCTTCTGAAAATAATCCCAGACAAATGAATAGTTTTAACTTTACAGTTTGAAGTTAGAAAAATACATATGAAGTAAAACGAATAGTTTTAACTTTACAGTTTGAAGTTAGAAAAATACATATGAAGTAAAACCTACAAAGGTCCAGGTTCTTACCTGGAACACTGATCCCAACAATGAGAGAGCTCAGGCTGGAGTAGAGACGGACATAATGGCCGTATATGTTGCTTGAAGTCAGCATCACCCTCCAATACCAGCTTTCTTTCCCCAGCTCTGGTTTGGGATCCTGACCCCAGGCTCCATACTTGTACGAACCGGGATACTCCCCAGCCGTCTGAACCCTCGGTCCAGTGATGTTGACGAGACGACCGTAAGGACAGGTACCTAGGAGAATGTATAAATAAAACCTCCAGAAAGAGATCAAACATATCTAGGGATTTGTGCATTTTAACAGTTTCAACAATTGCTAGTTTTCACCTGCAGGATATTTAATATAAAGTATCTTTTTATGACGCTAACAATCATGTAATGGGTTGATGTATTTAGAGTTTTAGGACTTACCCCCTGTAGACTCAGTGGGTTGGACAGTGGGGAGAACGCCATTGTTTCTGCATTGGTCTAGGTCTCTCTTTAGTCGCTGGTTGGCTTGTTGTCTCTTCACCACCTGCATGGTGTCAAATTTTTCTAGCTCCTCCATTTCATCTTTTAAATCCTCCAGCTAAGAAAAATAACACTGTGAACGTAAATTTATGATTTGTAATTGCTAATGCTCTGTTATTATACATAAATGCGTCCAATGTGCCAACATTGATGGGAGATGTTTCAGATGAATCATTCTGCTATTTCCATTTAAAGATAAAGCACTGAAGAGTTTTGAATCTACCTGCTGAACCATGTTTTCACTGAGGTGGCTGCTTTCTGTGGTGGAGCTGTTGAGCTTATCAATCATCTGCTGGATCTCTGTGAGCTCGTTCTCGATGACGTACAGGCTCAGAGTTCCAAAAAGTTTTCCATCATCCTCCATTTCCAGCATTGCTACCTCCTCCTCCAGTTGGGGCAGGCGTCGATTCAGGCCTAGCAGCAGGCTGTCTAAGGCGAAGATCTGTTGAAGCACAAGTGATCAAGAATTGCATGGATCCAGACACAAAGTAGGTGGAAGTCTGTTTGAAAAGGACAAGACAGGCCTACCTTTTGTGGAGTGATGTTTTTTGTGCAGCCTGAAGCGGCATCCTCGGCTGTTTTCAGCTTGTCATAGGGAAATTGTTTCTCTGGGCTGATCAGCTCACACTGACAGTTATCTGATGACACTTTCTGAAATAATGACACATAAAAAAGAGAGAAATGAACAAATAATTGATATATATGAATAAAATAACATTAAAATTCACTAATAACCTTCTTCTTACCTGCTGGGTGACAGTGAACAGGGCCCAGAGTGGAAGGATCACATACAGCTTCATGATGCATAAGAGAGCAAATCAAACTGTCTCTGAAAACAGTCTTACTGCATCATCCAACTTCTATTTCATGATTACTCCCACAAATGTCCGCATGTGATTCAGTGTATTTGCATGTTTACAGGGTTTCACTTCTTCTCTGCGGTTGGGAATGCGGCAAAGTGGAATTTCTTTGTTCGACCTGTTGATGAAACACATTCTCAGCACACACACCCAGATGGGTACAAAAGGTCATTTATTTATTTACCAGTTGGATACATTTACCAAAAAAAGTGTTGTTCAAGCTTAAAAATTGAATTGTCTAATCACTTAACGTGAAAAACGTTTATGCCTGGGAAAACTCTTTTTGCTCGAAATCTACTTATACACCATGCAATATTCTCCAAAAAGTTACATTTTATCCTACTTTGTTTGAGATCAGAACATTTTTTATTTATTATTATTCCATTTTCTTTTTTGTATTCTGTGGGACCTTTTACATTGGTGCAATAAAATATTGTTGATTTAAATACAGTAAAATAACTGTTGTCCTTATATGGTCTTAAATTATGTATATTGACCAATAGGCTACTTAAACATTAAAGGACACTATAAATGGTTGTCAGAGGTGACGTCTGAAGAAAAGTATCACATTGAGCTTTTTTCACATTTTCACATGCTACACTCCAACAATCTTTATTACTTTTTACTTCAGTGTTATTATTTTGTGTGATAGACCAACACAAAGTACCTCATAATTGTAAATTAGGTGGGAAACAATATGTTTTTTGTAGCTGATGGATAATTGAAATTTCAACTATTGATTTATCATTGCTGTGAAATATTGGAAATGGAAAGAAATGAATAATAAATGTCCTTCAACTCTCAGGAATGCTGTTTCAAAATTAAAAGGAAAGAAGTGAGTGGGATATCCTTACAGGGCAACTTTAGAGCTCAAATGTTATAAAAAGTCAATAACAATCATGGAGAGGAAAAGGGGAATGGGCGACTCCTTAGCAACAAATATTGTTTTCATGTTATTTAATTGTTTTGCAGTTTCTAATCAATGTGAAATATCAATGTGAAATATTAAAAGGTTATGCAGAAGCATTTCAATTCAGGTTAGTTACATCACAACAATTTGCGAAAACCAGATCTGTCAAATTGTAGCACTAGCATAAATCCTATGCTAGAGTTAGTGATGTGATGGAAAATATTCGTTCTTAAATTAATGTGAAACTGCAGAGTAAATCAATATTTAAAACGTCATCTGATTGGACAGTACTAAAAAATGTATCCAAAAAGGCTACTCTTAGAAATACATTTGAAATGGGGTATTGGAGCCAACTGTCCCTCAGTTTAGTGATGCTGATTAGATGAAAGATGAAGTTATTGTTTTGTACTTTTGTGAAGGGAAAAATCCACGTGTGTTCATGTGATGGCAATAATACCTTTTGGCTGAAAGGAATAGGGCATGGGCGACTCCTGAGTCAACCACAGCTATTGTGAAACTATCATTTCCTTTTCTTGTTTCACATCCTTTATGGCTCTTAAATGGGGAGTAGGAAAATCACAGGTTCATGTTCTTGACACCTTTTGTTGACCTTTTTATTCAGAATCTGGCCTACAATCCATCATGTTCAGTGATGCGGGTTCACTGAAAAGTAGCTGAGCCAAGAGGGAAGAAATAGTTTTGTTCTTCGGGGCAAGACAGGGTGTTCCAAAAACATGAAACAATAACTGTTGTGTAAAGAAAAGGGGAATGGGTGGCTCCTGAGTCAACTACATTTGTTGTGAAACACTACAGTTTCCCATCCTTTGTGGCATTTCACATGGATGTGAAAGTTTTCGGTGGGGACAGATTTCTGAATCATCAGAGGATTTGGTTGTAGTATTTTAGAGAAGGTAGAGGCATATGGCAATAAGTTCTTCTGTGGTGAAGATGCTGCCATTTCACCTTCTTCTTTTAATGTTCCTGGTAAGTCGGATTTTAAATCCATTCTTAATATCTCTTCATTTCTTTTTAGAACGCATGTTCTTAGAAGTGTTCTTGGAAACTGAGTATCCGAAAAGTGTGTATTACATAAAGCAGTGTTTTTGTGTATAACTGCAGAAAGATGGCCATGCTCTTCGTGTGCACGGCCAGAATAATGATGGGACATGTCATTGCGAGGTAAACTCTACCATGTGGTCCTTCCCGGTGCTGAAGTATGAGGCAGTGCTGCTGCAGGTTCAAAACTGCGAGGGATCTCTAAGCAGTCTGCAGGAACAGGTAGGTACTGAAGCTGTGATTGTTACTTTCCCTTAAATTCTTTGGATTTCTTGCAAAGGTGTGTTTTTAGCTTTACATGAATAAGATCCTCAAAATAATTTAATTATGTAAAATTTAAGCTGTTTCTTGTCTATTTTTGCCCTATTTTCGACAATGGTATTACAATAAACGCATAAGTAATGCATGATAAGCAGAAATGTTGTCATCATTGCTGCATAAATGTGTAAAATAATATGTAACGACTTGAAAAGTGATCTTCATCGTATAATGACCTGTTTTCTTATTTTAAAGGGTGCATCTTTTGACAGCACCCCATTTTACTACGTGTATTTTAAGTTTTTAATGGCAACTGTATTTAATGTACTTGGTTTTTGCATTAAACACAATACTAAAGGATAGCAAAACCTCCAACTGAAGCAAATTACTGTGAATGTTATATAGCATGGGGTTGACGAGTAAAAAAACATTTTGCTTTCTTTGCTTGCATTGATTTTGATGAGCAGTTACTTTGATTTCAACAAAACAGGGATTGCTGTACTTTAAAATATTCAAGAGACGTCTTTTTTCCCCATACAATCTTTTGTTGATTTGTTCAATTTACTTGCAACTGACTAAACATGAGCAGAGTTTTCAAAAATGTATTTTTAAATACAAAATCACTTCCGGGTTTAACCTCTTTTTGCTTCAGAGATTAAGGGAAAATAGACTCTAGGTTGTATAGTTACACAATGTATAGTAAAATAAAAAAGGTCAATACTGTTTGTAATTCAAAAACTACAATCTTTCACAGTGAACCTGCTGGCTTGGTAACAATTTGTAGAATTATTTTCATGACAGGTTTTTAGTTTTTTTTTATCACTATTTGATTGCAAAGTGATATTGCATTAGCTTGATGTAAAAAGTGTGTCTTACTGATCTTTTATAGGACTTCAAGAGTAGGAACACCTTTCATACAAATCTGGGTCATACATTCACACCTATAGCAAATAGTTGGTCAGTGAGGATGAAAGATTTTATTCTTGTCACACAGGGGCATTATGCCAGATCGTTCCTTTAAGTAGCTGAGAGATTTATATGTCTTGATGCTCCCAACAAACTCTAAGTGTTTACATCCCTGCTGTTCTTTACTGCTTTCTCATTTTAAATGACATTCCGGCTGTTATTTGCAATTTTTTTTTCATTTCTTCTATATAATTCATTGTGGGTTTTTTACACACAAATTTAAATGCAGATCGTGTACATAGTTTTCTTTAAATTACCTTACATTTGTTTTAATCTGAGTATGCTATTTTAAATAACTACATTGTTATGTTTTATGTTGTAAATATATCCTTACTGTACAGTCTTCTGTTCTTATTTTTATATCTTTGACCTTTTTTTGAATATTAGTTTTTCCATTTACTTTTAACTTGCTAGTGGTACACCTGACTTTACCCATTGTGGGACAACATTGGGATAATTCTATTCTATTCTATTCTATTCTATTCTATTCTATTCTATTCTATTCTATTCTATTCCCATAAGTATATTTAGTTTTCCGCCAAACCTAAAGGATCATTGAAGTCAATTTCCTTAATTCACCTTTGCAGTCAATGCATTTTGAGTTTGAGATTAAAAGAAGAATATTAGACTGGAGGTTTTTCTTTTTTAAACTTCCATTCTTTAATAATCATTAAAAAGAGCAGATTGTAGGGTAATATACACATGATGACAGATTAACATAGAATACAGTAAACAAAATTTACATTGATTTACAATATGTGCATTAAACCCTTGACCTAAAGATATTGCCAAAATAGCATTTTCCAGTCTTTTACATCAGAGTCTTTCTGATTGCTGTTCAAGATCTTATTCTTTCACCACCTTTGTAGGTAAAATTTAATGAAGTAAAGTTTAAATATGAACCTCATCTTTGACTATTCAAATCATTTGGTTTGTTTCCTTATTTTTATAGCAGTGGATTCCATTTTTTTCTCAATTATTCATATGTGGGTTCACACAAAATGTTATTTCCTTAAGTTCTTACAGGTCATGATATTAAAACCTGGAGATAACTGCAGAAATGCTGACATCTTGTGGTACTGAAAAACCCAAACTATTTTCAAAGAGTATCTATCATATCTTTAATTTATTCCAGTTAAATATACCTTATAAGATTAACACTTCTCTTTTAAGAAAAACCTGGCCATGAAGTATATATTTGGAGGGGATTGAGTGTGCTTTCTTTCCATTTTTGACCCTTTGTCAGTTTCAGTTTCTGTTTCTCTTCAGGTGTTGCTCTCCACCAGTCGTCTTCCTCAGATTCAGGCACAAGTTGCAAATGTGACAGCTCGACTTCAACACTTTCAGTACCTACGCCACCAGGGCGTGTACACAGCACTGTCCCTGCGCCTGCTGGGTCAAGAGCTGAGTCAGCTGGAGATTGACCTCAGTGCAGTCCACACCTGGGTGAACAATACAAAGACACAGCAACTTTCCAAAGAGGTACAACAAAATGCAGGAGAAAATGTAATTCTCACAAAAGTTTATAACCTTTCTGAGGGGACTTTTATACATTTGTTTACTAGGTGGGTAAACTGCGTAAAGATGTGGAAAGGATGCAAATTTCAGATACTGTTAATATAAAGACTGTGAAAGAAAATCTCCGTTACCTGAAGAACAGCGTGGAGTCTTGCAAGACGATCCCCAAAGACTTTAGAGGTAAGCATTTGCATTCACCAATTATGACATTTTAGTGTGAACAATTGTACACCATCCACCATTTTTGCAGTCTGATCTATCAAACTGGAGAATTGTCATATAGCTTTAGACAACTTTTGTCAGATCTTCAAATTCGTTTTCCTCTTGTTTGCAGGCCAGCACAGGTACTGCTTTAAAGGTCTAATTACGAACATCAGTGAACCTGTCACAACCAAAATCAGTCCCTATGGTAAAAGTTACATTTCTGGATCATGGGGCAGACAGGCACAAGTGGACACAGAGGGAGAGAAGGACAGTTACTGGGTTCAGCCTCTGGTCAACAACCACATTTTGGGTAATGCTGTCCGTGTTTACCAAACCTATGAAGACTTTATGGCATCTGTCAAACATAAGGACTATACTTTCGCTCCATCCCACACTCATGCTAATGCCATCGAGGGTCCAAGCGGTGTCCTGCATGGTGAAGCTCTGTACTATCACTGCTACCGCTCTGCCGACATCTGCCGCTATGACCTGAAGGCCAACTCTGTCAAGCGGGTAACCCTTCCAGGCACTGATGTGGGCTTCAACAACAAGTTTCCATACTGCTACTATGACTGCCGCCCAAATAGTGATGTGGATGTGGAGGCCGATGAGACCGGACTGTGGGCAATCTATGCCACTGTCAGCAACCACGGTAATCTGGTGGTTAGTAGGTTAGTTTGGGACAGCGAAGCTCAGATTCTCAATGTTACGCAGACCTGGGAGACAAGGCTTTTCAAGAAGGCGGTAAGCAATGCTTTCATGGTGTGTGGTGTGTTGTACGCCACCCGCTACGTGGATGATTACAGAGAGGAAGTGTTCTATGCCTTCGACACAGCGACTGGTAAGGAGGACAACTCACTTGCTTTGCCACTGGAGAAAGTAGCTAAAGGAGTGGCTAGTCTGAGCTACAACCCCACCAACCGTCAGATCTACATGTATAATGATGGATATCTTCTCGCCTATCAAACCTTCTTTTGATTTAAGGAATTATTTATTTTTTAGCTACCCTGATGCAACATAACACAAATATACTGAAGCTTCAAAAATGTATCAATAACGTTAGTCAAAACAAGTGTTGGCTAAACAACAAAAATGGCTTATCAAAGATGTGTTGACTCACCATCAATTTTGGTTGCACACCAGAGTAGGCTATGTCTTGTATGTCAGCATTGTTGTTATTTAATCAATGATGTTGGCTAAACAAAAATCTTGACCACTTTATGTTGTTGGTCAATCCATAATGTGTAATTACATATAATGTTTGTCAATCTATAATCTTGCAACAATACTAACCGAGCTAAGATGTTGATTAATCGGCAGTGTCAGATATTTTGCCAAACAGTATTGTCAGAGTTTGCCTGATGCAAAAGGTAAATCTTTAGATATTGACTTTTTTTCTTCCTGTGTCACAGCACTGAAACGTGAAAATCTTGTAAAATAATTTTAATTTTTAAAAAGTACTTGTATTCACACTGTGATTTTCCATATGGATGCTGCAGATGTTTTAATAAATGTATGAATAAACCAAATTCATCATTTAGTTTAATATTCAATAAAGTGTGTCTGTCAGGTTCCGTGGATTTTTGCTTTTTTTCCTTCCACTTAATTTCCTTCCCCTCTGTACCCCAAGCTGCTTTCTTGTTTTGTCCCTCCTGTTTGTGTTTAAACTTAGTTCTTTTCCTTATCTAGTTTCATCATGTTAGATTATTCCTTGTCTTTATTAGTTTATTCTGGCACTTCCTTGTTTCTGTTTCTTCTTCTTGCTCTTAGATATTTTGACCTTTTTGTTTGTGTCCTCATTTGTTTCCTTAGTTTATTCCCTCTAGATAGTTTCCTAATTTATTTCTCCCTTCTGCTCTCTAGTGTTTCCTTAGGTCCCCTTCCTAGACTTATTATCTTAGTTAAGAGTTTTCTGTCTCCCTAACCATTCTACCTCTCTTCCTAGCTGATGATTGTTGCCTCTCTCCCTCTCACCTGCTTCCCCTAATTGGTCATTGGTCTCCTCTCACTTCCTCCCCAGTATATATTGTGCCTTCATTCAGTCACTATTCGCTGGTCCGTTGTCATTCTTTCCTCTGTGGTTCCTGCCTTCCCTGTTGCCCGTCTGGTTCCTATTGATCTCTGCATTTTGGTTCTCCTAGTTCAGTAAGTTTTCACTCCTTGTTTTTGTTCCAAATAAATCATTTAAGTTTTATTTTTTGCTGCCTTTGGGTCCTTAAATTACACAAACATGACAGTGTCCCTTTCAAAAATATTCATAGAAAAATGCCAACCTTATTTTTCAACTGTTCAAATGTGTAAAAAAAAAATAAGCAAAAAAGCATATCAATTTTGGTTTGGTATACAGAACAATTTGCATGTGCTTTCAGGGTATTGCATCCCAAACTGTCTAAAGTCAATTATTGGCATTTAACAGGCTGTTTTTCTATAAAGTAGCCTATAGATGGGGCCATTGTGGAAGGATTTTATGTTTTCATTCAATCTGGAAAAAACAAAACAGCCACAAGAAAACACGTTGTTTTGATATCTTGTACGTTTATTTTTGGCTTTTTCATTTGTTTTATAGACAAACACAACTGCTTATATGTTTTTTGTATTGCATTTACATTTTCAAAAAAAAAATGGTATGCTTAAAATTACTTTAACAAGTTTTAGTAATTATAAGAAAAACATTTAAAAAAAATAGCATTATAGCAATGAAAGGGTTTTTATAACAATCTTTTTGCATGTTTTTGTTGTTGTTGTTGTATTAAAAATTTAATCTTTGTTTGTAGTCAAGTATAATATTTCTCTGATGTAGGGATTTGCCAACATGCTGTGCCGGTGTGGTACCATAGGCCATTTATAAAATGTTTGTTTGGCTATGGCTAAAAGTGTCCAGAAACAACCTCAACACCCAATGAAGAACAGGTAAGGTAACAATCGGTTTTCACTAGGTTGAAGATTTCAAAGTGTAGTAGAAATCTCTATTCTGAATGGCAGAATGAAGGAAATATTCAAGTAGCTTCTGTTATGAATTTCATTTCTTCTACGCCAAAAAAAAATCAAAATCATTATTTTTTTAAACTTCTACAAATAAAATAACAGTGGCCGATACAATTAAATAGATTATTTTGAATAAAGCATGTACAATAGGTTTATATTTAGCTGTGTAATATGCAAACAGTATGCAACCCGAGAAATTGCACGCCACACACACACACCACTTTCCCCATCGCTCTTGTTGAGGCTTAAAAACGTAACAACTTGATGAAGTTCTCTAGATTTGTAAATAAAAATATATAATTGTTCCATATGCAAACTGTAATTTCTTTTTTCTTTTGAAATGTAGTATAACAAATTTTCTTAACCCTGAAACTAAGCCCTTCTTTCTTTTGGGTTTCACTGTGTGTGTTAACACATAGTAAGTTATATTTGGTGTTTGAACTGTCAAAATATGTGGTTATAAGCATTTTAGAGGGGGTCTCAGTGTGTATCACTTATGAAAGATAATGATCAGGATAGCCAAACAAAGCCTTGTAGGAGACCATTTTAGCATCACAGAATGCATACAGCATCTGGTCCACTGGGTTGTAGTTCAAGGAGAAAATGTTAGGAGACACCTTGTTAATGAAGATGCCAACTTTAAAGTTCTCCATCCCTGTCATGATGTCAAGAGAATAAAAGACCTCCTCCACATTTTTGTCAATGTAACGCGTTGCGTAGAGGACACCGCATGCCATGAAGGTGTTGGTCACACTTCGCTTGTAGACTGAAGTGTACCATGTTTTACTGAGCTTTGGTGGCTCAGTCTCCTCCACCTTGGACAAAACCAGATTGCCCAATGCCTGGGTGGTGGTGTAGACAACCCAGACGCCTGACTCATCAGTGGCCAGATCCAGGTCAGTGTAGAGGTAGCAGTCTTCAAGGTGGCAGAAATTACTCTTTGAGTTATACCTAGTAGATAGAAGACAGACATGATGCTAACACTTTAAAATGAAAGGAGAACAAAATTTATAAAGCTTGGATACACAAAATACTGGATTTAGAAAATTGCATAAGTCACTTTCTTCGCAAAGTTTGTGATTTTATTTATATATTTATATATAGAAAACAACGTGAGAGGAAAATGTACGCAACTTTGAGCAAACTCTGACCCTTGCGAACACACATTTTGGAGACAGGAAAACTGGCAACACAGCTGATGAGTTGGCAAAATGGCAAATTTAAGCCACGCTTTCAGACTCGTTGACCCTTGTACACACATGCATACATTCACAAAACCAACAATCAGCCTTCACCCCCATCTCTGAACTGAGAATAAAAGTGAGAATCTGAATAAAAACATGTTGCATTTAAGGTAGGGTGACAACATTTTGATTTTCAAACAAAGAGGACAATTAGCCCAGTCCTGAAACATTTTAATTATATTCTAATTTATATAAAGAAGACTAATGATTTCAACCTATTTAAAGTGTTCATTCTCTATGTGTCTACTTGTTCAACTTATAGGGCAACCGTACTTATTGGTGCATTACTTGTGAGAAGGTGTGTAGCAATTAGTGTGACTACAGAGTAGAAATATAAATACTGCCAGGGGTGGGCTGGTGTAAAAAATTCCGCCCGGGAGCTTGGTGAAGCCTTTTTATCTGATTGTTGTTGATGCAAGTGGAACCACACTTTTAAGAAAAATATTTCTATTGGTAGTATACCAACATAATATTGATAACATGTTTAAGTTAATAACATGTTTTATCTAGTCAAAACCAGAGGTGGGTATCTAGTTACACTGACTTCAGTGGATTTTTGAAAAATATATATATTACATATACATACACACACACACACACACACACACACTTTTCGCTGTAATTTTGCTGCACCACACTTTTTGCTTTTACTTGAGTTCCAGTGAGCAAACAAACACTGCTCATCTGGTTTGAGGTGATGGATTTAAGGGTGAAAGTCTAAGAAAGAAAACAGAAATCTGCACACTTCAGTCTGCGAAAGTGATTTAGTCTTCAAGCTTTCTGTCGGAGACCTTTCTTCAGGAATTATTGTGTTTGTAAAATCAGTGCTGGGTTAAGTTCCGTAGTACATGGTTGATGTAAAACACCTGTGCTGTGCAGTGCATTGCAGCTCAGCCAGGCATCATGGGAAATAGAGTCCCAGATCCAATGTACACAAGTTACCTGTACATACAATATGTACAGGTAACCACGAAAGACAAAAAATTAAATAAAGATAAATCAATGCAATGCAAACATCAGGCTATATAGCCATCATAGGACGAAGCAGAAAATATATACAGTTTACAAAAAAGCAGATGTATCAAAATCTTCATTGAGTCCTAATGGTTGGAGTGCATTAAGGGTGTAGATCCAGAAAAGTTCCAGTTGACACAGCCTTTTATCTATACCCCCCCTCTCTGTAATGTAATATGCTCGATCCCCTGAAATCTAAGAGAGGACACAGGGTGTGAAGAATCATTAAAGTGACATGCTACAGGGTAGTTGGAATCTTTACGTCTGATGGAACTTTTATGTTCACTGATTCTCTGTTTCAAAGGGCGTGTAGTTTTGCCAAAATAGATTTTGTCATGAGGGCGAGAAGAAAAGTGTTGATGTCTGTTGGTTTCTTAAATAATGTGGTGATAAGGCAACCATTATTCCCCCCCCTCTCTGTAATGTAACATGCTCGATCCCCTGAAATCTAAGAGGACACAGGCTGTGAAGCAGTGACGTGCGGCCGGGGGAGACAGGTGAGGCACTGCCACACCTGTCATAATAACAAATAAAATCGGCACTAAAAATGATTATAGAAAATCTGTGTTTCAACTTGTATAAACTTGTACAAATGTGTTTACTATAATATTTCAAAAAATTTTGTAGTCAAACTGACTGAATTTATATAACATAATACATTTACAAAGTGTCTGCGGAGTGATTACAAGAGATTATTCCTCTTATGGAAAATCTTTTCCCTGTTCGGGGGTGTCTAAATTCAGATGTTCTCCAAGTGTTGTGGCACTGTGCACAGTGTCCACAAGGATAATTTCTGAGAATTTTAAATCCGGGTTACAACCATTTACAAATGAGACGAGTGCCACCATTTCATCATACTCTCCATGGAATAAACAAAAAGCATCGTCCAAATGTCTATACCATTTGAGGATTTTTTTCACAAGATGGATTTACATCAGAATTGAAGACACACACATGTTCAAAATAGCCCATATATAGGTTGGCATAATCTGGGACAAAGGTGGAGCCCATAGATGTTCTGTTTAATTGCAGATAAAAAATCCCCTATGACTGAGAAAAAGTTACATTTCATTTCAGGATTTAAAATTCTCTTTGCAGTGTGATCCAGTATGTGTGTCTTTTCTTGATATGTGGATAGAAATCAATAATGGTTGCCTTATCACCACATTATTTAAGAAACCAACAGACTGCAACACTTTTCTTCTCGCCCTCATGACAAAATCTATGCTGGCAAAACTACACGCCCTCTGAAACAGAGAATCAGTGAACATAAAAGTTCCATCAGACGTAAAGATTCCAACTACCCTGTAGCGTGTCACTTTAATGATTCTTCACACCCTGTGTCCTCTCTTAGATTTCAGGGGATCGAGCATATTACATTACAGAGAGGGGGGGTATAGATAAAAGGCTGTGTCAACTGGAACTTTTCTGGATCTACACCCTTAATGCACTCCAACCATTAGGACTCAATGAAGATTTTGATATGTCTGCTTTTTTGTAAACTGTATATATTTTCTGCTTTGTCCTATGATGGCTATATTGCCTGATGATTGCATTGATTTATCTTTATTTAATTTTTGACTTTATTTATCTTTATTCAATTTTTGTCTTTCGTGGTTACCATCAACCATGTACTATGGTACTTAACCCAGCACTGATTGTACAAACACAATAATTCCAGAAGAAGGTCTCCAACCGAAAGCTTGAAGAATACATTTCACAGACTGAAGTGTGTGGATTTCTGTTTTCTTTTCTGCTTTTACTTGAGTAAAATTATTAAGTATTACTACTCTTTCTCGAGTAAAATTTCTAGGTCCTCTATCTACTCAAAGTAACTTAATTGAATCAAAACAAGAAAAAATGTTCACCAAAAATGCACCAGACAAGGACACAAACCTACAGTTTATGCTAAAGTGAGACCTCACGTTTGTACACAAGCTTTGTTGTTCTAATGTTATTTTCCAGCTGACGAGCTACGGTAAATACTATGTTGTCACTGAAACCCTGTTCTAACACAGATACATTACCTATTGTAAGTATTAATTTAATACATTTTATGTTGAAATCCTTGATTCAAAAAAGTGTTCTGCTTTAAATATTTTTTTGTAATTATATCTGTTTTCGTTCTTTCATTGTACTCTTTAAACCAGACTTTTTACATAACTTTATATTTTTGTCTGTTTGATAAAAAATTTAAATAATCAGTCCCAATAGAACTGATCTGATGTTCTGTTCTGAGTAACTTTTTACTTATTTTTACTCTCGAGTAAATTCTTGAATGGCTACTTTATACTTTTAATTTAGAGCTACTCTTACTTGAATACAATTGTGGGTACTGTACCCACCTCTGGTCGCAACATAAAACATGCAGAGATATGTCCAAACTCCGTGAAATCGAGGGCATCCAGCGAGAGAGAGATTTTACTGTGGCTGGTTTGGTGATTGGAGAAAACGTCTTAGCCCAGTGACTGTGGAGTAGGGATGGGCATAATTAATCGACGATCTATTAATTGATCATTAATAATTTCATCGATGACATATTTTTTTACCGATCAATTAACGCATGTTCTGTTGCGTAGTGTGAGTTTTGAAGGAATGCAATAAATGTTGCTATGTTGCAGTCATTAAACACTTTACCACACGAGGGCGATGACTGAAAATAAAACCCACAGACCGACTCAGTTTCTTGCCAGTTTCTGTGTATTTCAAAAGTAGCATTGTCATGAAGAGGTCGCAGCAAAGTGTGGCATGGGACCACTTGGACTAAAACAAACAAACAAACAAACAAAAAAGTCTCAGTTCTCTGCCAACACTGCGAAGCTGTGTATAAGTACTTGAACGCACTTCCAACCCTGGTTAGAAGCGGAGCATCCTGCTCTTGGTCTCAACCTAGCATCAAGTCAGTGTTAGCGCGGAGGAGCAGAGATGCACAATGAGCAGAGAAACTTATTCACCGATTACTTTCTGAGGGTGGCTCCGCCAAGGAGACCAATGGAGGAGAAAATCCTGGTTAAGGAGTTGGGACCCAACAAGCCTGACCTTATCATTAACCAGCAGTCAAAGGAGAAAAATAAGGTCTACAACCGGAGTTTTTGCAGGAGTTGGTTCAAGCGCAAATCGTGGCTGACAGGCTGTGGAACAGCCAATGCACTTTTCTGTTTCCCCTGCATTCTTTTTAAAAGCGAAAAATGTGATTCAACGTGGACACAGTCAGGACAAACCGACTTGAAGCACCTCTCCGAACGCATAAAAAAAGCATGAACGTTCAAAAGTTCATATGGAAAGTTGCATCAAGCTAGCCGTCATAGGAAAAATTAGCATAGCAGCGCAGCTGGATGACGGACACCGCGTTGTGTTAAGAAGGCACAATGAAGAGGTTGATAAGAATCGTCATATTTTATCTAAACTCATTGACTGTATTAAGTTTTATGGTGCTTTTGAACTTGCATTGCGGGCACATGATGAAAGGGACAGTTCTGAAAACCCTGGAATTTTCAGAGGTTTAGTTGACTTGATGGCCTCCATTGACCTGTGTTATGCCGAGAAATGCATCCCCTGTCGCGGGAATGCGCATCGTTCAAAACTCCCTGATGATGATGACGAAAACGGATTAAAATATAGCGACGCGACAACTTTTAAATATATTCGTAATATTACCATGTTTTCTATGTATATATTGTTATATATATATATATATATATATATATATATATATACATATATATATATATATATATATATATATATATATATATATATATATATATATATATATATATATATATATATATATATATATATATATATATATATATATATATATACACACATAAATAAAATGTCAAAACCTACTTCTTACCTATTTTTTATTTATAAATAATTTCATAGGTATGTGACACCATTATGTGCCATGCCAAGGAGCGGTTTTCCTTCACCAAACACATGGCCAGTGCCACTCTGCTGCAAGGAGACTTGTTCCCAAAACACCACAAGACGTTCCCAGATTCAGCGCTGCATACCACAGTGGAAGCCTATCCCTCACTGGACAAGGCCAGACTTAAAACAGAACTGTCCCTGATCTACAGCAACGAGGAGTTCCAGAGTTGCAGTGGTGCACTGGCTCTCTTTCAGTTTCTGATGGAGAATAACCTTCAGGACACATTTACTGAAACTGTAAGTCTTCTCAACATCCTCATCACCACACCGATGACAACATCTGAATCAGAGAGGTCCTTTTCAACTTTAAAAAGACTGAAAACTTTGCTCAGGAATACAATGGCACAAGATCGCCTCAATGCTCTGGCTATGCTTTCCATAGAGAAAAAACTAACACGGGACATCCCTGATTTCAAGACCAGAGTCATTGAAAAATTTGCCACTCAGAAAGACAGACGAGCAAAGTTCCTATACAAATAAAACTGTATATCTATGGAACTAGATATGTTGTTTTAATAAATGTAAGAAAAAAAGCGATCTGAGAGGGAAAACAATTTTGAAAGGAAAAATTATATATTTGAGAGGGAAAAAAAGTCACACTAATAGCAAAATATTGTGATAATTGAGACCATAACAGCTATTATAGAAAGTATTTTGTTAATGAATATATAAAAAAAATATTTCAAATAAAAAAAAATATTTCCAAGCATAAACCTCTCAAAAACCTTTCTTTAATCTCAAATATAGTTTTTTTTTTTTTTTTTTGCTGTCAGAGTGAAAACATTTTCTTTAATTCTTTTTTTTTATCTTGAAACTTTTTATCTTGAGATCTTTATTTTTTGCATTCTTCATGTGTCCCTCTCAGCATCAAGTTAACTTGACTCGCATACATCTGACATTATGTCCATATAAACCTGGGAAGTATGTTGTTGTAACGTAGTGCTTAAACCAGGGGTGTCCAGCTCCGGTCCTCGAGGGCCGCAATCCTACAGGTTTTCCATGTTTCCCAGCTTCAGCATGGCGTATTATACAATGGAAATTTGTTCATTTATTTTATCTGTGAAACTGGTGATTTTGAGGAGGAGATTAAATCATTATTGTTAATTGTAATCATCGTCTGACTGTTGATTTGAATTCTTATACTGGACTAGGCAAAGAAATATATTGTCACATCAGCCCCACCAGGAAAAAATTTCACCAGCCGCCACTGTGTTATAAGCATGTTAGAGAAAGTTCAGCTGAAAATTAATTACTTTCAAAAAAGTATTACCTTGCCTGGAAATCTTTTAAACCACATGCAGAACAAACGGTGAGCCTAAAAAGTAATGAAGGATTTATAACATGAGTAGGCTATGCGATCTGTTCCCCTGCGGGCTGATGGACAGTAGCGATCAGGGAAGGTCTGTAGCAACAGTACCCCGACATTCACAAATATCTTCTATAAAGGAAGATGCCTCACTCACGCACACAAACAGACACAGCAGGATCACGAGAGTGGCTCAACAGTGGCTGCTTTTGGGAGTATATAAAACAGCAAAAAACGTTCCAGCCATCGGCCCTAGAACAGACCAGCCATTTGGGAAAACTCCCGAACCTCCCTATGGCCAGCTCGCCCCTGAATACTGCACTTTACATAATGCTTAATAATGGATGCCCCCACTGACTGTGGCAGACACAATCTGGCGGTGGCATGCTATCTTCCTTTTTGCCTGCAGCTTCAGATTGGTACACTTCTTTTTTATGTCTGCCACAGATCTCTCCGTCGCACACAGCATTCACTGCTGCAACAACGCTGTGTCACTTGAAAGCTGATTTGGAATTAATCATATTATGTTAAAAGGTTAGTCTCTTTGTTACCTGAGATATGTATTGTTATGCTGAACCAACATGTGAGAGCTCAGGGATACATGTCTGTATCTTGGGTCACCGACATGTGAGATATGTTGCATGTGGACTGAAGGACGTCAGAACCACTCCATATCTGCACTCTGACCCAGTGCGACTGGGCGGCGTCTTACCATCAAGGTTATAGTTATTCTAACTTACTGAAGTCAGACACCTAGTCTATGGAGGAGGAGCTGCAGATTATTCAATTCTATATAGTAGAATGTTAGGATGTGGGGAGCAGGTCAGTATCTGCAACGCTGTATCGGTATGTGCTGAACTCCTTGTTGATCAACAAGCCGAATTAAAGCTCTCGAACTAAGAAGTAATTCTTTCTCATCCTTGTTAAATAATATTTCCATAATAAAGCCTTCTGTTTATGTGGGATGCCACATATGTGACACCAAAATAAAACATTTATCCATGCTTTTATCTCACCTGCAAGCGCCTCAATTTAAGTCTATGTGAAATTGCGTTTTCGAGATCTTTCGGTTGCCATGATTACCTGTGAAATGGCACAAATCAGCTGGCTTATGTATTTGCAGAATATTCATAAAGTACTTTGCATTGAGCATTTATGGCAGAATGTGGGTATGTAGGAAGCGGGATAGGATCCAAGATCACCTGTGTACATTTCTAGGAAGGGTGTGATTTATAAAGCATGAGCTGTGCGTACACAGGGTTTTATAAATCTGAATATTACTTTGAGTAATCAAACTTATTTTGCTGAGCTTAAACAACTTATAGCAAAAGTTATGGGCAAGGATTTATAAATGAGGCCCAAAAATGATTAAACATTCATTTTAAAACATTTAGCTGCATTAGCCCACCTGGTTCCTTGGGGCAGTTGCACGCTGGTCACACTTTTGGTGGTGAGGTTGAATCGACAAACAGCATCTCGGTTGTAGCAGTTGTAGTACAAGGCACCTCCATACAGAACAGTATTGGGACCCTGAATGGTGTTTGTGGTCGGGTTAGAGGAAGCGATCTGGATGTTACCTGGCAGAAAAAGGGAACCATCAAGTAAATACAAGAATACTGTTACTGGTGTGATAATAATATTTGGACTTCAGTTTGTCAAGAGTGAAGAACCTGATCATATGTAGAGTATTCAATTATTGTCGCAATACAAGGGATTTCTGTTTTGCTCTTTGCTAACACCTACTTGCAAATTATAATTGACAGAGGAACAAATCAAATGCTTAACCAGGGACCTAGTTCAGGTTCAGATGGTTAACTTACATTTGGGACCATCACAATGGTAACTTTTGCTAAAATACTAATTTGCTCAGTCGTCATATCCTTTATTAGAGCACATAACTTTTACTCTAATAAAAGAATATTAAGATGGTATCCTCATTGCCTGAATCACTTTAATAAATCAAGACCAGCATCAAAGTAGACAGGCCATACTGATGTAATGGTAGGCTGTGTTCAACTTCAACCCTTTATATGCGTGCATGCGTGTGTGTGTGCGTGTATGTGAGTGAATGGCTGAACATACAGTGGGACAAAGAAGTATTTGGCAGCCACTGATTGTACACATTTTCCCGCTTAAAAAGATGAAATTAATTTATTTGTATAAAAGCTGTTATTTTGGCCTTTTCTTCCATGCAGATCTTCTCTAGAGCTGTGATGTTTTGGGGCTGTTGCTGGGCTACACAGATTTTCAATTCCCTCCACAGATTCTCTAATGGATTGAGGTCTGGAGACTGGCTAAGCCACTCCAGAACCTTGAAATGCTTTTTACGTAGCCACTTCTTTGTTGCCCAGGTGGTGTGTTTGGGATCATTGTCATGCCAGAAGATCCAGCCACATTTAATCTTCAATGCTCTCACTGATTGAAGGAGTTTTTTTTGCCCAAAATTTCATCCTGTTCACCATCCTGTCCCCCTTTCAAAAAAGCAGCCCCAAATTATAATGTTTCCACCCCCATGCTTCACAGTGAGTATGATGCCCTTTGGATGCAATTCAGAATTGTTCCCCCTCCAAACACGGCAAGTGGCGTTTATACCAAAGAGTTCTAATTTGGTATCATCTGAATACATGACATTCTCCCAATCCTCTTCTAGACCATCCAGATGGTCTCTGGCAGACTTTAGATGGGCCTGGACATGTGCTAACCCAAGCAGGGAGACTGCAGGATTTTAATCTATGGATTCGTAGTTTTACTAATAGTAATTTTTGTTACAGTGGTCCCAGCTTTCTTCAGGTCATGGACTAGTACCCCCCCAAGTAGTTCTGGGCTGTTCCCTCACCGCTTTCAAGATAATTTGTACCCCACATGGTGAGATCTTGCATGGAGTCTCAGGTGGAGGGAGATTGTCAGTGACCTTGTCAATACCATTTTCAAATAATTGAAAACAGTTGATCTCTTCTCACCAAGCTGATTGTCTATTGTAGATTGGCTCATCCCAGTCTTGTGCAGGTGTACAATCTTGTCCCTGGTTTCCTTTGAGAGCTCTTTAGTCTTAGCCATTGTGGAGGTGGGAGTCTGACTGTTTGAGGGTGTGGACAGGTGTCTTTTATACAGATAAGGAGTTCAAACATGTGCTATTATTACAGGTAACTAGTTGAGGATAGAAGAGCTTCTTAAAGAAGAATGAACAAGTCTGTGAGGACCAAAATTCTTGCTTGGTTGTAGGCACTAAATATTTATTTTCTGCACCATTATACAAATAAATACTTTAAAAATCATAAAATGTGATTTTTCTGGATTTTTCTTTTACATTCTGTTTCTGGCAGTTAAAGTGTAACTATAATGAAAATGACAGAGCTCTCTCATCTTTTTAAGTGGGACAACTCACAAAATAGGTGGCTGCCAAATACTTTTTTGCCTCACTTTATGCATTGAAAGAGTTGCATTTGTGTTAAGTGGGTATTTTTTGAACAAGTTTGCCACTTGGAGGTGCATGATTGCTAGTGATAAGAAAGTTGGAAGGCTTGCAACCCACAGCACCCAAGAGCAGCAAAGGACAGCTAAGCTCTGCTCTGAAAGGCCACAATTACCATAGCTAGCTTGTCAGCAAAGCAAAGGCCTTGACCACTCCAGGGGTGGCCTGAGCACCCAAACAAGCAGCATCCCACCAAAGGGGACTCCCCTACTGCCAAACTTGTACCAACTGTGCCCAAACCAATACAGCGCCAACTAAGATCCGGGACCTTCTCGAAATCTCCAAAGATGTTAGGGTGGGAGTCCCCACAGGGAGGAGCAGTAAAGGAGAAATCAGGCCAGCCAAGCCAAGCAAGGCCCCACCAGCAGCCCAGGACCTAGAACCCCCCAGTGCAACGCCCACAGGCACAGCCAGCCACCCACCCAAGCAGGGGCAGTGGCTGTCTTTCCCCTTTCAGTTGGTGAGTCTTGCACCTACCAATAAAACTTCCTGTAATCCTACCAGAAGCAGATTTTTCTTCTTCTGCATCAGTGAGTTCCAAATCAACAAACAATTCCTCTGTCTGACTGAGCCACCATCCAGAATAGAGTTCTTCAGCTTGGTGGTCTAAATTACCTGAATGACACAAGCAGGATGAACAGTTTTTTTCTTGTTTTTCTAACTGACAATAAATGATCAGTTTTAGCTTGTAGAAGTTTAAGATTTATTCCACACTCTCTTCTTAATATTACATGTGGCATTCCCTGTTAGTGATATTTTTTTATTATTTTAAATAACTTTACCGATCAGCTTTTTACAAAGAATTTTATTCTAACAGGTAATATTTCATTTCAATTCATAACTTTTAAAAACAACATTTGTCATTTTAGCAATATAACTTTTAATCTAGTGTTTTCTGGTCATCTGAAGATCTGTTAAAGACCATTTATTTCAAATTGCTGTTTAGTTTTTCATCAATTTAAGCCCATTCCCCTAGGGAACTTTAATCATAGCCTGGTCCATGCCCATGGGTGTACAAATCCCTTGTACACAAAGAACCAGCTGTGACATGCTCAGTGATGAGTCTGACAAAAATAGAACACACTCTGAGAGACAGTTTCAGCTTTACTATATGGGAAGAGCTCTGTGCTCCTTATGTGGACGACAATGAGAGTATCACAGACTATATCAACTCGTGTGGACAACACTCTGCCCCTCACGAAGGTACAATGTTTCCCCAATAACAATCCCTGAATCAACTCTGAAATAAAGACTCTCCATGAGGAGATGATGAGACTCTTTAGATCAAAAAAACAAGGAGGAGCTGAGAGCTGTGCAGAAGGAACTGAAAAGAAAGCTCAGGGAAGGAAAACCTCTCAACTAGCTTTTCCTCCTGGGGAGGTTGTTGTTGGATCTGCTGTAGTTTACTTACCAACACAGTATCAGTGTGGTCAATCCCATAATCTATCTTCTATATTGAGTTCTGACCCACTTAGAGAAGCCTAGAAGCACTGTGAGGATAATGTTTTCTTATTTCTCCAGTGCTGTTAATACCACCCAGCCTGGACTTCTAGGGGACAACTGGAGCTATCTGGAGTGGACCACTACCTGCCTCAGAATGAAATGGCAGGAGGGATGTATTCCATGACCCCGCAGGAAATTGTGCTGGCACCAATTCTGTTCACCCACCCTCCACAACCTCAGACATCTCCATAACCTCCCCAATACAGACAGTGGACACAGGAATTTGTGGACTGGTGCAAGTGAAAACATCTCCTGATCAATGCAGGAATAACCAACGAGCTGATGGTAGATTTCCACAGGAGCAGACCCAGCACACGAAAAACTGCTGAACATCCAGGGAACTGACATTCAGAATGTGGAATCTCTTAAATACCTGGGTGTTCATCTGAACAATAAACTGAACTGCATCACAACACTGATGCTCTTTACAGCAATGGTTAGAGGAGACTCTACCTGCTAAGGAGACTGAGATCGTTTTGAGTGCAGGGGGCATTCTTGAAGACCATTTCTGATTCTTTGGTGCCATCAGCCATCTTCTATTGTTGTGTTATATGATGAAGCAGCAGCTTATCTACAGCTGAGAGGAAGTGGTTAGATAAGATCATCAGGAAGATCACCTCTGTCTTGGGATGTCCCCTAGAACCAGTGCTGGTGGTAGGAAACAGAACTCTAGCAACAACATCACTGTTGGACTACTGTATGTCCCCCCCACCCCATGCATTAAGCTGCTGAAAAACTAGAGACCTTCAGTAACATGTTGTAAAATGTGTGCTTTATAAATCCACCTTATGAGCTGTTTTGGCAAATCAGCTAACAGTGGGTCTGCCATAGTGGTCTCTGTGAGACCTAAAATAGACAGGATTGTACAATTTCTAAAGCTGCTGCACGACTGATGAAAACTGAAAAAGTTTTAATCCTTCTTGGTGAGAAGGAACCAAGCAGAGGTGGAACTAGAGAGAGGAAGTAGAGAGAACCGACGAGTCGCAGCAGATCTGGGTTCCAATTACTTTTATTTATATCTATTTGTGGCAGTGAATGGACTTTGCATATGTTTATGTTCAATACAATTCAGGTAAGTTACATCAAACTCATCATTAAACTTTAGGAAATAAAACCACCACAGCATTCCATCCTCACCTGGATTGCTCACCCCAATGATGAGTGCGCTAAGACTGGAGTAGAAACGGACATAGTTGGCAAACTGGCTGGATGTCAACGGGACCACCCAGTACCAACTCTCCTTCTTCGCCTCTGGTTTGGGATCGCGACCCCAAGCCCCATATGCATAATTGCCAGAGAACTCTCCTTGTGTGTTGACACCAGGCCCAGTGATGTTCCGAAGCGGACCGCGTTGACAAGTACCTAAAAAGTAAAATAAAACTAAAACTCATTGTAATAAAACATAACTACAAAGTTGCAGATCTAAACTATAAATCACATGGTGGTGATCTATATCACATTTTTGAGAAAATCACCCTAGATGGTTGTGATCTTTATTTCAGCTTTTTAGAGTCTCAGTATCTTGTGTTACAAATAGATCTTGTGTGATTTGTGCTTCAGTAATTATCAGAATTTCTTTATCAGAAATAAATAAAGTAAGAAATCAACCCCCCAAATGTAGTGACTGTTTATTCTTCAGAAAATGGGTCCTTTGAAATTAAGGACTCTGGGACCTTTATGTTGTGGAATTTACCGTATGGTGGTTGGGTGGGTGCGAGAGTCGCATTAACTCCACTCTTGCATGTTTCCAGCGCGTTCTTCAGGTGCCTGTTGACTTGTCGTCCCTTCACCACCTCCATGGTGTCATATTTCTCCAGTTCAGACATTTCAGTTTTCAAGTCCTCCAGCTGAGAGAGACAATGGAGATATTCAGCAGTTGGACAAAAAAAACTTTTAGATGCAAACACTTTGACTTGTACACTGAGATTAAACCAACAAGAGTTGAAAAATCATGGAAACATAGATATAATTGTAGCATCTTTTCTATGAGGGTGTTTGATGCTTTTATTGAAATGTAAATGAGGAAAACCAACTTTGTTTTACTGTATTTTTTCATTTCAAATAGGCATGCTTCATCATTCATTCAGTCTTCATCTCTGTTTATTTTTTAATGATTTGTATTGGTCAGAAAATATCCCCTATACACCAACTGACTTTCTATCTACTTTTTAGCCACTAGAAGACAGCACACTTTTTTTCCCCCAAAAAAATATTTCAAACCAAACAGTTTATACCGATTTTATTATACTGGAGTTAGATCTCACATTGCAATTTCCAAATGTTAAAGATTCAATAAAGATGAAGCTGTTTTATTATTGAAAACAAATATTTCTATATATCTCTTTTTACAAAATCACCACCATCATGTTTTTGCACCAATAATATCATCTATCTAAGTAATGTACCTAAAATACTTTTTTCATGTTTGCTTTAAACTTGATCAGATTAGTTAGAATCCATGACTTTTGGATCCCTTTATGAAGTGACAATCTCTCACTAGCAGGTGATGTGCTTATTTGCTTTATATGCATACAATTAATTTAATTCAGGAATGTATTTCTTTTTATTTATGTTGATCTACTTGGGTAAAAGTTTCAACCAGTTTATTAATTAGTTTTAAAATGTTTTTCTCATTACTCTCTTCACTTTGAGGGCACCTGGTCATGTGATGCCATAGCTTGGACTAACAAAACACTGTTTGGGTTTGAACTAAAGTTATTAAAGTTGAATGTAAATATGTGTGTTTGTAGAGATTAAATTCAGTCAACAAATTGTGTGCATGTGTATAAAGAGTGTGAATTTTGTCTTCACCCCTTTTAATTAACAATAGTATAGAATGTCATTCTTTACACGGGGCGACTGTGTGCTCAGGAGGTAGGAGTTTGTTCATTAACCGGTGGGTTGGTGGTTTGAATCCCCACTCTCACTTCACCCGCCTTGCCTGTTAGTGGTGGACAGAGGGCCCGGTGGTGCCTGCGTACGGCAGCCTCGGTCCGAGGGCAGCTGTGCTTACCCCCATCAGAGTGTAAATGAGTGAATGACTGACTGTAGTGTAAAACGCTTTGTAATCCTCTGACTGAAAAAGCGCAATTCAAATACAGCCCATTAAACGTTATGTGGTTTGAAACAGAATATCTCTCTTTCTTGCTGTTGGTTGAGGTAAGGGGACTCCTTGTCCATTGAAGGTCAAGAATCCAAAATGTTTTTTGACTTCGCTCTTACACTCTTGTTCATATCTGCACTCTAAAATATATTAAAAAATTTTAAAACCATCTGAAATGAGACATTTCAGAGTTGAAGAGTACCTGAGTTATCTAGC